>CM023200.3:2807380-3407380 GCA_004115045.4 Sinella curviseta | reverse complement strand
CTTGTACTTGATCGCTGACCTTGCGCGAAAAAAAGTTTTCAGCTCGTCTTCCTCACCAGGCATGTCAACATCCGCCTTCAAATTGATTGACTCCCCAGCCAGCAGCTTTTTTATCGACATACGCAACTTCCTATTCTTCCAGATGTAGAATGGTCGGCTAGAGACGTCGTCACTACTGAAGTTTTTCACAGTCAACCATTCATTCCCACTGACTGTTGCTGCTGTATATTTTCGGAAATCTGATCGGAGGGTGTCAATTCTCTGCTTGCATATATTACGCAGCTCACTGGAAGAGTGCGGGCTTGACAGTGTCAGGTTTTGGTCCCTCGCGGGTAAGTATACACCTGCGAATGGGAATACCCATGCGAAAAATGCATTCAAACCCTTTTTGTACTCCTGTCTTAACATACTCTCAACAAACAAATCCTCCAGTCCCTGATACACGAAGAAAAGTTCTACAGCATTATTTTCCGCCATATTATTAACTGTCGCGTTTCCATTCGCAACAAAGTCAGCCAGCTCTTTTCGATCCTCGTAAATTGACAAGTCGTCATAGAGGTCAATGAGAAGGACCAATGCTTCATCAATGGCGTCAAAGCTAAGTTGAGATTCTTCAGTGATGTTGATGTTTTTGGCGATATGCTTAGCGTACCATCTGATTCGCTTCAAAAGGCTTTTTATCTCCCTGTTTCTCACTGCATTGCCAACCTCAGTAACTTCGGGAAGTGCATTGGTATCTGCAAAAATGTGGTCTGTGACTTTCTCCAATACTGGAAGTAGGTCGTCATAAAACTGACTACCCATCTCCTTAACATTTCTCACCTGTTTATCTGCCACTTTCATCATCTCCGTTAAGTCGTCTAGCTGGTAACTGGCATTTACATGCCCGTTCATCAAATTTCCAGTCACCTCCGCAAATTTTAAAGCCAGTCCCAAATTTGATAAAACTTTTGCATTTGACTCCTTCTTCCGCTTCAACTGGTGCTCTTGGTTAGAATATGTTGTTGTCCTCACTTCCGTTTCCAGTTGTTCCGATTTAATTGATATAAGCTCCCTCAACTCTTCCAATGAGCTCTCCAACTTCCTGTCCAATTTCAGCATTGTAACTGGATCGACATTGCGGGTATTATTTATTACTCCCTCACTCAGCGTCAATATCAAATGCTGTGTTTTCGCAGCACTATTGGTGATATTCTCCAACATTAACCCATTAATTATCTCTAATTGTTTCAGAGTTGTGTTAATTTGTAGCTCAGCCTTTCTTATGTTACCTATCAATATATCATTGCTTGGTGTTGACCACACATTTTCAAATGAAATTGATTCACGCACAGTTGCTGCCGGATATATTGAAAATTGTGGCGAGTGGGCAATACAGGATCCGGTCGATATAGAAATTTCTGTCTTCTCCCCCCTGAACCAAAGTAATTGCGCCGCCGTTCCAAAAGTGCCTAAAATGTTTAATAATTTACCTACTGCAAGTGCGGATTCCAGCGCCACCGTCAACTCTGTTTTTGTTTCAGCATCCTCTTCTACTTCCACAATATTTTTATACACTTCATCTGGAAGCATTTTTCGCATCATTTGCCACGAATTTTGTGCATTCAGAATTGAGGGCCACACTGTTTCATTTATGTATTTAAGAAGCTCATATGACTTCACGTTCAGCTTGTCTCTAAAATGCAAATTATCAGTGTAAATAATGTCCTTCCTTCTTTCTCTGTCGAGCAATTCCAATTTGGTAACCCGAGAGTCAAAATATTCAGTGGAATTGGGCACGCTGGACTCATGTGTGGATTTCTTCAATTCAATGCGGTTGTTGAGAGCTGAAGCGTAGATATAATTCAACATTTCTGCCCCAAAAATAATAAAGTTTGAATGAAAGTCGGCAGCAAGCTTAAATGGGAAACTAAGAAAGGTTACCCTACGGTTGTCCCTGTTTCAATTGGCTTAGTCTGAAATATGTTGTCTGGCATTTGTTGCTCCCTCTCTCTGGGTCAGGTGTGCCGCTGTAGATTACCAGTGGATCGATGCAAAGTGAAAGTTCAAGTTCCTATTTATATCACCCGAACATATTTGAAGGTTAGTACAAATTGCTGCCTTCCTACTTATAAATGGATCACTTTTCTGGGAAATACATGAATAATAAATTCACGCAGATCAGGCTGCTTGAAACGTGCTACATTTTGCCGGGAAAACAACACAAAATTCTAGGGATGCCACGTGTCAGAAAAATGCCAGCCATGTCGTGCCGTGTTAGTTAATTATTTTTTTCAAAATTAGCCGTGTCGACACGGCCGTGTTATATATTATTTATATATGTTATATAAATAATATATAACACAAAATAATGCAAAACAAAAACACTTCTTTGTGCCATTTTGCGCTTTTTCGCAGTAAATTGTGTCAACAAATCAAACTGCATGATGAAAAAAGAAAACCTGATATCGAACTAATCGTGCTAAAACAGTCATGTATGCATCATTTTTGATGAAGAAAAAAATATGGAAATTAACACGGCAACACGGCAAATTAAGAGTCTGACACGGCAACACGGCCGTGTTGCTAAAAAACGCAAAAAACAGCCGTGTTGCCGTGTCAACACGGCAACACGTGGCAAGTCTACAAAATTCCAAAATTTGGATTGAGCAAGAAACCGTATGAGTGCAATATTTATCTGAAGAAAACGCAGGTATATGGAAATGGTTCAATGATTTTAGATTTTAATTATTGGTTAGGCACTTATATACTGGTAAAAAATTTCGTATCCATAGACTCCGCTTCTATGGCGGTGGATGGACATCGCCTACAACGCTTACATTTTCCACAAGTTCCGACATTTGGTCATATGGCACCACATTATTCGCAATGTTTTCTCTGGGGCATAGTCCGTTTCCTAATGAGCAATACAGTACCGAATTATTAACCGATTGGCAGGAGGAATGAGAATGGGTAGACCGGATTTCAGTACTCCGGAAATGTGTGTGAACATTACAAGACAAGGTGTCTGATAAAAACCAAATAGAGGAGGCAAGCCAACATGTTAATGTTGTGGGCAACAATACCCTGAACACAACGCAAAACATAAGTAGTATCAATCCGATATTGTGACTTTATGAAAACGCATCAAGCATTACGACTTCAGATATGGCAATATAAAATGTCAAATCTAATGTTTTTCTACAATGGAAGTAATAATATCCCAAATAATAATTACCTTACATAATATGTAGTACATGGCTCGATTACTACTGATTTATACACATACCCACACCCATTAACATCAGCTCCACAAAATTCATGAAAAAGCAACGCTACAAAACTTACTCGACCAGTCATTGTGCATACTTGCAGCAAGTAACGAACGAGATTTGTTGTCTTTCTCATTTCTTCATTATCCATGCAAATGCAATACAAGCATAGCTGACAACCTATATTCATTCATACTCCAACTTGTGCACTCAGGCACTGCTCTGCTCCACTGCTACTAACAGTATTGATTTTGGTGAAAGCTAAATAATATTTTATTAAAATTAAATAAATTAACATCTTAAAATGCAAAGAGACATTACTCAACTCCCGTGTCACTACCTGATATGTAACCGTGACTGCTAACGACGACAGCCGGCCTGAAGTGAAAGTGGAGAAGAATGTTCAGAACAAATCCATGCATTTTTTATTCTCCGGGAGATTCTTGAAATTCCGGTAGTCAGATTAAACCGTCATCTAGGAAAGTTTGGAAGTTCTTCTAATTGGAGGATAGGACTATGCCGAAAGTGCAGTCAGGTGGTGGATAAGAATTAAGGAATTTATGACGAGATCCTGGATTAAGTAACACAGTACCAAAAAATTAAGACTGAAATTATTGACTCGGTCATGGCGTCGAAACGGAATGGAGGAACAAAATTGGGAAGATTGATGAACGGCCCGATCCCCGTTGCAGCTGAGACTCAGAACTTTGTGATGTACAAACAAACATTTTTTTACCAATTGTATATTTACAAAATTGTGTACGGATGTAATAACTCCATATTTTCCCAACTCGAGTCGACTTAATGGATACCACTCGGAATGCTATGCTTGTGACTGTGTGCAATGTAGATTATGGTTAGCACTATCACATCAATTTGGTGGAGACATATTAATTTATGTTGCGATGAAAAATAGAATTGTTAACGTCCCCCCTTCCAATTATTCCGAAAATGAGTCCAACTTCATTTTTTAAAAATAACGAAACTCACCATGTCAAACATGGCAATAACTTTAAACTATGTACGGAATTAGAACATACCCATTGTTTGCTATTGTATGACCAAAATAATGATGAGTATACACCTGTATTTAAGTACCGATTTTAGCACGCCCTGAAGCTATTTTGGGAGAGTTTTGCCAAGAAGCGACGCTGGCTGTATATGAGCACGAAGAGAATGTTCTGTATTCCATCAATCAACCCAGTAAAATTCCCGTCACCTTTGTTTAACTTTGTTTACCGATTACATTACATTTAGCTATTTTTTTTCTGATTAATGTATCCTAGAACATACCAATCCTCATCACGTAGATAATCTCTTCGTCATCCCAAACGCAGGGATTATACATGGAGAATGTGACATCTTGATGTTTCATGCAGATTGCTCATCCGTACAGCATGACATGATGTGAAATGCATCATACGATTTTGGTTGCTAATTTTATCCCATCGATTTGCTCTATATCCAATAATACCACGAACTATTAATTCAGAGATGGCCTGTTGATGTCATCTCATGCAGAGCTGCAAAGGAATACAATTAATGTAAGTAAACGAATGTACCCAAGGCAGATCTCTGGATATAATTAATCATTTCACGGCTGCGGTGCCGTCGCAAGGATTAGCGATAATGTTAGGGTGATATCCAACACACACATATCCTGTACTTCTTATCTGAATTATTAATAGTTCCCATGTGATTTATTTCGGTATATCCAACATCGTATCTATGCATGGTTCACGTGTACTCTGTCCTATTCATTCGTCAGCAGGAATGGGAACGCATTTGTACAAATCATGTTCTACCAAGGATTCCAGTATTTAAAAAATAAATGAGTTACTAATACATTTTACATTGCCGGCGGCCCAACCAAAAGTTTAAAATCTAATTAAGAAGAATGGACAATTTCATATCTCGTCCATGGGTGAAAGCAGTAGCACTGATTGATATTGTAAGTTATTATTGTTTTAAATCCAGTAACTGAAATGTAGTAAATATTTGTTGTGGCTATTTTTGTCACAACACAGTTATTAATGTTTCCATTTGTGTCGCAGATGATTGTGCTGGTGCAGATCGTTGGTGTTCTTCTCTTCTCATTCATGTTTGCTGCACAAGTTTTTAAAAATCGTGGGCAACAACTGAATGGATTTACCCATGAAGACCTTCTTTGTAGGTTCATTGTTATGCGGGATTATTGAGATGACACCGAGGTGTATAACAGGCTAAACGTCATCGCGTTGACATTTTTACCTAAATTGAATCTCATTTGATTAACAGATGATCTCAACATAACAACTATCCGGATGATGGCGGTAATCTCGATTGCTGCGGTACTTTATATTGTGGGAGCAATGGCAATGGCAGCTATACGATTATTAGCTGCAACCGCAGCCGTAAGATTGACATTAACCATTTGTTTTAAAACCTTGCATCCTGGCGTGTTGTGACGTTTTGTTATATCGCATTTCACATTTGATAGATTCCGGAACCGCAAAAGGCGTTGGAAGATGCTGTATTCTGTAGGAAGGTGGTAATTGGCCGAATGTTCCTTTTCGGTTTCGCAAGTGTATGCAATTTGAATACGTTCGGATTGACATTCAGCATTGTTTGGCATGGATTCTGCCTCTTTACCGTCAACAATTTCATTTATGAGCTGGAAACATTCTGGGTCAATTAATTTTCATGAATTTAAATTACTCATATGTGTATGTATTAATTTTACACATGTTTTATAAGATGTTATTCGGTTTGATAATTCAAAGTAAATTTGTCCGAATAGCTGTGGAAAATCATTTGTCGGCCATGACGCTTTCATAAACTAACTTTTATCGCGTTCCTTCGCAATGTCAATAAATGCAGTAGTGAGCTTAGCAATAATTCCATCTTGCATCTGTCCTGTCCGCATACTATATCAGCGAATCCATTCACTAGAAATCATCATATTCCATCGATGACCAATTGCAATTTAAATTGTTTCCGTGACACCGTGTTTACTGATATGTACATTTTAATTAATTTGTCCTAAGCAAATATAGTAGATGTGATTACTTATATAACATAATCTGCACAAAAGCATCGGAAACATATTTCTTTACTTTGTATGTTTACTATGCAAACAGTACGCAGTACTGGAGTGAGACGATTCGTAATCCAATAAGCCCGGACTCCTGCATGGATATATAATTTTATATCGAGACTTTTTCATTACACACAAAAAAGCAATCTCCTCCGATACAATTGGATAGTGACCTGGCATTCAGTTCGGCCTGAGCCCGCGTTGCAATCGAAATAAACTCAATACAATTTTGCTCTTGTATATGACATGTCTGACGAAATAATTTGGCTCAATAATTATTGCCATCCACTTCAGATTTATTTACTGCAGAGTACACAACTTGGAGCTATTACAACTCCGCTAATAACTGTGATTGTTTGAACATTATATTTCCGGAAATCTAGCTTTTTGCACGTTTCTCGGGAGCCTCCATTTCGTCCCAACAGCTCGGATGACGACACTAGCGTTTCAAATTATGAACGTGAATAATATCAAATCTCGAGCATGAACAAGACTAGTCGCATGGGTTGATATTGTAAGTCCGATTTTTTAGTTAAAATTGCCAGCACTTCAAAATGGATTCTCACTAATGTATATACCAAATGGGTTCATTCACGTTTTCAATTTTATTTTTATAGGTAATTTTATCCATGCACGCACTTCTGCTGCTTGTGGTAACTTTCCAGTTCCTTACAAACGGTTCTACGTTCATTAGTCAGTATTTTTCGGACCCGTCGTGTAAGAAATTGCAACGGCACGACATACTACACCCAAATATGTTGCTGAATATTCGTCGTCATTTGCTAATGTTGAATTTGATATTGCAGATGTGTTTCGGTCGATAACAATGACCGTAGCAAATTTCATTGCAGTTTTCGCATTGTTAATCGCGATTCAGATATTGGCAGGTGTGAAGCTGCTTGCAGCAACGGATCGGGTAAGATTGAGGGCATTTTGAGTATACATTGTTCTCATTGCTTGCCCATATTTCATGTATACAGCCATCTGTTATTTTTGCCGGGAACAGAACCCGAAATTGCATTGGAAAATTGTAGTTTCTGGAGGGAATTAGTTGTGGTGTATATCATCTTTTCAGCTTCGAGCTCTGTTGTCAGTGGAAACATGTACGTTGTATTATGTAACATTGTTTGGCGGGGCGCCTCGCTTGGGATTGTCTCCAGTTTCATGACGGAATTGGTGATACTTGTCAACAATAAATCAGCAAATTTTCATCTTTCATCAATATGAAGTGGATGCCTGTTAAGCAATCACAGCATAATCCCAGAGGAATCACATGGATATTTATGTACACTATTCTCTATTGAAATTGGAAAAACGTTGTCAACAATTTGCAGCCGTACCACACACTTCAGTTGACAGTGCAGTTGCAAACTATTGATATCATTAAAAGCACACGATTAATTTTTAATAAAAATCAAAACCATAATGTACTTAACATTTCCTTTCCTAATTAGTGCAAGCGGCTTTCGTTGCCGACTGTGCATGACCACGCATAAATTCAGTGACACACTTCCACATTTGTTAAAAAGAGAAAGCGTTCATATGTATTTACCGCATTTCGGTAGTAACCAAATTTCATATCCCAGCATATGCCATTTTGTACACAATTTATACTGCGTTTGTGTATCGAAATGATTGAGTGCTTGGCTTTTTAATTAATGTAAGAAAACCAAGCAACTATTTATCTATTAGTTGTGTCATGAAATTATGTATCTTTCTGGTGAGCTGTGGTGTCGCAATGTGCCCCAAATCCCACGCCGGTGGAATTTGGAAACGGTGTGGTCGCCCCACGCCTTCCCTATTTACTTAACCAAGAAAAGCGTGACGAGCACACGTTCCTCATGCTTCTGTATAGCCTTTATGGCAGCAGCGCACCACCACCGCCAGCTTTCTACTCACTCTTGTCCAAAATCTTGCCGTGTGCAAAGCTACGGAGTAGCAAATGATTTTGACTCTTTTCATTTATGTACCTTATTCGACAATTTTGTAAATAAATTTGAAAGTTAATCAGTAACTCTAGTTCAGCTTGATCGTTATTTTGTCACACTAATCATGTTTGCAAAGTCCAATTCTGTGAAACGAACCTCATTCTGAACAAAGTTAGGTGCATTTTGGGATAGACTGAATTAGAAGCATGAGCGTCATTTTGTGCATCATATTTTCAGTAAAATCTTAACTAACTTGCGCAATTTCTGACATTGCTGGCGAACCTGCCAGGATTGGAACTCTGTGACCTGTTTTAGTTTGACCTGTGACGTGACCTTATCAAGACAAGCTGGCGAGCGACGACGAAAATCCGACTTTTCAAGAGAAAATACGACGTTTCAGTTTTGGAGACGCCTCCCATACGCCAGTCGTGAAAAAGAAAACAAAGAAAATGGTAGCTGATTACGGACCCTTGGTGGAGGCAAAGTGCGATATCTTGGACGCCGCGACGTCCGACCTGGCCACCGAGATAAGCAAGAAGCCCATCAGTCAAGATGACCTGACATTCGCCTGGAAATTCTACAACATGCAATACAAGGCGTTTAACGATATCGCAGCGAAGTGTACTGAGCAGTACGTCAATGAAAAGAAAGATGGCGACCTGAAGACTTTGGAAGCGAAGGCGGCAAACTACTCCAAGAGTTTCATCCGTAATGAGTGCCTATCAAAAGGCAACGGCCACTACTTCTAGTACTACCAGTACTGCCAGCTCAACAGGCGCATCTCCAACTGTAGACAGCAGTTTAAAATTGCTATTACCGAAAAGAGAGCTACCACAGTTTTCGGGGGAAGTCAGGGAGTGGCTTTCCTTTTGGGCATCTTTCATGGAAATTGATGCTGACAAGAACTTATCCGACATTGACAAGTTCCACTACTTGATACAATCAACGAAGGATGGATCGTCAGCCAGGAAACTCCTCCAAAGTTTTCCGTTCTCAGCTGGCAACTATAAGAAAGCTCTTCAAAGTTTGAACGACCGTTTTGGACGAAACAACGTTCTTATTAAGGTCTACGTGAGAGACCTACTAAAAATGGTCATTGAGTCGTCAACTGGGAAAGTTGTCGACTTCGGGGATCTGGTAACCGCCATCACGTCTCAGATAAGAAATCTGGAGACATTGGGCGTCACTCAGGATAAGTGCGCTCAAGTGCTGTACCCGGTGGTCGAGTCTTGCCTGCCCCAAGATGTCCCTCAAGCATGGCAGCGTAGCCCCAGTTTCAAGGAGGAGCTGGAGGAGCTCATGAAGTTTCTACAAGCAGAGGTTAACAATTTCACGGAGAGATCGTTAGCTCACGTCCAGATAAGCGGAGCAAGTAACAGCGGCAGCAGTGGAAAAACTTCCAAGCAGAAGAGACCAAGTGGCGAGGTAGCCACCTCCTCATCTTTTATGAACAATAGCAGGGGGGGTCGTGGCAACGGCAACAACAATGGAGGTGGAAGCTACGGCAACGTCAAGTCAGCGTGTGTATTTTGCGACAAGTCTCATTCTCCAATTGATTGCAGAAAAGCAGTTGGAATGTCTCCACAATCGAAACGTGAACTACTAAAGGAGAAAAGTCACTGCTTCGTTTGTCTGCGTCCTGCAAGTCATTTCGCTAATCAATGCAGGTCAAAGGCTAAGTGTACTATTTGCCAACGGCATCATTTTCTGGTCATGTGCCCCAACTTGGAGATGGCCATAGATAAAGCCTCCTCCTCCTCATCGTCCCCTCCACAGAAGACGGAATCACAAGCTGTACCAGACAAGCCACCACCATCCCCTACACCAGTAACAGATGGGAAGTCAACTTCCATTGCTAACGGAGTAAACTCACAAGCAGTTCCACTCCAAACGTTAATCGTAACCGTTCATGGACAGAACAGGGAAAAGAAAATTATCCGCGCCATTATTGACCCAGGATCTCAGAAATCCTATATTTTGGCTACTCTGGCAGATGAACTTCAACTGCCGAAAGTGGGAGAAGAGACAGTGGTCCACCAGCTTTTTGGCGGCTCAACTACACAACCCAAACGCCATGCTATTGTCAAAGTATTAGCAGGCGATAAAGACGGCAACGATTTATGTAGTTTTGACTGTTCTACATCTCCAAGGATTGCCTGCAAGTTGTCATCGCCACCATCAGGGCGGTGGATGGAAGAATTCCGACGTGATGGAGTCACGTTCACAGATTTTTGGAGCAACGACTCCCCTATCCAGCTCTTAATTGGGAATGATATTGCTGTTAATCTCTACACGGGCCGTATACACAGACTGGGTTACGGGCCCTCTGCGATGGAAACAAGGTGGGGATGGGTCATGTGTGGAAAACTCCCCGTTCCCGATAACCAAAACTCCAGAAACTCAATGCTTGTTTCAAATTTGCTGAATGTCGATGGACACCCGCTAGCTGCACTGTGGGAACTTGAAACGATCGGGATAAAGGATCCTGTGGAAACAGAAAGCAAGAAGCAGTTGGAAGCACAAACTCAACAGCATTTCCAGAAAACGGTCACCCAACTGAAGGACGGCAGATATCAAATCTGCTTACCATGGCTCACAGGAGCAAAGGAAAAACTCCCTACGAACTATTATGCTGCTTCTCGGCGCCTCCGGGCAACAACGCAAGATCTCCAAGTAAAGGGTTATTTGGACAAGTACGATCTGCTATTTAAACAGTGGGAGGCGACTGGAATGATTGAAGAAGTGAAGCCACAAGAAGACAGCAACAGTGGTCACTATCTACCTCACCATCTGTCGTTAAGCTCAACAGTACGACGACACCCATTCGGCCGGTGTTCGATGGTTCCTCAAAAGCAAAAGGGAAGGTCTCCCTAAACGATTGTCTGGACAAAGGTCCCAACTTACTGGAGCTTATCCCACCCATTTTAACACGACTACGTCTCAAGCGAATTGGAATAACGGCGGATATAGAAAAAGCCTTTCAGCAAATTGCAGTGGCTCCTGCTGATCGCAAGTACCTTCGTTTCCTATGGTGGAAGGACCTGCACAGTAAAGAAGAAAAGATATATCAGCACACTCGAGTCGTGTTTGGTGTGACAAGCAGCCCATATCTGCTTGCGGCTACCCTTCGTCATCATCTCCAAAAGGCAAAGGGAAGTGAAGCCAATATTGCAAGACAGCTCATCGCGTCAACTTATGTTGACAACGCCATCCTTAGTGTTGACAGTTTGGAAGAAGCAAGTCATTTCCAGCAAATAGCTACTGCCCTTCTGCTTCCGGCAAAAATGAATTTAAGAAGTTGGGAAATTGGGCCATGTGAAGGAGATAAGGTCGTGGTGGTGTTGGGCCTACTGTGGAATATGACGGAGGATACATTGTCTGTGGACGTTAGTAAGACAATAGAGAAGATTTACAAACAGCCTAGCCTTCGCCATGTACTCTCGTTAGTACACTCAGTTTTTGACCCGCTGGGATTTGCGAGCCCTTTCACCATTGTTGGAAAACTGCTGCTAAGGCGCTGTCATGACCTCAAATCGGGATTGGATTCTCCTCTACCAGAAGAGCTCGAGAATGAAGTTTTTAAGTGGGCATCACAAATCCCACAATTAAATGAACTACGGATTCCAAGACACGTCAGGTTTGGCGAGAGAGCAAGGTACGCCCTCCATGTCATGTGCGACGCATCCTCCCTCGCAACCGCTGCTGCTGTATTCCTTCGTCGTGAGGAACAAGATGGATCAGCACAGGTATTTTTGATGGCGTCAAAATCTCGAGTCGCCCCAAAGAAGAAGGCGACCATTCCACGTCTGGAGTTAATAGCTTGTGTTATCGCATCCAGACTTGGCCAAAGCGTCTGGGAATATATGGAGAAGCCAGATATCCGGATCACATTTTACAGTGACTCCTCTACAGCATTGGCATGGATTAGGGGAACTGGTCCATGGGGAGTATTTGTGACGAATTGCGTGGAAAAAATCAAAAGAACAACAAAGGTGGAGTCCTGGAGACATGTTCCTGGAAAGGATAATATTGCTGACCTTCCGTCACGGGGATGCTCTGCAAGAAAATTAATAGAATCCCGATGGTGGGAGGGACCAATCTGGTTAGCTCGTCCTTCAACGACATGGCAAATTTGTGAAGATGCGGCGGATCCTGAGCAAGTGGACAAAGAGAGAAGGAAGACCGTCACTGTTAGCCTGGCCATGTCCAATCATCACCCTTTGATGAAATTTTTACGTATTTCATCCTACCCAAGGATGCTGAAAGCTATAAGCTGCTGGTTGCGTATGAAAAAAATTTGCAGCGGAAGGTAAAAGGACGCGCTGCTAACGAAGAGGATAGTGAAACGGTTCACTCCACTCATTCGGCCAATCATCTGAAGAAGGCTGAACACATACTTATCCAGTTTCTGCAAGAAGAACTACAGCAACAGTCGGACAGACTCAAG
This sequence comes from Sinella curviseta, assembly GCA_004115045.4. Classification (NCBI taxonomy): domain Eukaryota; kingdom Metazoa; phylum Arthropoda; class Collembola; order Entomobryomorpha; family Entomobryidae; genus Sinella; species Sinella curviseta. The sequence continues at coordinate 3,394,678 of CM023200.3, read as the reverse complement.
AATCTAAATCCCTTCGTGGATGAATTTGGGGTTATCAGAACCCGAACACGACTTTCAATGGACGATGACGAGAACTTCCAGTGTCCCATAATCCTCCCGGAGAAGAACGAGTTTGTTAGAAGAATGATTAGATGGGAGCACGAGAACCATTGCCATCTCGGCGTTACAACAATGCTGGCAATTTTACGTGAGCGATTTTGGATCATAAACGGGCGACGTACGGTGAGAAGTGTTCTCACTAAGTGTTGGATTTGTCGTCGTTTTGCGGCCAAGCGTACCATTGTTCCAGAGGGGCCTCTTCCGAAGTCACGTTCCAGTTTGGGCACACCATTTGCTGTCACTGGTCTCGATGCTGCCGGCCCATTAATACTGAAAGGTGGTGAAAAGGTCTGGGTGGTCCTCTTCACCTGTGCAACTTACCGTGCAGTTCACCTTGAGTTAGTGAACACATTATCTGCCGACGGATTTATTCGGGCTCTTCGTCGTTTTGTAGCCCGTCGAGGCAGGCCAAGTATCATTTATTCTGATAATGCGTGCGGTTTCGTCGCAGCGAGCAAGTCCTTCCGTGGTGTCAACTGGAGAAAAGTTGAAGAATACGCAGCTGTATCCCGGATTGAATGGCGTTTCAATCCACCGGGGGCGGATGGTGGGAGCGGCTGATTGGCATGATGAAGGCACTTTTACGTCGTATGCTGGGAAAACGGGTGGTTCATCAGTGGGAGCTCGAGACTTTGTTGTGTGAAGCTGAAGAAGCGCTTAACAATCGCCCTCTCACACACACTTCTGAGAATCCGGAGGATCCCATTTCACTGACCCCGAACCACTTCATCCGAAATAGTGGCGCTGTTTTGCTTCCTGAAGCTGATTTGAGGGACGCAGCCGCTACGAGAAGTACTTATAAAAAACTGCAACATTTGCGGGAGGCACTACGCTCACGCTTCCGTCGTGAATACCTCGGTCTTCTGCGTGGTCATCACCAAGCTAAGGGTTCTTTGGAGTTGAAGCAAGGGGATGTCGTTCTAGTGGAGCGAGAGAATTTCAAAAGGCTTGATTGGCCCGTTGCTGTCATTTTGGAGGTCGTGCCCAGTGGTGACGGACGTCGTCGTTTGTTCCGGCTGAAGACCAAAGGAGGGGAAATCCTACGCCCAGCTCAACGTCTCTTCTTGATGGAGCAGCGGGAGGAAAATAATTAAAATATTACGATTTTCATATATCTTTAAAAATATTCGTTGTTACAAAATTAAAATTCAAAATTGTGAAGCTTTTTGTATTATGAGCACCCCACTGGAGGAGATGAATGCGGTTAAGATTGAAAAACTCATTAATCTCGCTCCATTAAAATTTGATTGCTGTTGTTCCAATCAGGCCCTGTAGGTCCTGATCGGAAAGTGGGAGTGTGTCATGAAATTATGTATTTTTCTGGTGAGCTCAAATCCCACGCCGGTGGAATTTGGAAACGGTGTGGTCGCCCCACGCCTTCCCTATTTACTTAACCAAGAAAAGCGTGACGAGCACACGTTCCTCATGCTTCTGTATAGCCTTTATGGCAGCAGCGCACCACCACCGCCAGCTTTCTACTCACTCTTGTCCAAAATCTTGCCGTGTGCAAAGCTACGGAGTAGCAAATGATTTTGACTCTTTTCATTTATGTACCTTATTCGACAATTTTGTAAATAAATTTGAAAGTTAATCAGTAACTCTAGTTCAGCTTGATCGTTATTTTGTCACACTAATCATGTTTGCAAAGTCCAATTCTGTGAAACGAACCTCATTCTGAACAAAGTTAGGTGCATTTTGGGATAGACTGAATTAGAAGCATGAGCGTCATTTTGTGCATCATATTTTCAGTAAAATCTTAACTAACTTGCGCAATTTCTGACAAGTTGAATTAGGAATGAAAAATTGAATCCTGCAGACTAGTAATAATGTACTATTTTCTCTAAACGATATTCGAAATGACTGAACCAATGACTTGACTTTAATCGACTTTTCCGTCATCGCATATCCTGGTAATGCAATGAGCCCAACAACGTAATACAAAAGTACAATGCGGCGCATCATGTTATTCAATTTTCTGTCATATAACTCAAATTGCGGAAGTAAAATGATTTTGTTCCATAATGAATAAATAATGCCATTTTTTGTACGGCTTTTTCATTACCTTTATTTAATCTGAAATTGTTTTCCTTGTAAAATATGTTGAGAATTTTTTTAATGTAATATAAAAATACCACTATACCGACATACGTGCTTGGAATTGGTTAATATATTGCGAAATGTTCACAATGCTTTATGTGAAAGCGGCCGCTCAAGCAAGTTTATAAAACTTTTTTTAGATTTTTTTGGGTCAATATCGACACGTGGAAGCATAAAGATCACATAATGTACGAATATCCTTATTGTAACATTAGTGTACGCAAACTCGCATTACATATTTGAAACGAAAATCTTTTTCATGTTGTGTCAATCACTATAGAGCACTATGTTGTGTAGAATTAAAATAAGACGGGATCAAGACGGGATAGTACAATATTACATAGGGATTGATTTAATCACTTAAAATAAAACTATTGCATCAAATATTCTATTGCCCACATTGGCGCAGTAGTCCATACAAAGCTGCCTATCAATGGTCAAGAACGGTTTGTATGGTATCCTGATTGGTTGTATTGACCGAATATGTCGAAGCAGAGACATCATTTCCCGTTTCGGTGCACGCATTTCTTTTGAAACCGTTGTCTGCCTGACCTCATCATTGACCATTTTAATCAGCACCTCGGACGACGTCCCAATTTTTGAAATAAGACTAAGAGAAAATATCTGAGCAAACACGATAAGAATAACGCTAAAAAAGCACATCCAATACACAAAAGGATCAACCTTGGTACGGCCCTTAATAACAATCCAACTAACCAGAATTGTTACCCAGAATAGCAGCGAGAAGGCTAGGGAAATTAGTTGGTCAAGAATAAAACTGATCCCCTTGTAGGTCAACACAATCCTAGTATAGTAAAGAATACACTCCTTGATGGAGATTCGCTGGGGCGTGTGTTTTGTAAGAATGTTAATACACTTATCAATCATATCGCCTAAGACTAACAAGGTGAGAAAAAACATGACCAAGCATCGAGACACCTCAAACGCTGCAAGCGTGAATGTAGCTCTTAACGGGAAAAATAGCGTTCTCATGACTAGCGTGCTGTTGGGGAAAATGTCTTCAAAAATGAAGTGGTACGGATCGAAGGAAAAGTACAAGGCTGCAAAGTAGATGGTATATGATATTCCAGGACCCAGTGTGGCCAATAATGGAAAAACCATATCACGTGAATATTGTTGCTGTTGATGCCGCGGGAGTCCTAAAAATTGGCGTGTATATTTTTTTCAGAAAAAATTATGTATTTTTTTATGTAATTGGCACATAATTTGGTTATCAACATTCAAATAAACTTACGGTTGTGTAGTTCCGCATGAATTTGAAAAGCGTTGTTGACGGCCAGAACAGTAGCTCGGTATATGTACACCAAGCCTACAATCAGTAACGTTACTCCCACGAACGAAGCGCAGAGTATGTGGAGAACCATTATTCCTTTGTAGTTGTTCCTTGGCCGAATAAGCAAATGTGACATGACGTCATAAATGCATCCTATCCATGTTATAGCTCCTAGCACCAGAAAGGTGCAGAAATTTCGTACTACTGGTTTAGTCGTGTCGTACCGCAAGTGCGAATAGTTGGTAGTCCAAAAGATGGGTAGCGGACTCATGAAGAATAAGCTGTATTTTATTATACGAAACGCGTTTATCTGAGTTGAAGAAAGCATGGCGGATTTTTATGATAAGTTTCCCGGAAATGTCAAATTCAACGGCTTCGACGCAAAGTTATGCTTTTTAGAATAAAGAAACTGAAAAACGTTTCTAGATGGTATGAAGAGTGTCGAGGAGAGAATTCAACTATGTTTAAGTTATTTCTGCAAAGACTTATGTTCGACCATTTAAAATTCAAAGCGCTGATATATTTTATTAAAATTGAGGGAATAATGGAGGAAGTTGCTATTACGAAAAAAATAAGTATCTGGACAAATTGCTTCAGGATACTATCTGGTTTCTGTCCCGTCTATGTTTCATGCCAACCGGACTAGTCAAGATCACTCCCTTTTTTCCAGCATATAATCAGATGTAATGTACCAACTTCGAATCAATGTCCTAACTCTGTCATCCACCAGCGGTGGTGCCTTTAAAAAACGCATAGTATCCAAATTATTTATCACTGTGTGTAACTGTTCTAACCTGATTTCGCTAGTTTCGTTTTATCAATATATGTTTACCATAAGTATTTTTCAACTGAAATGTTTTAGCTGCTATGATTATGGGTATTACCAAAAAAACAGAAACTATTGTGATGTTGAAGGATTGGTTATGAGAGAACTCGATAATATTTGCCATATTCTTGGAAACTTAGACAATTGTTGTTTTATATAATGCATGACGCATGGATTATTACTATACTATATGCAGATTTGTCGTACTATATGAAAACTAGATGCTACGACCATTTGGAAGAATGTTGGAAAGAATTATATTATTCGCTCACTTTAAATATTATTTATCATATTAATACTACGTATTAAAATAATATCGACTCTATTTTTTCAAATATACGATCAGTAGTTTTCTCATGATGACGACCGCCCAAAATTCTCCTTTCGCTATCTGCTTAGTAGCAACTTTTAACTATTTTATAAGATACCTAACTGTGCAAAACTTAAATGATAATAAATTAGCACACGACTAGTTCCTTCCAACTTAATAACAATACTTGTAGTGTTTTAAATTCATTTTTAAAACCTTATTTCTAAAAACACTAACAAATAATAATAAATTTTTTCTCATGTAACCACTCCAAACAACCGCTGCGTTCACTTCGACGAGAAGAGACTTGTCTCAGGAAAGTCTGCTCTCATAGCTTAGTCCACGCGTCTTAACAGAAGTCACTCCACCTATTCGAATTCCCCCATTACTTGTGATGAAGCCGGACAGACTTGAGTAAATAATGGATTCCGGAAATTCAGTAAATTGCTGCCTTCGTCCATGATGATGCGCCTTCATAAGTATAGTATATGTGATTGTTGAAGATGGTAATAGAGAAAGCTTAATGGAATGTCGTGACAGCCTGGTCGCCATAAATTTGCCAGCTAATTGTCAGATCAAATATAACATGGTTACCGGGAGGCAGCAGAGTAGAAACTTGAAGCATACTTCCATGCATGTTAGGCTTGGCTGGCAGGTCATTTCCTATTTCAGTTTTCGCAACACCGGCGAATAATCGCATCCACCACTCTATAGTGTCTACTCCTGGAATACGATGTATTCGTTCCAAGAAAATCGGACTTAATTGTAACGGAACACTTAAAATATTGCAACACATTTAATAAATTCAATGCTTTGTTACAATCTGTGACTATTCATTATAAACCTATAAGATAAAAATAAATTATTTGTTGCTTTATGACACTTGGATTGGTTGCAGGTTACGTAGTTATGCTATCTTCAGTGTAATAAAACTGCCTTATCACATTTTAACACTTGCGACATTTTTTTTGCAATCGGTTTATGAATTACGACAGCTTATCTGCTTTTGCTCCTTGTATAGTACAATTAATCCGCTTAAGTTTATTGGCTGTATTATTTAAGTACCGGCTTATTACAGTGGTTCAGATGGCAGTGAATATTAGGACCACTAAACAGTTATGAAAAAACGAATTGAATTTCTGTAAAATATTTGCAATGCCAAAAAAAATTCCACCAATCATACATTACATTTTCATATATTACTTACGTTCTGGACATGTAAACATAGTAAAGAAAGTATTAGATTTAATGCGTGCGCAAGCCCTGGAATCAACTGACACCCCTGAAAACTTGTAATTGGTTCTCATACCCTGGAAATTTGGTTCTCCCAAAGCCGGCCGCGCGTTAGCGCGGCCAGTTTGCCTTTTTCGATATATAACCCAACCGTATGAATAAATTGATCCGCCAACAGGTCCGAACAGTTATTTCTTAAGTACCATCCAACTTGCCTTTGCTAACTTCTTTCTGAACATCGCACGGACGAAGCTTCTAGAACAATTTCGTACACTTTTTTATGCAGCATATTTTACGAAACTTATTTGAACTACATATATCTATATGATGGAAATGAACATTTTCCTATTTTGGTAAATTAAGTTGCAAATGAAGTACCTAGTATATAAAACAAATTTTAGACTAAAATCTAATCTTTAATATCTCAACACATTGCTACAACTGATATTATCTCATTTGTAACTCCAGTAAAACTATTAACATCACTATAACTTCTAGTACATCCTTTATAACACCTATTAACTCCACCCTAACTCATATTAACTCCACCATAACTCATATTAACTCCACCATAACTCATATTAACTCCACCATAATTCATATTAACTCCACCCTAACTCATATTAACTGCACCCTAACTCATATTAACTCCACCATGACTCATATTAACTCCACCATAACTCATATTAACTCCACCATAACTCATATTAACACCACCATAACTCATATTAACTCCACCATAACTCATATTAACTGCACCATAACTCATATTAACTCCACCATAACTCATATTAACTCCACCATAACTCATATTAACTCCACCATAACTCATATTAACTCCACCATAACTCATATTAACTCCACCATAACTCATATTAACTCCACCATAACTCATATTAACTCCACCATAACTCATATTAACTCCACCATAACTCATATTAACTCCACCATAACTCATATTAACTCCACCATAACTCATATTAACTCCACCATAACTCATATTAACTCCACCATAACTCATATTAACTCCACCATAACTCATATTAACTCCACCATAACTCATATTAACTCCACCATAACTCATATTAACTCCACCATAACTCATATTAACTCCACCATAACTCATATTAACTCCACCATAACTCATATTAACTCCACCATAACTCATATTAACTCCACCATAACTCATATTAACTCCACCATAACTCATATTAACTCCACCATAACTCATATTAACTCCACCATAACTCATATTAACTCCACCATAACTCATATTAACTCCACCATAACTCATATTAACTCCACCATAACTCATATTAACTCCACCATAACTCATATTAACTCCACCATAACTCATATTAACTCCACCATAACTCATATTAACTCCACCATAACTCATATTAACTCCACCATAACTCATATTAACTCCACCATAACTCATATTAACTCCACCATAACTCATATTAACTTCACTATAACTCATCGTAACTAGTCTTAACTCCTCTATAACTCATCGCGGCTCATTCATATCTCGTCTAAACTTCTTCATAACATAACACATAATTCACCGGTATTTCATCTCAACTCGTGTAACTTCTTCTATATCACCTCTAAATACTCATAACAGCTCATCTGGTGCTCATAATAGATCTTCTCATACTCATGATAACTCCGGCATACCTCATACTTCCCATTGACTTCTCGTTAACTAAAATTAACTTATAAAGGTTCTCCAATTTGTCATTTCTTCTACTCGTAAACTAGTTGTGGGTCATATGTATACAACTACCTGACTAACTAGCAAACACAATCTGCACCTCTTTGTAAAACATCTACCACTTTCGAACACAGACATTTTTTGTATAAACCATCGGTTTCACTTCATTTCATATATTAACTCTCCTTCCTAGCAACTCCTGTGGTTGCAATATAATTAAATTTCGGAAATGTGCCTCTTTTCATACATTTTTTGTTCATAAGTATTTACTAAGCATGGGCTAAATGCAAGAGTATATTAGAGTTTATCGACGGAATCAGTGTTAGTTTGTTTGAACAACCGGTTTTAGTTTGTTTAGGACAACCGGTGTTAGCTTTTCAGGAGAACCGATGTTAGCTTTTCGGGAGAAGCGATGTTAGCATTTTGGGAGAACCGGTGTTAGCTTTTTGGGAGAACCGGTGCTAATGTTTTTTGAGAACCCGTGCTTATGTTTAGGGAGAACCGGTGCTAATGTTTAGGGAGAACCGGTGCTAATGTTTAGGGAGAACCGGTGCTAATGTTTAGGGAGAACCGGTCCTAATGTTTAGGGAGAACCGGTGCTAATGTTTAGGGAGAACCGGTGCTAACTTTTTGGGAGAACCGGTGCCAATGTTTAGGGAGAACCGGTGCTAATGTTTAGGGAGAACCGGTGCTAATGTTTAGGGAGAACCGGTGCCAATGTTTAGGGAGAACCGGTGCTAATGTTTAGGGGGAACCGGTGTTAATGTTTAGGGAGAACCGGTGCTAATGTTTAGGGAGAACCGGTGCTAATGTTTAGGGAGAACCGGTGCCAATGTTTAGGGAGAACCGGTGCTAATGTTTAGGGAGAACCGGTGCTAATGTTTAGGGAGAACCGGTGCTAATGTTTAGGGAGAACCGGTGCTAATGTTTAGGGGGAACCGGTGTTAATGTTTAGGGAGAACCGGTGCTAATGTTTAGGGAGAACCGGTGCTAATGTTTAGGGAGAACCGGTGCTAATGTTTAGGGAGAACCGGTGCTAATGTTTAGGGGGAACCGGTGCTAATGTTTAGGGAGAACCGGTGCTAATGTTTAGGGCGAACCGGTGTTAACATTTTGAGAGAACCGGTGTTAACTTTTTGGGAGAACCGGTGCTAATTTTTTTGGGAGAACCGGTGCTAATTTTTTGGGAGAACCGGTGCTAACTTTATGGGAGAACCGGTGCTAACTTTATGGTAGAACCGAGCGTTAGATTTCTGGGAGAACCGAGCGTTAGATTTCTGGGAGAACCGAGCGTTAGATTTCTGGGAGAACCGAGCGTTAGATTTCTGGGAGAACCGAGCGTTAGATTTCTGGGAGAACCGAGCGTTAGATTTCTGGGAGAACCGAGCGTTAGATTTCTGGGAGAACCGAGCGTTAGATTTCTGGGAGAACCGAGCGTTAGATTTCTGGGAGAACCGAGCGTTAGATTTCTGGGAGAACCGAGCGTTAGATTTCTGGGAGAACCGAGCGTTAGATTTCTGGGAGAACCGAGCGTTAGATTTCTGGGAGAACCGAGCGTTAGATTTCTGGGAGAACCGAGCGTTAGATTTCTGGGAGAACCTGTGTTATTGCCATGGGAGAACCAGTTTTAGGTTCACGAGAGAACCGATCTTAACAGGGCGTCATTTAGCATCACCACAATGTTTGGCCGCCTTCGGCGACCAAACATTTGGTTCTCCCAAACAATACTCCATTTCAATTTGGTTCTCATACCCAGGGTATCAGGGTATCGCAACTATCATTGATGCTTTGAAGAACATATTTAATTGTGTTTTGGAATTGCGTCCGAAACGGTAATTAGATTTCACAGACGTTCCGTATATTCCAATATATCACATTATGCCAGCCATATAATACATTAAGCATGTCATATAGAGACATATAGTTTAGTTACTTTCGCCTGGGAAGTCCTACGGTTAATCTTGGGTACCAAAATCCAATATTGAAGCTATGCAATGATTGGCAAATAATTAACGCCATGAAATCTTAATTCGGAGGTGATCCTCGAGTGATCGAATCATTGATTTCATATTGATTTCATTACAACCAACAGCACATCTACACTTGTCTGCACACTTTAGGGTTAACCTTCTTCATCCGAATTTATGAAATTCGATTGAATCACTTTACATTGTTCACATTTTTCCAAATGGTTTGAAACATCCAATACGATATGGCAATATTGTCATCAAAGGAAGTCATTAATACGTTAAAAGGTACCATATTATACTGAGCAGAAATCGGCCATAATTTATCGATATTGTCCTACTTGGAAAGTTAGATTGCTTTTTAAATTAACCATATTGGTTATTTTCGCATTTTGCTCTCCGAATCATTTCGTTTTCAGGAAAGTGCCAACGTTTTTTCCTGAAAATTAATACGTACCTTGAGAATCGAGATACAGGGTTGATATCCTATTACCAAGAAAAGTTTAACTTGCAAAGTTTTAAACCACAACTTGCCAAGTTACTCAAATACTGTATAACGTAACTACTCAATTTTTAGATATGTAATTGTATGCCTGGGTTAACAAGATCCGATAGGACCAATAATATGCCTTATATAAGTTGAAAAGGTAATTAGCATCTAGAAAAAAATGGTTTTGGTAAGGAATTGCTTTTACGAATCTATTACCAAAACTCATTAGTATGAGCACTCGTATTATATATGCTTGTAATAAACACATCAGGCGAATGCACGTCAATAATGTTATTCCACGATAACAATTCTGCAAAAGGAAGTTACATAACTCTGCTGGAAATATTTATTTCTTCCAAATTGGCTACGAGTACGAACGCTAAGAATTTTTAAAAACATATTCTATTTATTCGCTGTAAGCGTCCCTCAGTTATCCGTTTGTACACTCGACTTTCCCGTACGTCAAGATTCAGAAATAACAGGCACTATTTTATCCTACGTGCAATGAAATATCTGAAAATTTTACGTAAGTATCGCCGCAAACTGAACTTTGTTCTACCAGTGTGAACTGAAATATATTGACGTCCTCGTGTAACGTGTTCGAATAGACGCGCAGAGTACTCGAGTCCAGAAAACAAATCAAGTTTGCGCCACAAGAGTCTTGGGTCTTGACGAGAGCAGCAAGATTTGAATTGATTGCCGACATTATTTGAAGAGACGAAGCCCTTAACGATGTTTGAGCCATCGACTCGATCTGACTCCGAATTTGATACGGTATGAATTAAAATTAAATTAGATATCTGGCTGCCAAACAACCCTAATTACAAAGGACATGAATTGTCAGTTGCTGCAAATTTCATCATTCGTGCTTGTTTGAGTCAAGTTTCTCAAAGTCTCTTAAGGTTCAACGGTTTCTGCGGCTTGTGAATACATGGCCATGTAGCCGCAGTTATAAACATTGCACAACAGTATAAGAAACTATTAAAATGTAAAAGCAAATCATGTACGGAAGCTGTCATTGTATATTTCGGTTTCAGTGTTATATATGTAATGCTGTCCAAATAGATAATCTTGGATCAGAAATTTAGAGGTCATTTCTTCAATTGCATAAACGTTATCTAAAAGTTGGAGTTGTCAGCTTCCAATAAATAATGAAACTCAAGTAGTAATTTTTCGGGTGGCAATTTATTTGTCTCATTTAGAAAGCAATTTACGAGACAAGTCGTTACGAAAATTCAAATTGTTTTAGAGTTTAAATTTACGCGCGAAATTTTTAACATAATATCAAATTGAATGTCTTGTTGCTGCAGCTAACACTCCAGATTCACTATCTTAAAAGTTGTTGCTGTAACCACTCTTGTTTGGCTTCAGCGTTACAAGACGTGTACAGATATCATAAAAAATGCCATTAATGATTATCGCTTTTATCAATTTGTTCACGGTGACTTCATGTGGAGATCAATCCAACTTACTATTCTCTGAACAACTACTACAAAAGCAAACTTGTCCCGACACGACCAACCATAAATGTTCCAAACTACAACGAACACATTTCATTTCAGAAACGGAAGAGTACGCCGCAGTTCACAAACCTCAATTCCATCACTAAGGCATGGACACAAAACATACCGTTTGTGGCAGTAAACAACTTTCTTAACGTCAACATCGAAGAGCCCGAGTTGTGAATATTTCCCCGAACACCAGCGGTAGCCGTTCTTGTGACTACAAAGACAATCAATACACTTTGGATGCCAACTGGCATTTCTAATTGTATCGGTAGCTGCCTCCTTCGGAATGTCACTTGTAGTTGGTCTAAACTTTTTGTCGGTTTTCAGTTTTCCTATGGATGGTCGTATGCATCCGAACACTGCTTGCGCCTCAACTATTACAACATGTCAACACTGTCAAAGCCATGGAATGGGGTTCTCAATATAGGGATACTTCTTCCGTCCTATTTGGCAGAGAATCCGAGAATTGGACACCTTCGAGTATTCCGCTATGAACACAGCGATGACTCCGATATTATCTGGTCGCTTGTGCGCCCTTCAGTTCCAGTCTACAACATTTTGGCTTACGATTAATTCCAGATACCGTATACCATTATTTCGTTGTATTTCTGGATGGCACATCCTTCCTCAAACTCGTTAACATTTTTCGACCAGCTGATCCCGAAAATTCATCACAATGTTTTTATTCTTATGCGACTAGACTCGGTAACATCACATATTACCGAGATGTCATTGATTACGCTCCACAACACCGCATAATTTTGTGCATGTTAATAATGAAATATGTATTGGTATTTTGCAAAAAATGTATAAAAAATTGTTTGAGGGACAGAAACATGTTTTTGTTTTTTCCAGAGCATACATACATTCCTAAATTCCATTTTATCGTTCCAATTTCATGCATGTTTAAAAAAGTGGTGATTTGGTATTATGTTAAGTCGTGGTATCATTATTTTTCCTGCTTGCTCTACATTTCCAAATGTACTTACAAATTACTAGAACTTATTGCAATGGCAGGAGTAAGTGTAGCACCCATTCGAATTGCATGCTGTGCAAGATTGACAGGAAAGGGTTCGAAATTGAGGTTTTACACGAGTCCTTGCTGTAGTTGCAAATTCGAGCAGTTTTGGGAATGGATTCCTGGTTTCCACGCCGCTGATGATACATAATGCGAGAGAGTGCAGAGAAGAACAAGTGAGGCCAGGATGGCCATGCATCACAAGTTCTTGTGATTCATCTTGCGGAAAGTTTCTGCCTCAAAAATAAATAAAGTTTGAATGACAGTTAGCAACAAATTTAAATGACAAATTAATGGGGGTTAAAACTATGACTGCACCTATTACAATTGGCTCAGTTTCAAATTTGATGTAATAGTGGTATTTGTTTCTCCCTGTGTCAGATGTGTCGCTATAGACTACGAGTGGATTGATTCAAAGTGAAAGTTCAACTTCGTATTTATAGCACACGATCATATGTGAGAATTGGTATAAATCGGTGCCTTCCGACGAACAAATGGGCCGCTTTTCTTGGAAGTAGAGGAATATTCCTTTCTTGAGAATATATCCAGTACGACTACATTGCAAACTAGTATAGAATTTAGGTGCTTTGTTACCAGGTCGTCTGAGTTTTTCTAATGAAATGAACAATGATGCTTTTTAAGTTGACAGGTTAGTTTTTGTAAATCTTCCAGTATCACACACATGACGCAAAATACATAGGTATATGACGCAAAATCAGAAAAGTGTCAAAGTGTATGGAAAGCAGGTGCACGTAGAAATCATTTTCCTTGGATGAATACATTGTGCACGGAACAGATTTCAAAACAAAAATGACCAGACAATCACACTCCCAAAATATTCATTTAATTCTCAACAGGTTTGTATTTATTATCTACCGGAAGCATGAAATGCTTACATAGGTAGTTATTGCGATTGTTCTGTTTGTCTGTCTGTGTGTCCGTAGGTCTGTAAACACTATAACTTTTGTCAACGTTGACGGATTTTGCTCAAATTTTGCATAGAGGTACCTCAGGTCATAAGAAAATTCGGTATTGATTTTGGGGCCCCGGGACCCAACCCCGGGGGAACGGTGGGGGGTAAGGTCCCCCATACATTCTTATGGGAAACAATTTTTATTGGCTTATCATTTTTTGTCACCATACCATGTGTCAATTCTCACAAATGTAGGAGAGGTGGCTCCCTAATAGTGTGGGTGGGGTGACTGGCAAAATGCTAATTGAGAGAACAGTCAAGTTTAGCGTGTTGGGAGATGAAATAGGTGCTTTATTGCTCCGAATTGCACACGTCGGACTTCAGGTAGTTTTATAATTCGGGTTTACACCCGTCCTAGTTTGCATGGGGACGGTGTTGAACCATTCAATTTACGCCATAGATCTGTTGCTATGTATGCATGTTGGCACTATTGCGTATGGCACGCCGAAATGTATAACTAAAATGTGAACCAAAAACATATGCTCATCATTCAATAACGCATTAAATATTTACATTTCAGACCTTAAATATTTACAATTAAATACTGTTGAATCTTTGCTGTAAAAAGAATAATTTCTCGCGTGAGGAGGTAATGTGTCACTGGAATCAATACAAGCTCCAAAGTGATAAGATTTACCGAATTTGAAAAGGTGTTGCTCGACATCTAATGATCGACATAAGTAATTCCAAACATCATTCCCATCATCTTCCTAGCATTGCGTAGTCCATGTCACATTGTCAATAAGAATCAATACAATTCAAGTTAATCTCAATACTGTATCTTTAAGTACCTCGCATTTTGACCTTGCCCTCAATATGAGAAATGGTACCTATTTGGTTCTCACATTTTTCCTTTCTCAAAGCAAAATTTGAAACGTAGTGGGCGGATGCCACTCGTACTTTTCAACAATTTCTTTTGAAACGAGCTAATTGTTTTCCTTCCATACTCTTATTTCATGTGGAAAAGGGAAGCTCGTTATGAAAGTGCTTTTAATACTGATATTTTTAGCAACGTCAACAGTTTCATCGTTACTTCAAACCATGGCTGAATCTCTAATAATCAGCCTTATCTATTGAGTATCCAGTGGGCTGATGATACGTAGGACGCGCCTCCATAAACATGACTGTATCTATACCAATCATATGTTTCTGCCTATCTATAAGCGTAGCCTATAATACTTTCCTAACGATACATTCATATAATAAAATAACAGAATGAAAATTTTGTTTGTCCTCCTTCAACTTATTTTTGCAACAATAATGACTTCCAGGATACTCGACAAATAACTCTATCACATCGATTTATTAACTACCGGAAGCATGAAATGCTTGAAAGGTAGTTATTGCGATTTATATGTTTGTCTGTCTGTCTGTCTGTCTGCGTGTCCGTACGCACTCTAACTTCCGTTCACATTGACCGATTTGAACCAAATTTGATACACACATACCTTGGCTCATAAGGACCTTCCCTATTGATTTTCAGCCCTGTACCACATCCTTGACCGGAAGTATGGGGGTCGGCGTCTTGGAAGTGGTGGGGGTGACCAAGTCGTCAAAAAACTGTATTGTCTCAATCGATAGAGGAGTTCAAGACGATCATTTTGTGCCAAGGCACCAAGGGTAAAATCGGTGACCTGGTGGTGAGGTGGGCCGTCGAAGTTATGGGGTGCAAAGTCGTCAAAATATTTTATGCTATAAATCGATGGCGATGGTCAATTTGCGACAGAAAAATCTGGTATAATGGACAGATGTGTATCCAAATGTCCGGTCCTATTTTTTGAAAAGTTGCAAAAAGTCTTTCCTCGCACCATTTTGCCCATGTTACTTAATATTTAGTAAGCGGGAAATTTCCCGCGAAAGCCATTAATTCACTGTGGAGCGAATATAGGGCTCCATTTGGGAAAACGGATATGCTCATCAAAATTATCTCGAAAAAAATGATGAATATAGCATATCTCAGAAGGCCATATCAATATCGTCATTCTGATACATCCCTTGTTAGTTCCTTACAAAAATAATATTAATTTAATTTTGAATTATGACTATCAGAAAAAATAAGAGGATTCATTATCCGCTGTCACCATACAATTATCGCGTGTCAGTGATTCCTTCTCAGATAAGCAGGTGGAGGTCAAAGATATCGTCGATTCTCTTATTAACTAACATAAAAAACAAGATAGAAGCTGGACTTGAGTAGTCACGACCACTAAATTTCGTGAGAAATGGACGATCCATGGAATACCTAAGTGTGTAGTTCACGGACCGCTGACCCTATCCATTGCAATTAATCAACGTGTTAATGCATTGAAGGATGTACTGTTATACACATTGCATGAAATAAAAGATCCAATGAATAATTCGATATAAAGCATTTGATCTTTAGTCAACAAAAATTTTCCATAATCATCATTTGGCATCCGCTACGTAAACGACTTGTGAGATGTCCAATCCATTCAGTTTTCATTTAGAGTTCAGTCGCATTTCGTCATGTATATTGATTACATGCATATTGCATTTCAAGTGCCAAAACCTTGTTTCATTAAACTAAATTTATATTGTATGGCCATCAAATCCAAATAAGTAAGTAGGCCACAGTTTTCAATTACTAATTCAGTTTGGAATTGCCTCGATGGAAACTAAAATGGTTCCGTCCTACCTGGAATTGGTAAATGGTCACTTTTCCAACATTGCGGAATTGTGTGCGCTGTTTTTCAAATTTTAACTGTTTCATTCAGAGTGTCATCTTCGAGTTTATTTGTTCCAGAGACTGTTGTTAAATTGTGTCGTGACAATGCTGCACTGGGAAAATTTGCAAATCCGGCCATGTCAACATACTGCTCCTCCTTGCAAATTCCTATGGAGAAAAAAGAGAAATGCTTGCCCATTCCTGCGAGAGTGAACCCAGTAAGGATTCAGAACATTTCCTTCTCCGAATTGTTGTCAAGCGGCGCAAATCAAATGAGAGTCCAAATTTTCAAGTTGGAAGTAGCAAACCGCGCCATTCTCACTCTCGGAAATACTGGATCAGGAAAATCGACTGCAACGCAAATTCTGGCTGAAAATATTCACCGATTGCACGCTTCCCGGACAGCAGCATACAATATGGTGATTATCGATGACGACAACAGAATTGGTCCCCCAACAACTCTGTCAATGACACTGATTCCGAAATATGTGGTACATCCCAAGACTCAGGTGGCAACTAATGATAATAAGTCGGTGGTTTGTGTATCTAGTTGATGATGTTATTGAACAGTTTACATTTAAGAAGAGGCTGCTTTTTGGTTTACACGCGGTGATGCCAATAACGTCATGATGATTTTTTTAAACTTACCGTATTTATCCAGTTGTATGAATGCGTCGCCAGTTGAAAACACTTGCATATTTCCGGTTTTGGCTGCGTTCATCTGAGTGAAATATTTTCTTCTAATTTGTGGCATAACATTTTATGTTGACACATATGTTTAAATATATTTACCAAGTCATCATTTATTAACTACCGGAAGCATGAAATGCTTGAAAGGTAGTTATAGCGATTGATCTGTTTGTCTGTCTGTCTGTCTGTCTGTCCGTACGCACTCTAACTTCCGTTCACATTGACCGATTTGGACCAAATTTGGTATACATATACCTTGGCCCATAAGGACGTTCCCTATTGATTTTCAGCCATGTACCTCATCCTTGACCGGAAGTATGGGGGTCGGCGTCTTGGAAGTGGTGGGGGTGACCAAGTCGTCAAAAAACTGTATTGTCTCAATCGATAGAGGAGTTCAAGACGATCATTCTTTCCCAAGGCACCATGGGTCAAATCGGTGACGTGGCGCTGGGGTGGGCCGTCGAAGGTATGGGGTCCCCAGTCGTGAAATTATTTTATGCTATAAATCTATGGGGATGGTCAATTTGTGCCACAAAAATCTAGTATAATAGTCAAATGTGTATCCAAATTTGTTATTTTTGCATTCATCAATCTTCCGGTAGTTATGTATTAAAGGTTACACCTTACTAGTTTATTTATTGTTTTTACAGTTGTATTGTATTTTACATTTATACCATGAATCATGTGGTAAGATCAAAAAGCGTAGCATTCTGGATAAAATATTTAAAATATGTTTAAATTCTATGACACAAACCGACAACTATATCAATCCGATTGCCTTGCTGAAGCGATAAATGACAAAACGTGTGAGTGGTTTAACATAAGCTGCAAAGATATGTTTCACTAATCGTTGCAAAAGCTTTACAGTTATATTGATAGTCTCAAATAGAAACAGCATGATTGCAATAGCTAATCCAACAAGAAGAACGACAAATATGACTACAATATTCCCGGATAATTTTGCAGGCTTTAAATTGACCTTCTTATTGAAATCGAGTTTTTTGCTCCCACCCACACAGTTTTGCCACCACTCCAAAATGTAGGATGACCGGATTCCTTTGAAACGTCGGATTAGATCCAATGGAATTAAACCCGAAAGGTGAAAATGGTATGACGCTGGAAAATACCTGTCTAATCCAATGTCAATTTGTGCAGTCAATTCTGGCTTCTCCTCTTGAAGGCGATGTGCTGTGACTCTGCACAAAGCCAGTGGCAAAACTAGTGCTGACCTTTTGCAATTGAGCAAGCTCTGATTCATGAATATACTATCTCGTTCCCTTATCATACGTACAAATTGTTGCCTGCTGCCAGTCTCCTTTTTCTGATACACATACTTTAGACTTTTGCCAATACTCCGAGCCATAGTATCCCAGTCAACGCTAAAATTAGTTCGGTTCCGCAGTGTCTGTTCGACTGATCCAAAGGTAGTTCCCCTGTATTTGTTGGTAACCATTTCCGATGTCAAATGTATAGTGAAATTGGATTCCTTAATTCGCAAAATCAAATTTATTGGTGGTTTCGTTATAGGATTATATGATGAGCTTAGGAATTGAATGCTTGCGATTCTCGAAATCAAGGTGAAATTATCCACCAAAAGCTCACCTAGTGTTTGATATGGGAGAAAACGTCGAGGCTCTATGATCCTGAACATGTTATCCCCTTTGTACGCATTGTTTAAAACAACTGCTGCCAATGCAAATGAACCAAACATAAGTTTGGAAACTTTAATTGCGTACGAGACAAAACACATGTCAGTTCCCAATAGAATTCGAACGGCGGCCTCAAATGCTCCAATGCAACGATGGGCGCCTAATGGAGAACTTGATCCTAGTAGACATATAAAGATTGTAATTATTGTCGTTGCTACCAGAATTGATATCCAAACTTTTGCTTCAAACGCAACCAGTAGTTCGGCAAACCGAAGAGTGGACACACCTCTATGTCCACAGCTCACAAAGCTCATGGTCTGCAGTTTGTCTTCAATCGTAAATGCTGTTGCCGGCTCCAGCGTTTCATTTATTTTAACAAATGCATGGAAAGACATGCCACCATATACATGTGCTATTGGTTTGTACCATGCCGGAATCGGCCCAATTATCCCATTGACGCACATCTGATCACATCTTAATATATAGCTGTAGTTTTTGAAAATCGAGAGCCATTCGAAGGCGTACGCATGGGCTAATATTTGATTCGGTTGATAGTAGGGAATGCCGACACGAGTGCCTTTGAATATGTAATTGTCACATTTTGCCATGTGCTCCTCGACCTTGAAATTGGTTGACCAAGCAGTTGTTCTAAATTTTTCAACAAGGTGCACGTGTTCATGATTTTTTTTACAGCCAATATCGTCTCTAACACCCAATAATATATTCTCAATAGTACTTGAACCGATCTTCAGTGATCTAAATCGTATTTCACTGTACTCGAATGGACACAACGTTGAGACCGACTTAATATTTATACATTTCTGCTCGAGATTGTGTATTTCGTCGTTTACTGAAATCACAGTCTCTGATATGATGACATGGCCATGGTTGAAAGGGACTTGGCGAACTATTTGAGACGCAGCTGACATTTGAAGTTTGTCAATAATGAATTTGTACCTAGCTGAATTTTCATACACGACAAAATGTATGGAAGGAGTTACAGAAGGGATACGACGGCGGGACTCAACAGGATGCAGAAACCGGCCTGGGTGCACCTGCGGTGCTTCCGGATAATTGTACGACTTCCCGGCAATTCCTAGTATCGGTAAGTATAAGGAGAAGTGCACCAGACAGTTCCACTGTCTCGACTGAGCAGCAAGCTGTGTTATGTTGTAGCGAACACAATAATTCTTAAGACGTGTATCGAGTACAAACTGACGGTACAGAGCTGTGCGAAATTTACAAGTAGCACAGAAATGGAGTGTATTGCCGCTAAAAGTGTGGTTGACATTTGGCAAAATCCAAATGAAGTCAGTAAGTGCGCCATAGTATGAATCGTACGTTGCTCTCCCAGGAACAAATTGTCTGAGCATGGTGGGATGAGCTGGAATGTGTAAGTTAATTTGTTCATAATTGTCTACAAATATTAAACACTTGTGGCCAGCAAACAGGCCAAAATAGCTATTTAAGTCAATCGGAGGTAGGAACTTAAGCGAGCCAATAAATTTGCTCTTAATTTCAAAGTTTTTCTTTTCGTACTCCAGAAAATTATTTTGCTCGTAAATGTAACGATAGTGTATATCATTCGGCTTCGCAAAGGCACCTATTGCCATCAAATTCAGGGCAAATGATGTGATCGCCATATTATTTTGTGTTCACAGTTTGGGAACGAGGTTAACAATCGTATCTTCAAAGTGTGGATATAATTAGAGATGTTCGAAGTATCTGCATTTTTATTATCCCGTGTCGGAAGTACTGGCACAATCGGCTTGAATGTTTTCTTTACTGGTTATTTTTTTTTACTTTCTTACCAATCGCATTGAAATATATTTCCACCTCTCTCCGACGTTCCTTACAAAATCTCAATATACACTCATAAGTACACTCATCATCCCATCCGACTGTTTACAAGTAAGCAATGGACAAACTATTACCACTCTCGCCATACATCAGTAATTAAATTCCAAAAAGGTTTACAGAGACGATATCCTGTTTTCATATCTAGATCGACGATGATTAAATTTTATTCGATTTTTCTCTCCGTAATTTTCCACTGAAGTTGCATAAGGCTTGTTCATGTTTACATTGTGACTAATTATTTCGTATGTTATATTATCCACCTATTATGCGGTAATTGGATCTCACAGATGTTCCATATGTACCACATTATGCCAAATATGTAATATATTAAGCATGTCACAAAGAGACATGTAGTTTTTTACTTTCATCTGGGAAGTTCTACAGTAACTACATGGGTACGCAAATCCAGTATTGAAGCTATACAATGGTTTACAAATAATTAACGCCATGAAATATTAATTCTGAGGTTATCGTCGATCGAATTTCAAATGGATACTCGCTTTCTACTGCCTTGGTAAACTTGTGGCGTCCACACCCTTTTTTTAAAGAAATATGTATATAACCATGCTATTAGTATAACAAAAATGAACTTTTCCATAAACGCGACTTTATGGCCAAATGAGTCGCACTATTTTTTTATCATTTCGGAACCTATTTTCGGGAAAAGGTAGTATATTTCCATGTTCAACAAATATTTTGCCTATCCGAAACTGGAAATCACGTCGCCATCACTTTTACCAAAGCACATCGCGAACACTATCAATTTGGCAGAAGAATCCCTTGTTATTCATTTCGTCGAGTTATTACTGTTGTTGTTTTGCAATGCTAAGGGCTGGATTAAACTAAATATTAAATCAACCACCCTCCATGCAAATTTATGTAGTTTTCTTAAAATATATGGTCTGCAATGTTAACATGTACACCAGGGAGTAGGAACACGTATGACAATACGTAACATACAACACTGGTATACCGAAGATTGCGACTTTAAAATTGCGACTACGAAAACTGCGACACGAAGAGGCCGACTGCGAAATCTGCGGCCTACGGAGATTGCGACATACGAAAAGTGCGACTATGAAGATTCCGACTACGAAAATTGCGGCCTATGAAGTTTGCGACATACGAAAACTGCGACTACGATAGGGAACGTAGTGAATACTAATGTTCTAAAATATGGGATAAGAGTTCATTATATAGTTTGCTGTTTTATCTGGAAAAAAGATCCAAGCATAAAATGTACTGTTCTGGAGATTGTTTTTAAATTTGTTAAAAATATTTTCTATTAATGTTTTTCTTCATTTAAGTGAAGTTAATATTAAATGATTACGACAAGGTAATACTTATTTTTACCCTTTTATGGTGCAAGTAAAAGAATGTCAAAATGATAAATATTGTAGTTGTGTAAAAATAAATAAATGGCGAAAGTAGTTTCTCAAAAGTTCCATCGTAGCCCCCCATGCGGACCAAAGAAGGTGAGAAATGGTTTCGAATTGAAAACTTGTCATCAGAATTGGCTGCAAATTTTATACTTTGATGCTATCCAGTTAACATGATGAAAAAAGTTTTCGATATTTTGGTCATGGAGCCACCTAGAAGCCAACATAGTTTTCGATTTTCTAAAACTTTTTTCGATTTTCTAAAACTTTTTTCGATTTTCTAAAACTTTTTTCGATTTTCTAAAACTTTTTTCGATTTTCTAAAACTTTTTTCGATTTTCTAAAACTTTTTTCGATTTTTTTAATCTTTTTTCGATTTTCTAATTGGATAGCATCAAAGTATCCAATTTGCAACCAATTCTAATGAGAAGTTTTCAATTCGAAACAATTTCTTACCTTCTTTGGTCCCCATGGGGCGCCACGATCAAATTTTTGAGAAACTACTTTTTCCGTGTTAATCAGCGTAGTCGAAGGTTCCACTTACCCAATTTTGAGCCAATTCTGATTAAAACCATTTCCCGCGGTTTTGGCTCTTAAGGGGCTATATGATCAATGAAAATTCACATCAAAATCTATACCCATACCAAATTTTGGCCCAACAGGGGTCAAACAATCTCAGCCACCCTGCATTGTTCCATAACAGTATCGTATTTTATGAATAAACTACTTTAATTCTAGAAGCATTATAAAAGAGTCGTTCCATATAACCCAAATCACATTTCTTTCAAATCATATAATATGTAAATGAATAAGTTTGCTCCTTTCGGGACTGTATAAGGGTAGCTAACAACAAACCGGTTTCGTAATGGTACTTGTATCCGCCCCTTTCGGCGACCTCAAAGTTTGGAATCTGCGAACACATAGTGGATATGTATATATGACGTACACATAGCGGTTATGCATATGTGACGTACCAGACGCGGCAGCGTCAGTCATCCGGAATCCCAATGCCGAATTCTCGATGGGAGAGACTTTCCTGGATATGCAATGAAACAGAATAAAGCCCAGCGGTACTCTTAATATACATGGTCGCAAATTAGTGACTTTATTCTTACTAAGAGACTTGCAGGAGGTTACGACACCAGTCACTTCTTGACCTGACCTATTTCCAGTTCAGATCGTATGACTGTTCTCTTGGACTTGCCTTCCAAGAATGAGACTTACTTTCACAAGTTGCGCATTCCAATAGGATATAAAATGTTTATAACAAATTTAAATACGTTAATCAAATCTCCAGAACAGTACATTTTATGCTTGGATCTTTTTTCCAGATAAAATAGCCAACTATATAATGAACTCTTATCCCATATTTTAGAACATTAGTATTCACTACGTTCCCTATCGTAGTCGCAGTTTTCGTATGTCGCAAGCTTCATAGGCCGCAATTTTCGTAGTCGGAATCTTCATAGTCGCACTTTTCGTATGTCGCAATCTTCGTAGGCCGCAGTTTTCGCAGTCGGACTCTTCGTGTCGCAGTTTTCGTAGTCGCAATTTTAAAGTCGCAATCTTCGCGGACCCTACAACACTTTATACTTATATTCCGTTGCTCAATATTTGGATGAACCGAGCCTTACGAAAACAAAATCAATTTCTCCTCGTGCCACATAATTATTAATTGTTTGCTCCGATTAACTAAGTTATTACGTGCATGTTTACGATTAGTTTACGAAACCACTTTTCAGTAAGTAATTAACCGATGGAAAATTACTCTCCTGCACGCAAGAGAATTTGCTTGCCGGTGTTACGCAAATTAAAGAAAAGACTGAAGTAAATTTTCTTGTTATGATAACATTCTTATGTAGTGGGATTACGTTTTTAATTTTAATTTAATTTGACATTGATATATTATGCAAGTTGTATTATGCATACTACCACAATACGTAATGTGTGGGCTCGCAACTGCGATCATTCGTGACAGAAGTGACGAATGCGGGTGACCGAAATTGTGTAGCAATCACGTAAGCATTTTATGTGATTGTCAGACCACTGAATAGCAATGATATCACCTAGAAGCTGTTTTGAGAATACAAAATGCTTCCACTGTTTCATTTGTATTTTTGGGAAGAGACAACGGTTTATGTGCATGACCACATTGCTAGATCGTTGCAATAATTGAAAGAAAAAACTAGCAACCAAGCGATACTAAATACTGAAAATTGTCTTTTAATTAAACGTTTGTGAAATTATGTTCAGATTCAGAAGTAAAGTAGACAATTACACCAATGGATTGCACAATATCTAAGCAAATTATGCTGGGGATTATCCTTCACACCTATACGTGG
This sequence comes from Sinella curviseta, assembly GCA_004115045.4. NCBI lineage: Eukaryota > Metazoa > Arthropoda > Collembola > Entomobryomorpha > Entomobryidae > Sinella > Sinella curviseta. The sequence goes on along the minus strand of CM023200.3, from coordinate 3,370,540 downwards.
TCGTATTTCAACCTGTTGACTTTAGGCCAGGTGGAGGGGAAACATTTGCTGATTTGTCCAAATTGTCGAAGCACTACTAGTTAAGAACTGGAAGGGGTGGCGATGTGCAGGAATAAATCACCTATGTCTAGGGTGCGCAATTAGTAAATAATATGTAGCTATTAATTACACTTGACTTGAAATGTTATAACTACTGTCTATTAGTTCATTATATTAATATAGACCCGAGATGCAGATATTTTGCCCACATTCCTTCACGCGAGATATATTAGAAAATCTTTGTAATCTGTAATAATGACTCGTTTACAAGTTGGGTTATATATATCAAATTAGCACTTTGTCGTGATCAATATTCAATTATTCAAGTTTGCAAAGTTTGATAATAACTCATTAGAATTGAATAACTGCCAATTATTCAACACAACTGATAGGCATGGAATAATATACATGTGGCTGTGTGTTTTACGTGGTTGGATTTCGGACGCAGCAGAGTTATGTCGGCATTACAACAACATTACATGTATAGAAATCTGGGATACTTAAACTTCGCCTGATTGTCATCCGTAAATTGGTTTTTTATTGATTTCACGACATACATAATTGAAGCGTAGCTGCTGCGCTCGTCTATAAAGTCATACGTTAGTTCTTCTTTCTACGGCGACAGTTCGGAATATTGCTTTCAATGAGCATTTCCAATCACCAACGCCGTTATAATTACATAAACATTGTCACGATCTTCACAAATCGGTATAAAAACTGAGAAAATACGAAAAATTCAGCAAAGCTATATTGGTACATGCTGTAATATTGTGGTGTTCCACTCGATTTCGACTGTATTTGCTAAATCTGTTAAAACAACAAATGGCAGCCAACAAATACAAACCAACAAATATGATGGTTACGTTGGCATCATTTCACCTACTAACCATAACTTCCTTTGCGTCCCCAGCGATGACTATCATACAATACCGCCATGTTTACGAACACGACAGCTTTCTGGAGTACGAGAAGAGTGACTTTGAAGTGCGATATAAATTTCTCAATACCCTGAACTACCTCCCTGCGATTGATTTGAATCAATATTTTAGCTTGTTTGGCGACCAAAACTATCTAGTATTTGTTGATAATTACTTCAAGGTCAACCTACATCAACCGACGTACCCTACAATGCTGAGAAAGTTTTCTCCCGGACGTGCGACGTACAACGCCCGTTTACGGATGCGGACATATTTCATTTGGATTTTGCCAACTATAAACCACACATTTGGTAGGAGGAAACCCCACTATTGCGAGACTTCTAAATTTCGAACATCGTTGCATACAGACATCCGTATGAATAATCGTCTATTGAATTTTTGTGTTCGCTATAATCTAACATTGTTTGCTGTTCAGTCAAAGCCATGGAATTGCCTGATACACATTTCACTTTATTTGCCGTTACTGGGACGAGAGAAAACGGACGTTTTCTTCTTTCCGGGGCCCTCACAAAGGCATCCAGGGCCTTTTCGCGGTTACCGTGGTTTGAAATATCATATGCCTGGTACCGCGACATCATTATGTTTAATTGTGTTTGAAAATTCAGCAAAGTATGAATTCATACTTGATAGACTCTACTTGTCAGCGGCGTCACAAATCCTTCAGGGTCATCGGTTAAACCATGGCCGCATTATCATAATTGAAACGGAAGTATCCAGGGAGGACGAAATTACGAACCTCGAGCGGAAACGTATCAAAGTTAACATGATCGCAATATTGTGTCACGACTATAGTGCGGCAAGATTTAGAACAAGTCGAGTCGATTCTAGTAATATTTATAATTTGCTGCGAGGGATTAGAGACCCTGTGGTCTGTCTCGGAAGTCAGCAGCACATTATTATTAATGATGTAAATAGCAAGCCTTGGTACGCGAAGTTAAGAGTGAAAGAGCATGTTGCTAAATGTGAGAATTATATCTTCAAAGGCACTCGCGTGAATATCCCCTATGACCAGCCACATCAAAAATTGGCACATGCGTATGCATTTGAGTGGTTTTCCATTTTCAAAAACTACAGCTTCGGAGTTGCTTCGGGTCGTCGTTGTCTTTAGAGTCAACTCGTGGGAACTCCGAAATGGTACAAAAAAATTGTAGCTGATCTTGGCGGCCTTAATTTCTATCCTACCGTTGGCCTAAAACGAATGATGGATCGTGCATTACTACATACGGTATACGACAATTTACAAACCATGCAATTTGTAAGTTGTGGACACCGAGGCATGTCATCTCTTCGGTTTACCGAGTTGCTGGTTGCATTCGAACCGAAAGTTTGGATATTAATCATTCTAACTTTGGTAGTAATTACAACCATTTTATGCAAAATTGGTCCACCATCTGCATTAATCCCTGCGCATTATATCAGGTGCGTTGAGGAGCAAGTCCGAGTTCTTTTAGGACTGGACGTCAATTTTGCAAGAGGATTGCGGAATGAGCATAAACTTATATGGGGATCACTTGCACTGGTAGCAATAGTATTAAACAACGCATACAAAGGAGATAACATATTGAGAATTATTCTTCCACGTGGTTTAATTCTATATAAGACCTTTAATCAACTATTAGCGGATAACTACACGTTGTTGTCCAGAATAGCTAATATAGAGCTATTAAATCCTAGAAATGTAACCATTAATCACTATAATAACTTATTTATGTACATTTACGAATACAATTACACTATGCGTTTGGCAACTGAAATTTTCGTCAAAGGAATGTCGCAATTTGCTGAACCACAATATATGATTTTAGGAAAACACGCACGTTTTAGTTTCGAGACGGAAACGTCTGCGCGCAACATTGGTAAACGTCTGAAATATGTATTTCGTAAAAATAATTTTGTAGCCAAAAACCAATTTATGAGAGAGCTGATACAGCGAGATAAAAACGTTATGTATCAGAGTTTGAAAACGTGCAACCGTACTGCGTTAGTTGTGCCATCCGAGTTGTGCAGAATGGTAGCACATCGTATCCAAAGGGAAAATCCAGAACTGGCTGCTCAAGTAGGCATTGGGGAAGAAGAATATTTTCCTGCAGCACACCAGTTTGAGTTTTATGGTTTAATCCCACTATTTCTGATTAAACGGATAAAGGGAATCCATGCGTCGCATGTGTTCGAGTGGTGACAAAAGTTTGTCAGTGAGAGCAGAGGATTGACGCTCAAGACATAGACGGAGATAAAGCCTGCAAGCTTCACCGGGAACATTGTGGTGATATTTTTTGTTATTTTGGTCGGGCATGTATGTGCACTTGCAGTCTTTGTTCTAGAGATGTCAAAAATAATATATTGGTTCGCGCAAAGGATTACAAACTTTGTTTTCGCGTCATGCGTGAAACCTGCTGCGCAGTATGTCATTCGTCGTTTTAGAAAGACAATTGGTAAAATTAAGTTATTGTACTGTTGATATGGCAAACCTGAGAAATCATTGTATTACTAGCATAAGTAGTTACTTAGTGTGTATCTATATAACACTAATGAGTGGAAACGTATCAAAGATTTGTACTGGTGGTATTGGTTTATTGGTACGTATTTACATCTCAGGATCCACTTAAATAATCAGTTTTAAGGTAAGTGATTATTGAATAACTATTTCTGCGGTTGTTGTAGGGAAACTGAAATTATCAATTAGTGAAGATCTATAATATCTGATTTTATGTTACGTGGTTGAAGATGCCAAGCCTTTAATTTCTCAATTATAAAAGAATATTCAGCCTCATTTGATATAACAAGGCAATAACCATTGAACATAATTTGGTTGCATACTATACATCGGATTAATTATGTAACTGTGTAGTTCAAGTCGAACCAAAGATAGATTTCAATTACTAGTTGATACGTTGAGAAGCCCGAATTGGTGGGATGATTAATTGTTTCGAAAGTGTCGTAACTACTCAGGCTTAGGAATGTCAAATAGATTTTAAATTGTCATTATTCATGTTTGCTTTGTTCATCTCAGTAAGGCCTTCGTTAAAGTTCATGATATTATGTATCAGGGATTATATGTCAGGGATGAATTTCTGCTCTGATGATGCAATGGAAAAATAATTTTCACCAATAAATGCAATTACTGGGCAAAACAAGCCTTAAATATATGGCAGAATCTGTTTTCCTATAAGCAAACCATTCAACCATTAAAAAATCATACTAAACAAATAAAACCATTAACACACCGCTTCGTTGTCACTGTTATTGCTATTGTTATTCCACCATTAACAAAAAACGAACAATAGCTACTAGAACGTCGGAAAATACACAATTGTGTACTGATAATAAGATCAGTTTCGGAGCCGCTTTTATAGGCGGTGAAACACCATTAATAGGTAATCGGTATAGACTGAAGGTCAAGGCAATATAAAATATTTTCGTTTCTTTTCAAAGATGTATTGCAGTACAATTTATGGTCGGCAATATGTCCAACTGTACGCATTGAAATGGTTTTCAATCAGTAATAATATATCTAGACGCAGAGATAAGCTCTGTTGGAGAACATAATTAACATCATGCAAGTAACCAGTTTGTTCGATCGGAGCATAGGTGAACAAAGCGCATGGAATATTCTTAACAGTTTCGGCACGCAATAGTGAAGCATCATGATGGATTTGCAATCGCATAACATTAGCAAATGTGAATATAAAGACACGCAATTCATAATTTCATATTTCAGAAGACAAACACATTGAAGGACAGTGATTCAAATTTTGTCGCTAAGATAACTATGGACGATCATTAAATACATATATATTCGACATGCTGCTTTGATTTCAAATCCCCAATTTCAGTTACGTTGATGATAAAGATAATGACAAACAGTGCTGTCACTTAACTATCAAGAGATAAAACTAGACACGGTTCGAATTGACGGGCTACTGACATTACATCCTTACATTAGTACTTATATCGTCACATGTAGAATGCATGGGCTCAAAACCAAAACCATTTGAAATTGCTTAAACAATAATTGTAATGCCTTAACAAGTTTATAAGCAAAACTCTCAGTACTGTATTCAGTTAGATCATCTTGGCGTGGATTAGCACCTAATCACATTCATCAATAAAGACTTTAGTAATCGTTATGTGTGCAATTAATTGGGATGTTTTCATTCGAGATTATACATTATTGATTTTGTAAGCATTTTATGTTATTACGGTTACGTGGTAAGAAAATTCGATATTGGTTTTGCCATTCACATAAAAGATGCATAATACTTACACAACAACTAACAATAGTTTGCTTGTATAACATGGCAGGTTAATTATGTCATTTAGTAATTTTGGTTTAACAAAACACTGCATTCAAGCCAGCACGTGAAGATGCCAATAATGTTAGAGCGTGTCTGTTTATATAAATCTTATCTGTCCGGTAATACGAATGTGAAATAAATATAATGAACTCCTATCTCCTACTAAAGCATTGTACATCTGAACAACATATTTATCTTGAATGAAAGGCATAACTATCTCCTGTTGTGCCATGTGATATGGTTAGCATGTCCGGGATGCTTTTCTGCTTTGATGATGCAATGGAAGCGATACAATTACTGGGTAGCGGAAGCCATCAATGTATGGCAAATAGTAATTTTCTAGACACGAAAAATTGAACATTTAAAAATGATACTAAACAAATTATACCATTAACACACGGTTTTGTTGCCATTGTTATTGCACCATTACGTAAAATAGTTATGAGAACGTCGGAAAATATGACCAATAATGGGATATCAATTGTGTATTGTAACATTGATTACTAAGCACATCGGAAGGAGCGGCATTATTAGTTAATTATTTCTAATTTTCCCTGACGCAACCATACTATATTTCTTTGAAGTATTGTCTCGGATCACGAAATAAGATTGAGGATGCTTATAGCAGATTGACCCCCCTCGGATATTCATCTCTCGGAGTTTGTTTAAATTTTACCGAATCTTAGGGCACGTCCTGACAGGGCAAAACGAAGAATTACAAGAGCACAGATCTACAACTGTGCAAAATTCCTTTCCTCAGCCAGCGCAAAATTGACTGTTTTCAATTACAGGTTTCGCAGATCCCGTACCGCGTTCTTACCGCCCGCGAATACGGTTCAGTCAGCCTACTTTCTGCGCCTTAGTACACATATTGTGGATATGTGGAAGTACGTCCAGCACGTAATTCACAGGCAGCTAAAGGTGATAAGTGTCAGCAATTTTGAGGAGGCGGGAAGCCGTAACTATACTTGACAATTTTGGCGGCCTACAACTTTTGAATTTAAACAAATTTTGTACATTTGAGGAGGGCAATCCCGAATTGTTTCTAAAAGGATTCATATTCATGTCCAGCATTTTGAACTGCACTAACTTCATTTATCCACATGTGATATTTAACATGGGCGGAAGCAAACACTCGATGAAGGCGGACATCACTTCAGGAAGCTACCGAAACACTAAATGTTGCCTTTTCACGGGGTCCCATAACAATTGGTGAAATTTAAATAATATCGGAGACATAGATACTTTATGGCGGTCCATACACTTTAAAGATGCTCATTATATAAATTTGAGAAACCAAATATCCAACGGAGTAATTCAAGACAAACATAATGATTACATATGTTGTTGTCGATAACTGTTTACTGCAGATAATAAAGTTATGTACGACTAAACTGAACTTACAATGGATATGAAATTACGCAACAGTCTAGTGCGACGATCGTGTAAGTTGGTGGATCATCTTGCCAAAAACATGAATAAATATAACCGAAAGCCTCTTTGTGCTATGCTTTAATTTTGGAATGTTTTGTAAGGCCAATGTCGGGATAAATAAAGTTGTTATCTTCAGTAAATAGTTAGCAACAAAACATCTTTAACCACTCTTCTTGTCCCGCATTACGACATTGGATATTTTCTTCCTAAAACTTACATTATCAGGGCTCCATTACCATTACTATTATGTCATTGTCAACAAAGAAACAGTTGCTACCAGAACGCTGATAAATAAGCTAAACAATAAAGGATTATTTCTATCTTACAGGTTTTCTTAATATCTCTTGATATAATAGTAATAAGTATGTGTGAAGTATTGTTTAGAGTCATGAAATAAGATTGTCTAAGCTTCAGGAAAAAATATGCGATGTCGTAATTGCCGATGAAAGAAGTGATGTAAGATGTTGTTGTCGATAACTGTTTACCAGACATAACCACTTTATTTATCCTGAAACATGACTAACAAAAGATTACAAATTATAGAACATTTCAAAGCGGATAAGGATTATTTAAATTGAAGCATTTGGCATTCGCCATTATTGTTCGGCAAGACTAGCAAATTACTCTAACACTATTGAAATGGACACCGTGTCCAAACAATGATGCGCTGAAGGCGGACCGAAAATTAATTTGTTTATCACTCAAAAATACTTTCTAATTTGCTATGCTGATCCATATGAGTGCAGACTTCAACTTGTAGTAATTGTCCATTTCCGAACAAAATGCTATGCTGGTTCCTTAGTTGTTGGTAATTTCATTACTCGGGGCACGAAAGAAACAAACAATTTTATAATCCTGAATTCTGTACAACGTATGACTGTCCTGACATCGGTCGAGAAAGGAATAGTAGACAAATAAAAATATTTTGCACATCACAAGCATACTCAGAAACCAAAACACCTAAATCCAGTTGGCTGGAGACAGTCTTCGAAAAAAAGCTTTTTCTACATCGTCACTTGAAATCAGACTAGAAGACAAAGGAAAAAAAAATATTTGAATTTGTTACCAAATTTTTATTTTGGATCCATTAGGAAACAACTATTAACTCGAAGAGCGAATATTGTTTTCAAAATAAGTAAACTATCAACAAGTTGACTTAACACATAATGACGACCTTACTGAAAATCTGCTTGTTCATACATCAACTGACCTCTGTTAATACAGTTCGCCATTTTGCTAGAGTCCCTATTATGGAGTATCCTGAAACCAAACCATTGCCTTCCAGTGGAAGGCTTCCACTGACCCAAGAATTCACACTTTTATACGGGGTCTCAAACAGGAATACAATTCTTGGAAATCATACAGTGCTCTTGATTTGGAAAATCTCATAACTCCATTTGTCAGAACGAACTGCTTATTGTTTCTGGATAACCATTTCGACATTGACGTGTCCGGCGTAGAACAAGCGCCGCTTGTACATCGACATCTCCCTCCTGGTATTGTAAACCATTCAAAATCTTGGTCTCACCAAACTTCGTTTAAGGTTAAGTGGATTGTCGGACGTAATGGCATTAGTGTGACCGGGAATACATTGCATTGTCCACTGTCAAGGTATTTAACCAGCAAGTATGACAACCTATGCGTGCAGCTTGATGATAAAAAATATTTCTCACAGGTCAGGCCTTGGAATTGCGTCGTTCAAATAACTTTATATCCGCCAAAGCTAATTGGAGAGATGCACGTTTTGCTGAGTAATAGCAGGAAATTTATAGAGTTGGAGATTCCTTCCATGTTCCGGAAATCGTACGTTCACTCAAGGGTTATTACACACATTTATGTAGAAAAGTACGTGCCAAGTTACCAAACTGGTTCATATTTGGATATATTTAATCAAACAGACAACAACTATTTACGTCAATTCCATGCTCAGAAACACAACTTAGGAGGCATATTAGTCGTTGTTCATACAACGGAAATGGGAAAACTATTTGAGACAATGATATCCATCTCTGACATATACGTATATTGTTATACTTGTGTCCCGGGTGTCATGAAGAAAGTCACAGAGAACGAGATTGAAAACTATTCATATATTCGGGAAATGGCATTCCCCAGTGCAAATGAAATGCTGGTTTGGGTTCTGTCTTACAAGGGAAGCTTTGAAAGATCCGTCAATACCTTCGTGCCCGAAATGGGTCGGTGTCGAAATTATCCTTCCGTTGCTAGCCATAAATGGATATATTTCATTACAAGCAAGAATGGCAGGCTGTATCATGCTTTAAGCGACTTGTGGCGTTCCATAATGGAAAATTACACGTATTATGCAGACAATACAAAGTGCTTCAACGGTAAAAAGATTGACGGGGAAACTTCGTACCGTGCACGAAATCTACAAGTGCGCCGAGCTATTGCAATGCAAGTTATAATATATACAGGAGAAAACCCGTACCGACATTTTCTGATTGTTGAGAACAGTGTATACACTTTACAGTTTCTGGCATGCTCAAGCAACCAGAGGGTCGGTCTAAATTTTACTGAATACTTTAACGTTTTCGACGAATATATTTGGATTTGGTTGCTAATCACTTTGTTTACGGTGCCGATAGTTCTGTTAAAACTTCGACCATTTCAAAACCATGTACCATCATACTGTGAGGAACTACTCGCGCTTTGGAGTGTGTTTTTGTATTTGGATGCACATCTTTTGCATAAACAGCTTTCGAAGGATATTAAGATAAGACTCGTCTCAGGAGCCGTACTATTGGCGTCGCTGGTGCTCAATAATGCATACAGAAACGGCAATGTGTACAGAATGATTCAGCCCAGGTCCTTAATACGGTATGTCTATTTCCAGGATTTACTAGATAATAATATCTCCGTATTCACTCGTACGTCGTTCTTCGACTTCGATTTGCAATGGAGAAAGTATACTTTTAATATTTCGGCACTCAGCGCGCACTGGGGGACCAGTGCGCACAGTATACACGAAGACGTCACTAAATCATACTTATGGTCTGAAGTTGGCTCACTTAAGCACATCAATTATTTGGACAAAATGCGTATGGCACCAGCTGACGACAGGGTTTTTAAGAACACACGTCTACATCCAGACACGCCTAATATGTTCCTTGAGAGTCTTAAGATCTTCTTTAGCAATCCTGGCGTGCAGCGCTTAAACTATTCCCAACGGGATGAACTTTTGACCAAACTGTTTGTATTATTTTCGGAAGCTGAAGAAAAATTAATACTGCAGAAACTTAAGGAGGGAAATCAGATTGCATTCGTGTTGCCTAAATCTAAGATTGCAAAATATCATACTTATTTAAAGCATAAAGTGTCATCAGGCACAACAGTTCATGTTGGAGCGGAAGCTTATTATAAAATATTCATCCATTTCAATATATCTCGTGGGGTCCCACCGATTATAATGAGACGGCTGCAACGTGTAAAAACATCAGGCATTATGGAATGGTGGGCAGACCGATTCGGAGGAAAGTGGCTTCATTTGTCGGCAAGGGACGACGAGAGTCATGTGGCAACCGTAGCCACCATGCAAGGAAACATCTCCACGGTTTTCGTAATACTAGCAGTGGGTCTGCTTTTCTCAACGATACTTATATTAGTGGAGCAAGTGATGCATGCCGTATCGAGACACTTAATAGTATGGCGTCAACATATTCGAGATTTGGTGCATAATAATTGTTTATCGGACACGCCTTTAACACAAATTTGTGGTGCAGACGAAATGTTACAATGGTTCAATCGTACGGCTAATTATATAGCTTCATTCTGCTTGTGCAGTCGATAGACTCACCCAACTTGTATACATATTGGTATGGACCTTCAACTGTGTCATATTACTTCTTCCAAATGCTTCAGATTACTAATAAATAAATATATTTTGATAATTGTGCCTTGCATTTCCTAGTGTCTCACAACATGCATGATATCGATTGATCTTTTTGAAAACATGAAATTTCAATTTGAGTTTATGGAAACACGATACGCTGGCATGCAATTTGCACAATAATTTGTTGTTGCCGGAGGAAAGGCATTTGTGCGAGTTGTCACGTAGAAATGGTTGTAGCAAGTTTAAAAAAGACGATTTAGTGTAATGAATGCATAAGTCTCTCAAAAATGAATATTGAATGATTTGTTAAAGTCTGCTCCAAATAAATCAGCGTCATAATTTGCGTACATTTTTTTATATTATGTACTCAGATTAGTCCCGGTCTGCTTTTGTGATTGGTGTTCGTGCTATATTTAACAAGGTATCCGGAGACCCCATATTGTACTTGCAAAATTGTTGTGAGTAATCAACACCATATCATAATCGAAAACGTCTAGAATGTCGAGCTAACTTTTCTATTCGTACAGATATTTGACCATTGCTATATTATTTCCATGAAGCTAAGTTGAACATACCGACCCATTTGTGAAACAACTGTTTTGAGGACTGGGACAAACAAACGTTTGGTTCATATAATATGTAAAAAATGAATGGATCCAAACTAATTTTATTAAGTGGAAGAACAATGTGGCGTTCAACAAAAATTAGGCTACAATTAATTTTCTCTCAAATTGTTCAAAACGTTGAATTGACAGTATGTACAAATGATAAATCGACTGCCTGCACAAGCTATTTTCTGAATCTATAACGTCTGTTTGACCTCTTACCGTCAACCAATACCATCGAAACTTACCCTGTTCCCATGACAATTGGTCAAAATTAATTTTATTTATATTTTGCCTTACGATGAGCGATATCTAACACATTTCTTGACGCAACATGAAGGGGTAAAAAATGAGTTAAAGTCGTAGATGTGTTTGAACATTGTCGAGGTATACACCGTCAATAGATATTGGCTGTTGGAAACATATTCCAGAATTGTCGAAACTGGTTTATTTGCCGCTTCAGAATATTGGCGCAACCACTATAAGAAATAACGTATTAATGATCCCCCGACAAAACCATTCATGGAGACAGCTGACGAAATTATTTGGTATTATATGAACTGTAAGAAATATTTGCAGTTGTTGGAACTTGGTACTTGTTGGGATTTCTTCTGCTCTTAACCGAGCTGACAGGAAATTACCGTGCAAGCAAATCTGCAAAATATCACATTTCTGTAGAACGCGATAGAGTTTTTGCTACGTCGAAATGATGACTGGACATGTAAGATATAATCAACGCAAAAGGATTTGTAAAAGAAACAACCATTGCGACGAGTTTCGGCTGATTTACAGCATCATTTTATGTGCGATACCGAAAAAATGTGAAAAAACGAAATTTCATGACTTGCATATCGATCCATGGCATTCTAGCTCAAAGGCATCTGGGCTCTAGATGATATGTGGAGAAGATGGGTAAGGGTCCAGGGAATGTATGTGGAAAACCTCGATTGATACCGCCAAATAGTTTTAAGATGACCGTCGAATAAATTCGTCTCACTACTTTTGGAAATCCCTACGTAGTGTAAATTGGGAATATATCTACTAAATTACTAATTTTTATGGATATGAAGCAAATGCATATCTCAGACAACGAATATTACTGCTACCTGCGGAAACCAGAAGCATTTCGCAAAATTGCCACGAAGTTCAGAAATTTTGTTAAATTATGGATACAAGAAAACGTCCATCTCGTATGGTAAATTTGAAGAAAGAAACTAATTTGAAACAACTCATTAAAATCAGTTCCGTCGACTAAAGTTGTTAAGCAGGGTATATTCCAACCAGCATATTGAAGCAAACATATTGGACCCAAATCCTAATCACACCAGCATCGATCGTGGCGACAAAGAGTAATTACCTCTTCAATCGATGAGAAAACTAATTAGTTTTTTGGCATGCTCCTCACAATACCTCACTATTCAGAAAAGCTTAGCAAGTTAAATTTGGGGCCAGTGATCCTTCAGAATGGCAAAACTTGACGTGTTCCTGAATTATGACGACGGTGGTCACAGCAATCCTGGATGTGCAAAATCCGAACAATGTACACTTGTTTTAAACACAATTACATATATAAAACACTGAGTTCTGCCCAAATTTGACCTGGCAGCAATTATGAGGCTCACTGGTCACATTTCCCTTTTGTGCTTAATCATCAAGGCATTGCTGGAAACTGCAGATGCCAGCTATCGTTTGCAACCCAACTTATTGGATCAAGTACTGGATCCATTTTTTCATCAACTAAATACGTACACTGGTCGTTTTGAAATATATTTTCATTCCGTTCCCACGGAGTACCTCAACTTTGCTTTTGATCGATTTCCCCGAATACTAGTCCGAAATTATCATTCTCTCAATAGCTCATTTATCACTTACAGAAACGGGAGACTGCAGCATATTATTGTATCCCGAGCCCAGTACCATTGGAAACTAAACGGCATAGTGGAAACATTTTGGGATTTACTCATGCATCCCACTACAAAACTTCTATGGCTTTTCTTCAAGCCGTTAAAATCTACAACCGAGTCCGAGATTTGGTATTACACCAGATTTAAAAACTTGCCAGCATTGAAATTAGCAATTGTAGTTATCGGAAGGGAGCCGAGATTTCAGTTAGCATATTTGGTTTTCTGCAGTGACTACTGCAACTCCCAAAGGAGCCGAGGAATCTTCAACTCTGTTCATGTCGAACAATTTCTTGAGCCACTCACGCTTCACAAACAATATTTCGGATACTCTAGCGCCCGAAAAGTTGTATCGTTAGTGGCGGTCCCGTACCAAGAATTCTTTTACAACGCAGCAGTTTTTGGATTCGACATGGTTGAATGTCGACGTTTCCTGTTTAAAAAGTATTTTCGAGTTTGCAGCAGCAACATAATGACAGCCAATCTCCTATCCGACATTCATAATCTTTCAATGAGCATTGTGAACAGAGATGACAAAGATCTTTACGTGAGCGTAGACAAAAGTCAAACCGGACAATTCATTGACATAGGCGTTTCATAATTTGACTACGATTACTTGTTTCTCTCCTTTGCATTACACAGATTTACTGGTTTTCGTTTTTTCTCGGAGGAAAAAGCATTTTTGATTTACTGTCAAAATGCAACCAAGCAGACCAAAGATTACGACTTGGAGTTTGTTATGTGCATCGAGTCGTTCACACCTCATGTATGGGCATTCTCAATAATTGCGTTTTTTGCCATTACCTTATTCGGAAGTCGATTTCTTATTACAGGGTCCGTGTCAATGTTAGCAAATGTATTGGACATGTTTGCGGTGATACTTGGAAACTCTATGCAAGCATATATGGTAAAATTCAAGTTTTTCATTGCTGCTCATTTTTTTGGAGTATTCATTGCAAACTTTTATTGCAATGGAATTACCAGCTCGCAAATAGTTACCGTGCCACCAGAGCCATTGGGATCGCTCGGAAGCTTACTCCATTCTGGTTACAAGATCCTTTGGGAACGCAAATATGTCAACTCACCATGGGAACAATATTTCGTTCCTTTCGAACGAAGAAAATTGCTGGATATTCTCAACAGCAGCTTTTATGAATATGTACGTGATCCGACGAACAATCTAGTACAGATACCAAACTTACTTACAAAGCGATTCGCGTTTCAGTCCATCACGACTTACGTCAAGGAACACATTGCTGTCTACCAGCAACAAATCGTCCAAAAGCTAGGAATGACCAAAATGTTCTGCGTAGCAAACCCAGACTGTATTTCATCAAATTCATATTTCGTAGAGGCGTACACAGTTAACCGATACTGGCTCCTGGAAACATATTCCCGAATTTCGGAGATGGGTCTGCTTTCAAAGTGGGAAGCTTGGAGGAGTTTCTCTGAGCGCTACTTTGCGAAACAGCATATAGACGATCCAATAACCAAACCAGCTGTGCAGGCAGGAGACGATCGCATTGGTCTTTGGGATCTTTCCGGGATATTTGTAGTTGTAGGGACGGGTTACGTGTTGGCCTTTTTGTTTCTTTCTATTGAAGTCAAAAGCGGTCGCAAACTTTCAGGGCTTTGGTGGGATGTATCTGTATTTTGGCATCGTTTAATGGTTTCAAGTGGTGTGAAACAATATAAGTAACGGAAGGGTGAGTGATAATATTTTGTGTCAATTTTGAATAATACTGTTATTTCTATTTAAAATTATCAATTCCCCATGAAAGCTCCAAATAAGGCAAGTAACTTGTGGACGGCGGAGAATCTGGCGGTGCCAACATGCCTTGTGGCCACATACGCAAAGACAATGAGTGAGATCAGTACTAGTGCACACAACACTGTTGGGAAGGACTTGATCGATCCAAATCCTAAAGTACACAATTTCCCGACTCTTTCTTTTCTCGTAATCCTTACAGTAGATCAGTCGATTTTCAACTGTGGTGTAGTATCTGAATCCCGACAATAAAGTGAAGATATCCTTTGTTATAAATTTGTCATATCTGATGAAGAAAATATCCAACTCAATGCGCTGACCGTTACCATAACCTTGTACAGTCTTTTTGTGTTGAATGGTGTCGTGCTTTCTTATAGTCATATTGTGCATTTGAGCCATCCAAATTGCCGTCATAACACCTAGTACAGAATCGTGAATCAGTCGAGCGGAAAAGTAATCGTCTGCAAGCTACAGGATTGTTGCTGTAATATTTTGGATCAAGGTACTCCGAATCCGACAGGTACACAATGACGTCGATGACCCTGCCGTTTGTCTCTTTAAACCATTCTTGGTGGAGTAATTTGGGACTGAGAAGTTGCTGTATCAATGCGCTTCAAAAATATCCCTATCGTTGCGCGTGTGTACAGTATCCACAGCAAATGCCATAATACTTGACAAGACCCCCTGTTTCAAATTTCCATACAATTATTATCAGTATCAGCGCCGCAGCAATCCATATTCCAATACTATCTACTTCTCTCATAAGCAGTACTGAAACATACGGATTGAGTTCGGTGCTATAAACGAACACTGTGGTTCGGAGATGAGCGTAAAGCGGGAATATACTTTTTAGGTGCATGAACCCTTCTGTGGCATCATACATTGTCATTATGAAGTGGTAGGGCTGGGTGAGTTTAAATGGATATTTGACGTCAACTACCATTCTGTAATCGCGAATAATCATGAAGCGCACTCTGTCAGAATTAAAATTTAATTCACAGCCGTAGAGAGGAAATAAAAATACCTCTTACTGTTCGGCGTATTGGTTCATTTTATCAAACAGGGGCTTGTAGATTATATCCAGATACGATTCGTTTTCAAATACGTTGATAGATGACACTTGTGCTGGGTATTGTGTAATGATAAGGATGATGCTGAATAGTTCATATCTGTGTTTTCGCCACATTATGCAAAATTGGTACACTTTAAGACTGCTCAACTAACACTGCTTGGTTCGCAATTTCTATAATAAAATGTCAATAAAAAACAAGGTTACTGACAGTAATATCATTTTGGCGCAAATTTTTCGTTTCTTTGGAAAGCGTTCTGAAGAACCTGGCTTATTATGTTCCATAACTACGTGGTTCTTGGTTACTCGATAAGAGTTGGAAATATGCCACGTTGCTTGAAATAACTGTTGGAGATTCCATCGCATAATATACCATATTTTTCTAATTATGGTTTTGGTTGCGTGTTCGATGGCGTTATATATTATTGTAATTTGATATCCACATATCGGACATAGCAGAAAGATAGAAACTAAAATTGGTAAGTCGAAAATGCGATATGGAATCGGAACGTTCACATATAGGAGTCAGTAGGTATAATGATATATATTCATATATTTTGTTGGTTTGTGAAGAAATTATTTTTGGCTTTTTGTATGGCTACAAATGATATGTACAAATGTACATGTGTGACTCTAAATCCGCAAACCGATGAATTCAAATTTCCGGAAAGTTATCACATTTTATAATAGTTAGCGCAGTGGGTCCATTGAGGAAATATCAAACCAAACTACAAATTTAGCTAAAACATTCACGACTCTCCACATGACTTAAATATAAGCATAGTATATTGATAGTAAAGGAGAAGGGGAACAGGTGATCAATGAACTGTGATATAAGTTATCTCCTAGCGATCACACCGTAGGTTTGTCCTCTTGAAATGCTTTAAAGTACTCTAAACCCCATAAAATGAACTAGTTTTCCAAATTATATTCGTCATTTTCCCCCATTTAATAAAAAATAGATAAGTTTGTTGCCGTCAACTTGGGCGGCAGAAATGGCAGTAGTCCATAATGGACTCCATATTGCAAGTAATTGTTTCCTTGATATGAAAATTGATTTGAGTTATGTCAGGTATGTACACAGTCGGCACGTTGGTCCGGTGTATGATCCGAGGTAACAATACGCATCCGCTTTATTAAAGATATTGTAAAGTTTCAGTTTTGCTTGCAGCTCCTGTTGCACTTCCCCAAGCAAAACTATTCTTCTGGACAGCCGACGAAAGTATTGGGCTTTATGAACTCTTAGGAATATCTGTTGTTATTGGGACATGTCACTTGTTGGAACTTCTGCTCTTGACCGAGCTGAAAGGAACTTATCCGTTTTCGGAAATGCTCTCGCATGCTTCATTGATATGGTCTCCTTGGCACGTATCCAATGTAGTGAGACTATTTAAGTAAATGTTGCAACGAAGGGACGTTGGCTAAAATATATCTTTATACGTAAAGAATAATCCGTGCTGCGGGATTTCCGATTAAACTTTATATTACCAAGTAGTAGATATTGCGTAGAGCAGATGACTATCAAATATTGATAGCTATATTACCGCAAATAATATTTAATGTATGAAAAAATTGAATAAATGGTTTAATGTATTGTCAACATATGCCTTCAAATGACATGCATGTGTAAATTTCACATATTATTATCGACGGTATTGAAATTGTTAGTGCCACTCGTAAAAACTATTATATAACTTCATTTCCTTGCGAATCCTGAAACGATGTTATCGATGTTGTTACTCTCCAACCGATTCTCTTCATGTTGTGTTCAATAATATAGCTTATGTCAGTGAAACTGGTACGTTTTATAGGTCCCTGTATTTATTCCTAATTTTATATTGGCGATATTGTAAACTTGGCAGGCTGCCAAATTTAAACAATGATGAGATATACTCATTTTATGGTTTCCGGTAAGTAATAAATGATTCCTCGATACAAATTTGACACTTATTTAAAGTTAATTAATAGCGGGTTTTGTGTATAACGTACCAACAAAGAATATAGTATAATATGCAATATGCATACACACCAAATTACATTATATGTATATAATTAATTTTAATGGATATGCAGCTAATGCATATATATCAGCTATCGCATATTGATGACTCCTGTGGAAACCAAAAGCACTTCGAAAAAATGCTATGAATTTCAGAAATTTGTTAAATCATGGAAACCAAAAAACACGAAAACATCCATCTCGTGCAATTAATTTGAAGAAAAAAAACTAATTTGAAACAATTGATTAAAATCAGTTCCGTCGAGGAAAGTTATTAAGCAATGTATATTCCAACCAACATATTGAAGCCAGTTTATTGGAACCAAATCCTAATCACACCAACATCGATCGTGGCACCAGTTAGTAATTTGGATTCGATCGATGCGAAAAGTAATTGTTTTTTTGCCACATTCCCCACAATCCCTCTGTTCAGAAAAGCTTGGCAAGTTAAGTGCGGGGCCAGTGATCCTTTAATATAGCATCTACGTGTACTAGTCGTAGATATGCTATACTTTTCACGGATATTAAAATGGTAGAATTCGTCTGTTATATTTCAGCAGCCTGGTTATAACTTGACGTGTACTTGCGTTGCTGATACGGCGGTCACAGTAAATTTTGGATTTCCAACCTCTGAACAATTTACACATATTTTAGACACAAAAAGGGATATAATTTACTGCACGGTGCCCAAATTCGGCATGGCCGCAATTATGAGGAACATAGGGCGCATATTGCTCTTTTGGTTAAGTATTCATGTATTGCTGGAATCGGTAAACGCAGGCTCTAATTTGCAACCTAGTTTGGTGGGTAAGGTATTGGATCCACTTTACCATCAACTGAATGCAAACCCTGGACGTTTCGAAGTATATTTTCATTCCGTTCCCAAGGAGTATCTCGACTTTGTCTTTGATCGATTTCCCCGCATACTAGTCAGAAATCACCATTCCCTCAATCGTTCGTCAATCACTTACAAACACGGGAGGCCTCAACATATTATATTAACCCGAGCCCTATCACATTGGCAGCTAAACGGCATAGTTAACACCTTTTGGGATCTACTCATGCATCCCACTACAAAACTTCTCTGGCTATTCTTCAGTCCTTTGAAAACTACAACCAAATGGGAGAGTTTTACATACACCAGATTTAATAATTTGCCTTCACTGAAATTGGCGATTATGGTTATCGGAAGGATGCCGAAGTTGCAGTTAATGTATTTGGTATTCTGTAATCGCTACTGCAACTCTCAAACGAGTCGCGGAATTTTCGACTCTGTTTATGTCAATCAATTGCTTCAGTCATTCGCCCTTCACAAACAATATTTCAGCCACTCCAGTGCCCGACAGGTTGTGTCGTTGGTATCGGTCCCGTACCCCGAATACTTTCATAACAAAGCAGTTTTTGGAGACGATATGGTCGACTGCAAGCGTTTCCTGTTTACAAAGCATATTCGTGTTTGCAGCAGTAATATTATGACAGCAGTACTCATCAAAGATACTCATAATATTTCACTGGACATGGTCGACAGAGGTGACAAAGATGTTTACCTGAGTGTAGACAAAAGTCACGCAGGACAATTCATTGACATAGCCGTTTCATATGCTGACTACGATAAAATGTCCCACTCCAACAACTTACACAAATTCACTGGTTTCCGTCACTTCTTGGACCAAAAAACGTTTTTGATTTACTGTCAAAATGCAACAAAGCTGACCAAAGATTACGCCGTGGAATTTAACATGTGGCTGGAGTCATTTACATCTCGGGTCTGGAAATTCACGACAGTTACGTTTTTTGGCATTACCGTATTTGGAAGTCGATTTCTCCTTACAGGATCCGTTTCAATGCTGGCAAAAATATTGGATATGTTTGCGCTAGTACTTGGCAATTCAATGCAGGGATATATGACAAAATTCAGGTTCTTCATTGTTGCGCAATTTTTTGGGGTATTCATTGTCAACTTCTGGTCCAATGGAGTTGTCAGCTCAAACATCGTTGCCGTTCCACCAGAACAATTTGATTCACTGGGTGGTTTACTCAACTCCGGCTACAAGATTCTGTGGCAGAGGTCGTATTTTCAATCACCATGGCAGGAGCACTATTTTGCCTTTAAACGGAGAGGCTTGCTGGATATTCTCAATACCAGTTTTTATGAATATGAGCGTCAAACCATTCACAGTCGAGTACAAATTGTAAAGTTGTTAACGAAGCGGTTTTCATTTGAGTCGACAACAAATTACGTTAAGGAACACCTTGTCAGCTTCCATCACCGAATCGTTCGGTGGATGGGACTAACTAAGACGTTCTGCTTTGTAAATCCAGACTATCTATCCTCAACTCCATACTTTGTAGAGGTGTATACAGTAAATAGAGTCTGGCTGATGAGAACATACTCCAGGATTCAGGAGATGGGACTGGCTGCAAAGTGGGAAGCGTGGAGAAGATTGGGTGAGCGCTACCTTGACACACATCGTATTGACGATCCACCAACCAAACCAGTTGTACAGTCTGGAGACGAGATAATTGGCCTCTGGGATCTTTCGGGGATCTTTTTAGTTGTTGGGACTTGTTGGTTGTTGGGCTTTCTGCTTCTCTTAATTGAGGTCACCAGCAGCCTTACATTTTCAGGACTAAGGAAGGATGTATCTGTATTTTTACATCGTTGCATCGTCTCCAGAAGAGTGAAAGAGTACAAGTAAATATTACGTCCGTCCTTTCATTGTCGAACTAATCGATCCGTAATGTAATTTGTACTAAACTGAACTTGTATGAACTGTTGAACACTAAATTACATGATCATGTGTATAATTTCGACTTTTATACACAAAATCAGTAATTCGATATGGTCGATCAATACGTTAACGTTCAAAGCTAATCAGAATCTAAAACTTTTTTGAAACCGTACATATTGGATCATTAGCGCGGAATGTCCATATTATATTTTGTTATTGATGGTAATAATATTCTCGTATTTTGAAATTCGAACTGAAATTATAATGTAGTCGCAATACTCCTGTGTGGCATATAATTGAAATAAAGAGCACTAGGTAGTGATTTTTATAACCACTGTTGCGTTTATTAGATTGAAATTGTATGGTGCAGTGAAACGAAATCATTAAGTATAAATTTGCTTAAATGATACCTATCGGTACAATACACTTTATTATTCAATTGGCGTCATTGTGTGACTTCTGCTTCACTATTGCCAGCCCATCTACTTAATTGGCGTTCCCAGACCTATGATCTAAAAAAATTGCATTTATTACAATTGAGAGCAAATCCTGGGTCACGGTCATGGCAACATGGCAAGTACAACCAATTCCAGCTGCTTCTGACATAAACCAAACGGAAGAGGTAACTACCAAATTGGAAGAAGTATGGCGTCCACAGTTCTGATAAATGCGTTATGAAAAAATTCAATCTTGATGCGCACGCCTATCCTACAGAACGATCCACAACAAAATGCAGGAAATTTTTGTATCTTTGATTCCCTTTTAAGTATTTTCCTTTCACAGCCGGAGATACCAAACATTGCATCTTGAACACACATGTCCGTGGTTCTTTGTCGGTACAATCGGATAATGTTAAGTCCCACCACATGCCCCTGGACCAGCATGTCACAAGAGAATACTGAAAACACGAGGGATATCAAGGACATAATTGGAAAGACAACATAAAACGTGGGTGGCAATTTACCAAACAGTCTTATTGACGCTGCGTTGCACATTACCACGATAAGAAACCCAATTCCCATAAATGCATGCAACGTTGAAGATAGCAAGGGGGTTAACGTGTTCAAGGCGATATAAAATCTGTTGTAGCTCCTTTGGAATCGCCGACATTCACCCAAATTGTTGGGCAGTAGAAATTGCATTCTTCTCAAGCATATGCTTTCAAGTTCCCGGACGTGAAGTAGCATCAGCAAAAACCATGGCCAGAAGCGACAAGTCTCCATTATACAAGTTAGCACGAAAAACGTCCGAAAAAGTGTAACAACAAGGCGAATAAAGGAGCACCAAGACGGGGAACTAGGGGAACAAATGCTTGTTTGCGGAACCAATTTGTTGAAGATGTGGCGACACGGATCCAATCCTAGCCAAATTAGTTGTGGTGTTCTAACAAATGGTGAAACTGCCGAAATGACCATAATTATTTTGATGCGCACGCAGATATGTCGCCAGAAATTTATCCATAGGACATCCACGTTTGGTAGACCGTCTGAAAATAACCGAAACCAAAAGTAATTGTTGTCGCATGTCCAAAACAATACTTCTTTTTTCCGGTGGTTAATAACTGACCCAAATCCAGTTTAAGTTATTTGAGATGCTTAGCAGCTCCACATATCCACCCTGCCTCTATGGCTAATAAATACGACGAAACGCAACATACGGACATGAGGGCGAATCCAATGGAACACACCGCAACTTGTTGAGCGGTAGCATCGTCTGCCTGTCCGCGGATAATTATATGGAGACAGGACAGAATTCCGCAAGCCAAAACTATGAACACGTTAAAGCACCAGACATGAAACATATTTCTCCTTCCGCTCTCCATAATGTAGCTTGGGTTCGTCCGTAAAAGCGCAGTGTTCTCATTCCACACAAGTATGGGCGGAAGTATGTTTTGATGATGTTGGTAAATAAAAATATAAAACTTCAGCGTATTTTCAGTAGCTACATTCATGGTGCACTGTGTGTACGAATTTATTTAATCGGATATCAGTACCTGAGTACCGAAATCTGAGTTTGAATTTCGCTAGTTGTTTGCGCTAAAGCTTTCCTTACTCGCATGACAGAACTAATGCAGCTGAAAAGTACACAACATAACGTTGCGGGATATTTACTCGAAGTTATGATTTGATTTGTAGCCAATAAATGTATGGAAATATCATTTTAATATATGTGCATAACTGCGGCGCTGATTATGTAGTGCGGAGTATGCAATTTACCGCCATTATATATAATGACATTCAAGTAACTACGTCGGGTCATATTTGATACATCAAAATTAAACCGTTTATTTCAATAAGTCTATGAAATAGTAAATATTACATGTTGTATTCCATCCGTCTCGGGAAATTTCTTTCCAAGTGGAAATCGAAATGGTTAGTGATTAACAATCCATAGTGGGAATTTGATTCTGAGTGAATTGTTTCAACTATTGGTTCTATTTCCATTCTCAATAGCATACATTACTTAAATTACGATGCATCGATCTTAAATTACAAAGTTATGCAACCCATTTTGGGCTTGGATGAGTTGACATTCAATAATTTTAACATTCGTCTAACCTACGCTTCACTTCAATCAGGGTCCACAACGACTATCTGAGTTACATTAGCGATTCCCCATTATTCGTTAATATTCCATGCTACCGTAATATTATCGGAGCAACTTCTGTCTAGCCAAGAATTAATTTATGTTTTCAATGTTCTCCGCTTATACTGGATCCACTATCGAGTGGGACTGGATTAATCGATATTTCATTGGCTACGGGAACGTAACAGTGGGATACATTTTTTTCTCCTTAAACAAGAGTGGGGCTTACAAATCTCATTTGAATAATTTTAATTCCGCTGGCAATTATTATGCTGAATGCGGATATAGCGTTTTTAAGATATACATAATAGAGAAACATAAGGTACGGCATGCGATCCAATGGATGGGTTCCTGTACATGTAAGCCTTGAGGCCTGTTGAAGCATACGATTTAGTTTGTCAGATTTCTATGTACAATATATTTCGTATACTGTATCCTGTCCGAATTTACATCTAATTATATTCTTTCAGGCTACATGAAACCATAAACCGATGAAAAAATAGATTTACATATTTACTCGCGGCGCGGCCGTAACAATATGAATGTAAAATGATGTTATTGAATGAGTAATAATTCTTGTGTTGAGGCGCGGCCGTTACAATATGAATGGAAAATGATGTTATTGAATGAGTAATAATTCTTGTGCTGCGGCGCGGCCGTTACAATATGAATGGAAAATGATGCTATTGAATGACGATTAATTCTTGTGCTGCGGCGCGACCGTTACAATATGAATAGAGAATGATGTTATTGAATGAGTAATAATTCTTGTGCTGCGGCGCGACCGTTACAATATGAATAGAGAATGATGTTATTGAATGAGTAATAATTCTTGTGTTGAGGCGCGGCCGTTACAATATGAATGTAAAATGATGCTATTGAATGACAATTAATTCTTGTGTTGCGGCGCGGCCGTTACAACATGAATGGAAAATGATGCTATTGAATGACAATTAATTCTTGTGCTGAGACGCGGCCGTTACAATATCAATAGAAAATGATGTTATTGAATGAGTAATAATTCTTGTGCTGAGGCGCGGCCGTTACAATATGAATGTAAAATGATGCTATTGAATGACAACTAATTCTTGTGCTGCGGCGCGACCGTTACAATATGAATGGAAAATGATGCTATTGAATGACAATTAATTCTTGTGCTGAGACGCGGCCGTTACAATATGAATAGAGAATGATGTTATTGAATGAGTAATAATTCTTGTGTTGAGGCGCGGCCGTTACAATATGAATGTAAAATGATGCTATTGGATGACAATTAATTCTTGTGTTGCGGCGCGGCCGTTACAATATGAATGGAAAATGATGCTATTGAATGACAATTAATTCTTGTGCTGAGACGCGGCCGTTACAATATGAATGTAAAATGATGCTATTGAATGAGAATTAATTCTTGTGCTGAGACGCGGCCGTTACAATATGAATAGAGAATGATGTTATTGAATGAGTAATAATTCTTGTGCTGAGGGGCGGCCGTTACAATATGAATGTAAAATGATGCTATTGAATGACAACTAATTCTTGTGCTGCGGCGCGACCGTTACAATATGAATAGAGAACGATGTTATTGAATGAGTAATAATTCTTGTGTTGAGGCGCGGCCGTTACAATATGAATGGAAAATGATGCTATTGAATGAGAATTAATTCTTGTGCTGAGACGCGGCCGTTACAATATGAATAGAGAATGATGTTATTGAATGAGTAATAATTCTTGTGCTGAGGGGCGGCCGTTACAATATGAATGGAAAATGATGCTATTGAATGACAACTAATTCTTGTGCTGCGGCGCGACCGTTACAATATGAATAGAGAACGATGTTATTGAATGAGTAATAATTCTTGTGTTGAGGCGCGGCCGTTACAATATGAATGGAAAATGATGCTATTGAATGAGAATTAATTCTTGTGCTGAGACGCGGCCGTTACAATATGAATAGAAAATGATGTTATTGAATGAGTAATAATTCTTGTGCTGCGGCGCGGCCGTTACAATATGAATGGAAAATGATGCTATTGAATGACGATTAATTCTTGTGCTGCGGCGCGGCCGTTACAATATGAATGGAAAATGATGCTATTGAATGACAATTAATTCTTGTGCTGAGACGCGGCCGTTACAATATGAATAGAGAATGATGTTATTGAATGAGTAATAATTCTTGTGCTGAGGCGCGGCCGTTACAATATGAATGTAAAATGATGCTATTGAATGACAACTAATTCTTGTGCTGCGGCGCGACCGTTACAATATGAATAGAGAATGATGTTATTGAATGAGTAATAATTCTTGTGCTGAGGCGCGGCCGTTACAATATGAATGTAAAATGATGCTATTGAATGACAATTAATTCTTGTGTTGCGGCGCGGCCGTTACAATATGAATGGAAAATGATGCTATTGAATGACAATTAATTCTTGTGCTGAGGCGCGGCCGTTACAATATGAATGGAAAATGATGCTATTGAATGACAATTAATTCTTGTGCTGAGACGCGGCCGTTACAATATGAATAGAGAATGATGTTATTGAATGAGTAATAATTCTTGTGCTGAGGCGCGGCCGTTACAATATGAATGTAAAATGATGCTATTGAATGACAATTAATTCTTGTGCTGCGGCGCGACCGTTACAATATGAATAGAGAATGATGTTATTGAATGAGTAATAATTCTTGTGTTGAGGCGCGGCCGTTACAATATGAATGTAAAATGATGCTATTGGATGACAATTAATTCTTGTGTTGCGGCGCGGCCGTTACAATATGAATGGAAAATGATGCTATTGAATGACAATTAATTCTTGTGCTGAGACGCGGCCGTTACAATATGAATAGAGAATGATGTTATTGAATGAGTAATAATTCTTGTGCTGAGGCGCGGCCGTTACAATATGAATGTAAAATGATGCTATTGAATGACAACTAATTCTTGTGCTGCGGCGCGACCGTTACAATATGAATAGAGAATGATGTTATTGAATGAGTAATAATTCTTGTGTTGAGGCGCGGCCGTTACAATATGAATGGAAAATGATGCTATTGAATGAGAATTAATTCTTGTGCTGCGGCGCGGCCGTTACAATATGAATAGAGAATGATGTTATTGAATGAGTAATAATTCTTGTGCTGCGGCGCGGCCGTTACAATATGAATGGAAAATGATGCTATTGAATGACTATTAATTCTTGTGCTGCGGCGCGACCGTTACAATATGAATAGAAAATGATGTTATTGAATGACAATTAATTCTTGTGCTGCGGCGCGGCCGTTACAATATGAATGGAAAATGATGCTATTGAATGACAATTAATTCTTGTGCTGCGGCGCGGCCGTTACAATATGAATGGAAAATGATGCTATTGAATGACAATTAATTCTTGTGCTGAGACGCGGCCGTTACAATATGAATAGAAAATGATGTTATTGAATGAGTAATAATTCTTGTGCTGCGGCGCGGCCGTTACAATATGAATGGAAAATGATGCTATTGAATGACAACTAATTCTTGTGCTGCGGCGCGACCGTTACAATATGAATAGAGAATGATGTTATTGAATGAGTAATAATTCTTGTGCTGCGGCGCGGCCGTTACAATATGAATGGAAAATGATGCTATTGAATGAGAATTAATTCTTGTGCTGAGACGCGGCCGTTACAATATGAATAGAAAATGATGTTATTGAATGAGTAATAATTCTTGTGCTGCGGCGCGGCCGTTACAATATGAATGGAAAATGATGCTATTGAATGACGATTAATTCTTGTGCTGCGGCGCGGCCGTTACAATATGAATGGAAAATGATGCTATTGAATGACAATTAATTCTTGTGCTGCGGCGCGGCCGTTACAATATGAATAGAAATGATGTTATTGAATGAGTAATAATTCTTGTGCTGCGGCGCGGCCGTTACAATATGAATGGAAAATGATGCTATTGAATGACAATTAATTCTTGTGCTGCGGCGCGGCCGTTACAACATGAATGGAAAATGATGCTATTGAATGACAATTAATTCTTGTGCTGAGACGCGGCCGTTACAATATCAATAGAAAATGATGTTATTGAATGAGTAATAATTCTTGTGCTGAGGCGCGGCCGTTACAATATGAATGTAAAATGATGCTATTGAATGACAACTAATTCTTGTGCTGCGGCGCGGCCGTTACAATATGAATAGAGAATGATGTTATTGAATGAGTAATAATTCTTGTGCTGAGGCGCGGCCGTTACAATATGAATGTAAAATGATGCTATTGAATGACAATAATTCTTGTGCTGCGGCGCGGCCGTTACAATATGAATGGAAAATGATGCTATTGAATGACAATTAATTCTTGTGCTGAGACGCGGCCGTTACAATATGAATAGAGAATGATGTTATTGAATGAGTAATAATTCTTGTGCTGAGGCGCGGCCGTTACAATATGAATGGAAAATGATGCTATTGAATGACAACTAATTCTTGTGCTGCGGCGCGGCCGTTACAATATGAATGGAAAATGATGCTATTGAATGACAATTAATTCTTGTGCTGCGGCGCGGCCGTTACAATATGAGTAGAGAATGATGTTATTGAATGACGATTAATTCTTGTGCTGCGGCGCGACCGTTACAATATGAATAGAGAATGATGTTATTGAATGAGTAATAATTCTTGTGCTGCGGCGCGACCGTTACAATATGAGTAGAGAATGATGTTATTGAATGAGTAATAATTCTTGTGCTGCGGCGCGACCGTTACAATATGAATAGAGAATGATGTTATTGAATGAGTAATAATTCTTGTGCTGCGGCGCGGCCGTTACAATATGAATGGAAAATGATGCTATTGAATGAGAATTAATTCTTGTGCTGAGACGCGGCCGTTACAATATGAATAGAAAATGATGTTATTGAATGAGTAATAATTCTTGTGCTGCGGCGCGGCCGTTACAATATGAATGGAAAATGATGCTATTGAATGACGATTAATTCTTGTGCTGCGGCGCGACCGTTACAATATGAGTAGAGAATGATGTTATTGAATGAGTAATAATTCTTGTGCTGCGGCGCGACCGTTACAATATGAATAGAGAATGATGTTATTGAATGAGAATTAATTCTTGTGCTGAGACGCGGCCGTTACAATATGAATGGAAAATGATGCTATTGAATGACAATTAATTCTTGTGCTGCGGCGCGACCGTTACAATATGAGTAGAGAATGATGTTATTGAATGAGTAATAATTCTTGTGCTGCGGCGCGGCCGTTACAATATGAATGGAAAATGATGCTATTGAATGACGATTAATTCTTGTGCTGCGGCGCGACCGTTACAATATGAATAGAAAATGATGTTATTGAATGACAATTAATTCTTGTGCTGCGGCGCGGCCGTTACAATATGAATAGAAAATGATGTTATTGAATGAGTAATAATTCTTGTGTTGAGGCGCGGCCGTTACAATATGAATGTAAAATGATGCTATTGGATGACAATTAATTCTTGTGTTGCGGCGCGGCCGTTACAATATGAATAGAGAATGATGTTATTGAATGAGTAATAATTCTTGTGTTGAGGCGCGGTCGTTACAATATGAATGGAAAATGATGTTATTGAATGACAATTAATTCTTGTGCTGCGGCGCGGCCGTTACAATATGAATGGAAAATGATGCTATTGAATGACAATTAATTCTTGTGCTGCGGCGCGACCGTTACAATATGAATAGAGAATGATGTTATTGAATGAGTAATAATTCTTGTGCTGCGGCGCGACCGTTACAATATGAGTAGAGAATGATGTTATTGAATGAGTAATAATTCTTGTGCTGCGGCGCGACCGTTACAATATGAGTAGAGAATGATGTTATTGAATGAGTAATAATTCTTGTGCTGCGGCGCGACCGTTACAATATGAATAGAGAATGATGTTATTGAATGAGTAATAATTCTTGTGCTGCGGCGCGGCCGTTACAATATGAATGGAAAATGATGCTATTGAATGAGAATTAATTCTTGTGCTGAGACGCGGCCGTTACAATATGAATAGAAAATGATGTTATTGAATGAGTAATAATTCTTGTGCTGCGGCGCGGCCGTTACAATATGAATGGAAAATGATGCTATTGAATGAGAATTAATTCTTGTGCTGAGACGCGGTCGTTACAATATGAATAGAAAATGATGCTATTGAATGACGATTAATTCATGTGCTGCGGCGCGACCGTTACAATATGAATAGAAAATGATGTTATTGAATGACAATTAATTCTTGTGCTGCGGCGCGGCCGTTACAATATGAATAGAAAATGATGTTATTGAATGAGTAATAATTCTTGTGTTGAGGCGCGGCCGTTACAATATGAATGTAAAATGATGCTATTGAATGACAACTAATTCTTGTGCTGCGGCGCGACCGTTACAATATGAATAGAGAATGATGTTATTGAATGAGTAATAATTCTTGTGTTGAGGCGCGGTCGTTACAATATGAATGGAAAATGATGTTATTGAATGACAATTAATTCTTGTGCTGCGGCGCGGCCGTTACAATATGAATAGAGAATGATGTTATTGAATGAGTAATAATTCTTGTGCTGCGGCGCGACCGTTACAATATGAGTAGAGAATGATGTTATTGAATGACGATTAATTCTTGTGCTGCGGCGCGACCGTTACAATATGAATAGAGAATGATGTTATTGAATGAGTAATAATTCTTGTGCTGCGGCGCGACCGTTAAAATATGAGTAGAGAATGATGTTATTGAATGAGTAATAATTCTTGTGCTGCGGCGCGACCGTTACAATATGAATAGAGAATGATGTTATTGAATGAGTAATAATTCTTGTGCTGCGGCGCGGCCGTTACAATATGAATGGAAAATGATGCTATTGAATGACGATTAATTCTTGTGCTGCGGCGCGACCGTTACAATATGAATAGAAAATGATGTTATTGAATGACAATTAATTCTTGTGCTGCGGCGCGGCCGTTACAATATGAATGGAGAATGATGTTATTGAATGAGTAATAATTCTTGTGCTGCGGCGCGGCCGTTACAATATGAATGGAAAATGATGCTATTGAATGAGAATTAATTCTTGTGCTGAGACGCGGCCGTTACAATATGAATGGAAAATGATGCTATTGAATGAGAATTAATTCTTGTGCTGAGACGCGGCCGTTACAATATGAATAGAAAATGATGCTATTGAATGAGTAATAATTCTTGTGCTGCGGCGCGGCCGTTACAATATGAATGGAAAATGATGCTATTGAATGACGATTAATTCTTGTGCTGCGGCGCGACCGTTACAATATGAATAGAGAATGATGTTATTGAATGACAATTAATTCTTGTGCTGCGGCGCGGCCGTTACAATATGAATAGAGAATGATGTTATTGAATGAGTAATAATTCTTGTGCTGCGGCGCGACCGTTACAATATGAGTAGAGAATGATGTTATTGAATGACGATTAATTCTTGTGCTGCGGCGCGACCGTTACAATATGAATAGAGAATGATGTTATTGAATGAGTAATAATTCTTGTGTTGAGGCGCGGCCGTTACAATATGAATGTAAAATGATGCTGTTGGATGACAATTAATTCTTGTGTTGCGGCGCGGCCGTTACAATATGAATGGAAAATGATGCTATTGAATGACAATTAATTCTTGTGCTGAGACGCGGCCGTTACAATATGAATAGAGAATGATGTTATTGAATGAGTAATAATTCTTGTGCTGAGGCGCGGCCGTTACAATATGAATGTAAAATGATGCTATTGAATGACAACTAATTCTTGTGCTGCGGCGCGACCGTTACAATATGAATAGAGAATGATGTTATTGAATGAGTAATAATTCTTGTGTTGAGGCGCGGTCGTTACAATATGAATGGAAAATGATGTTATTGAATGAGTAATAATTCTTGTGCTGCGGCGCGACCGTTAAAATATGAGTAGAGAATGATGTTATTGAATGAGTAATAATTCTTGTGCTGCGGCGCGACCGTTACAATATGAATAGAGAATGATGTTATTGAATGAGTAATAATTCTTGTGCTGCGGCGCGGCCGTTACAATATGAATGGAAAATGATGCTATTGAATGAGAATTAATTCTTGTGCTGAGACGCGGCCGTTACAATATGAATAGAAAATGATGTTATTGAATGAGTAATAATTCTTGTGCTGCGGCGCGGCCGTTACAATATGAATGGAAAATGATGCTATTGAATGACGATTAATTCTTGTGCTGCGGCGCGACCGTTACAATATGAATAGAAAATGATGTTATTGAATGACAATTAATTCTTGTGCTGCGGCGCGGCCGTTACAATATGAATGGAGAATGATGTTATTGAATGAGTAATAATTCTTGTGCTGCGGCGCGGCCGTTACAATATGAATGGAAAATGATGCTATTGAATGAGAATTAATTCTTGTGCTGAGACGCGGCCGTTACAATATGAATGGAAAATGATGCTATTGAATGACAATTAATTCTTGTGCTGAGACGCGGCCGTTACAATATGAATAGAAAATGATGTTATTGAATGAGTAATAATTCTTGTGTTGAGGCGCGGCCGTTACAATATGAATGTAAAATGATGCTATTGGATGACAATTAATTCTTGTGTTGCGGCGCGGCCGTTACAATATGAATGGAAAATGATGCTATTGAATGACAATTAATTCTTGTGCTGAGACGCGGCCGTTACAATATGAATAGAGAATGATGTTATTGAATGAGTAATAATTCTTGTGCTGAGGCGCGGCCGTTACAATATGAATGTAAAATGATGCTATTGAATGACAACTAATTCTTGTGCTGCGGCGCGACCGTTACAATATGAATAGAGAATGATGTTATTGAATGAGTAATAATTCTTGTGTTGAGGCGCGGTCGTTACAATATGAATGGAAAATGATGTTATTGAATGACAATTAATTCTTGTGCTGCGGCGCGGCCGTTACAATATGAATAGAGAATGATGTTATTGAATGAGTAATAATTCTTGTGCTGCGGCGCGACCGTTACAATATGAGTAGAGAATGATGTTATTGAATGACGATTAATTCTTGTGCTGCGGCGCGACCGTTACAATATGAATAGAGAATGATGTTATTGAATGAGTAATAATTCTTGTGCTGCGGCGCGACCGTTACAATATGAGTAGAGAATGATGTTATTGAATGAGTAATAATTCTTGTGCTGCGGCGCGACCGTTACAATATGAATAGAGAATGATGTTATTGAATGAGTAATAATTCTTGTGCTGCGGCGCGGCCGTTACAATATGAATGGAAAATGATGCTATTGAATGAGAATTAATTCTTGTGCTGAGACGCGGCCGTTACAATATGAATAGAAAATGATGTTATTGAATGAGTAATAATTCTTGTGCTGCGGCGCGGCCGTTACAATATGAATGGAAAATGATGCTATTGAATGACGATTAATTCTTGTGCTGCGGCGCGACCGTTACAATATGAATAGAGAATGATGTTATTGAATGAGTAATAATTCTTGTGCTGCGGCGCGACCGTTACAATATGAGTAGAGAATGATGTTATTGAATGAGTAATAATTCTTGTGCTGCGGCGCGACCGTTACAATATGAATAGAGAATGATGTTATTGAATGAGTAATAATTCTTGTGCTGCGGCGCGGCCGTTACAATATGAATGGAAAATGATGCTATTGAATGAGAATTAATTCTTGTGCTGAGACGCGGCCGTTACAATATGAATAGAAAATGATGTTATTGAATGAGTAATAATTCTTGTGCTGCGGCGCGGCCGTTACAATATGAATGGAAAATGATGCTATTGAATGACAATTAATTCTTGTGTTGCGGCGCGGCCGTTACAATATGAATGGAAAATGATGCTATTGAATGACAATTAATTCTTGTGCTGAGACGCGGCCGTTACAATATGAATAGAGAATGATGTTATTGAATGAGTAATAATTCTTGTGCTGAGGCGCGGCCGTTACAATATGAATGTAAAATGATGCTATTGAATGACAACTAATTCTTGTGCTGCGGCGCGACCGTTACAATATGAATAGAGAATGATGTTATTGAATGAGTAATAATTCTTGTGCTGAGGCGCGGCCGTTACAATATGAATGTAAAATGATGCTATTGGATGACAATTAATTCTTGTGTTGCGGCGCGGCCGTTACAATATGAATGGAAAATGATGCTATTGAATGAGAATTAATTCTTGTGCTGAGACGCGGCCGTTACAATATGAATAGAAAATGATGTTATTGAATGAGTAATAATTCTTGTGCTGCGGGGCGGCCGTTACAAAATGAATGGAAAATGATGCTATTGAATGACGATTAATTCTTGTGCTGCGGCGCGACCGTTACAATATGAATAGAAAATGATGTTATTGAATGACAATTAATTCTTGTGCTGCGGCGCGGCCGTTACAATATGAATAGAAAATGATGTTATTGAATGAGTAATAATTCTTGTGTTGAGGCGCGGCCGTTACAATATGAATGGAAAATGATGTTATTAAATGACAATTAATTCTTGTGCTGAGACGCGGCCGATACGATATGAATGGAAAATGATGTTATTGAATGAGTAATAATTCTTGCGTGGAGGCGCGGC
The DNA here is from genome assembly GCA_004115045.4 of Sinella curviseta. Lineage (NCBI taxonomy): Eukaryota > Metazoa > Arthropoda > Collembola > Entomobryomorpha > Entomobryidae > Sinella > Sinella curviseta. Next base: position 3,336,685 of record CM023200.3, on the reverse strand, counting down.
CGGTACAATATGAATGGAAAATGATGCTATTGAATGACAATTAATTCTTGTGCGGAGACGCGGCCGTTACAATATGAATGGAAAATGATGCTATTGAATGACAATTAATTCTTGTGCTGAGACGCGGCCGTTACAATATGAAATGAAAATGATGCTATTGAATGACAATTAATTCTTGTGCGGAGACGCGGCCGTTACAATATGAATGGAAAATGGTGCTATTGAATGACAATTAATTCTTGTGCTGAGACGCGGCCGTTACAATATGAATGGAAAATGATGCAATTGAATGACGATTAATTCTTGTGCTGCGGCGCGACGGTTACAATATGAATAGAGAATGATGTTATTGAATGAGTAATAATTTTTGTGTTGAGGCGTGGTCGTTACAATATGAATGGAAAATGATGCTATTGAATGACAATTAATTCTTGTGTTGAGGCGCGGCCGTACATCATTCTACATTAATCTGTACATCAATACAATCATTCTTTTAGCCTCATGAGTAACGGTTACTTGAGCCCACCACGGACTTATAGAAAGTAAGTTCTCTCAGACATTTCAAGGACTTCTTTTAACAGTAACATTAGGAGTTTACTTTACTATACTACAAGCTATAGAATATTGAGAGGCTAGCTTCTCCATCGCAGACTCTGCCTACGGGTCTACATTCTTTATCGCTACAGGATTTCATGGGCTTCATGTTATCATTGGAACAACATTTCTGTTGGTATGCTTATCACGACATGTTAAAAGCCATTTCTCCAGCGGCCACCATTTCGGTTTTGAAGCAGCTGCCTGATACTGACACTTTGTAGATGTAGTCTGATTATTCCTTTATATAACAATTTACTGATGAGGTAGATACATCTTTATTATATACGTATATTTGACGTATATGTAATATTAAAAATTTTAATTATTTCTTTAGGACTTTCAGTAATTTTAATTCTAATTAATTCTCTTATTGCAAAAAATCTTTTTTTGATCGGGAAAATCCCACCCCTTTCGAATGTGGGTTTGACCCTAAGAGATCCTCACGGGTCCCATTCTCCCTCCGATTTTATTTAATCGCACTAATTTTCCTAATCTTTGATGTTGAAATCACATTAATTCTTCCTATTCCAATCTTTATGAATTCTATAAACGCCACCTTAATATCAACAGTAGCATCATTTTTTATCTTTATTTTAATTGCCGGACTATTCCATGAATGGAATGAAGGAGCTTTACAATGAGATCGGTAGGATTATAGTTAATTATAACATCTAGGTTGCATTCAGAAGGTACCTTAAGGTTTTTCTTAAGTGAGAAGCGAAAATTGGCTTTCAGTTTCGACCTGATCCTTGGTTAAAACCCTCCCTTTCGTTTAAACAAAATCAAAATTAGCGATATACCACTGTTAATGGTAATTAGAGACTTCCTCTGTTTAAAGAGAAAGGTTGCCGCAAAAATAAGCTGCTAACTTAATTTTTTAGCGGTTAAACTCCGTTACAAGCTCTATCGTTTTAGTTTAATTAAAACATTACTTTTTCGTTTTAAAAATAAATATATATTTATCCGATTTTATTTAAAAGAATTACTCTACCTTAGCTTCTTCAGAGCCACGCTCTTTTTGAGCTATTTAAACAAATTAAAATAATAATGAAAACTGAAAATATTAAAAAAAATTACTAAATAACTTTTAATATTCAACCAAAAAAAATAATCAAAAAAGATGATATTTTTCTTAACAGATAATAAGAGCCTTGTGCCCCTATAGCCTCAACCCACCCCTGGTCCACAAATTTAATAAGCTGACGCCCTAGGTGTAGGGTGGGGGAAATTATGAAGGTCGATAATAAAGGTATAAATCTTATTGTCCCTAAAAATGAATTCATTTACTTGTGATGCCTAAAGTGTATAAATCTAAAATAACTATGCCGCCTAAAAACCGAATATCTTGAATATCACCCATTCTGTGAATAAAAACCCCTGCGCATAAGAAAATAGAGGGCCCTATAGCACCCTCACAGGCCGTAATGATTAGGTAAAATAAAGAGTAAAATAAACAAATATTTCTAAGGGAAAAAAATAACGAAAAAAAAATTCCTAAAACCATAAATTCAAGTCTTAAAAGAGCTGTTAAAAGATGTTCTCGAGTTGAGCTATAGAGCAAAACCCCACAAAAAATTAATAAGAGAAAACCAAAGACTAAAAATATAAGTTTTTATAGTTTAAAGCAAAACATTAGTCTTGTAAACTAAAAATTAAGAAATTATAAAAACTTCAGAGAAAGTAAGCTACTATCATTAACTTCCAAAGTTAGAATTTTAATTATAAACTACACCCTGACATAACTTTTCTTTCTTTAGCTACAATAATTGTAAGACTTACAGTCGCTATTTCTTCACACCCAGTATCAATTTTACTGTTAATTCTTCTCCAAACTCTTTTTATCTGTATTTTAATGGTTTCCATATTAAAAACCAGATGATTTTCTTACATTTTATTCTTAATTTTTTTAGGTGGATTAATGGTTCTATTTGTTTATATTGTAAGATTAGCTTCTAACGAAAAATTTTCAGTTAATTTTTCATTAACAATCATTTTGTCAGCAGCTGCATTATTGGTGTTATTTTCAATTATTTACTTATCATTCTTTGATAAAACTCAATCTTTATTTAGAAATAATTTTGTGAGCAAACAATAATAATTTTTAGAGGTGCACTAGTCGCACCAAATATTTTGATTATATTCTATCTTCTGTACACTTTAATTGTAGCCGTCAAAGTATCATCAAAACTTGAGGGGCCATTACGAAACTTTACAGGATAATGACAAACTTACGAAAAACCCACCCATTGATTAAAATTGCTAACAACGCATTAATTGATCTTCCAGCCCCAATCAATATTTCTGCATGATGAAATTTTGGCTCTCTTTAAGGTTTATGTTTAATTACACAAATTTTAACTGGATTATTTTTAGCAATACACTATACAGCAGAAATTATATAAATGAAGTCTGAAGATTGAAAGGTCTACGGATGCCCCGACGTGGGCGATTCCTGCTGCTAAATGGGGGGTAGACTGTTCATAGACTGGTTTGAGCTGAAATAGAACAATGAAAATGTCGCTAAATCAAATAAACCACCAGTGACATTCGTGCACAAATTTAGATGCAAATTCTCCACTGGTTCAAATTAAATACTGAACAGCACTATATTATGGTTTGAGCTGAAATAGAACAATGAAAATGTCGCCAAATCGAATAAACCACCAGTGACATTCGTGCACAAATTTATATGCAAATTCTCCACTGGTTCAAATTAAATACTGAACAGCACTGTCTTATGGTTTGAGCTGAAATAGAACAATGAAAATGTCGCCAAATCGAATAAACCATCAGTGACATTCGTGCACAGATTTAGATGCAAATTCTCCAATGGTCCAAATTAAATACTGAACAGCACTGTATCATGGTTTGAGCTGAAATAGAACAATGAAAATGTCGCCAAATCGAATCAACCACCAGTGACATTCGTGCACAAATTTATATGCAAATTCTCCAGTGGTCCAAATTAAATACTGTACAGCACTATATTATGGTTTGAGCTGAAATAGAACAATGAAAATGTCGCCAAATCGAATAAACCACGAGTGACATTCGTGCACAAATTTAGATGCAAATTCTCCACTGGTCCAAATTAAATATTGTGCACCAACAATGCTATTGTTGAAGCTCAAATAGAACAATGAAAATGTCGCCAAATCGAATAAACCACCAGTGACATTCGTGCACAAATTTATATGAAAATTCTCCAATGGTCCAAATTAAATACTGAACAGCACTGTATCATGGTTTGAGCTGAAATAGAACAATGAAAATGTCGCCAAATCAAATAAACCACCAGTGACATTCGTGCACAAATTTATATGCAAATTCTCCACTGGTTCAAATTAAATACTGAACAGCACTGTATCATGGTTTGAGCTGAAATAGAACAATGAAAATGTCGCCAAATCGAATAAACCACCAGTGACATTCGTGCACAAATTTATATGCAAAATCTACAATGGTCCAAATTAAATACTGTACAGCACAACTAAAATACAACAATGAAAATGTCGCCAAATCAAATAAACCACCAGTGACATTCGTGCACAAATTTATATGCAAATTCTCCAATGGTCCAAATTAAATACTGAACAGCACTGTATAATGGTTTGATCTGAAATAGAACAATGAAAGTGTCGCCAAATCAAATAAACCACCAGTGACATTCGTGCACAAATTTAGATGCAAATTCTCCACTGGTCCAATTTAACTATTGTGTACCAATAATGCTATTGTTGAAGCTCAAATAGAACAATGAAAATGTCGCCAAATCGAATAAACCACCAGTGACCTTCGTGCACAAATTTAAATGCAAATTCTCCAATGGTCCAAATTAAATACTGAACAGCACTGTATCATGGTTTGAGCTGAAATAGAACAATGAAAATGTCGCCAAATCAAATAAACCACCAGTGACATTCGTGCACAAATTTATATGCAAATTCTCCAATGGTCCAAATTAAATACTGAACAGCACTGTATAAAGGTTTGATCTGAAATAGAACAATGAAAATGTCGCTAAATCAAATAAACCACCAGTGACATTCGTGCACAAATTTAGATGCAAATTCTCCACTGGTCCAATTTAAATATTGTGTACCAATAATGCTATTGTTGAAGCTCAAATAGAACAATGAAAATGTCGCCAAATCGAATAAACCACCAGTGACCTTCGTGCACAAATTTATATGCAAATTCTCCACTGGTTCAAATTAAATACTGAACAGCACTGTATCATGGTTTGAGCTGAAATAGAACAATGAAAATGTCGCTAAATCGAATAAACCACCAGTGACATTCGTACACAAATTTATATGCAAATTCTCCACTGGTTCAAATTAAATACTGAACAGCACTGTATCATGGTTTGAGCTGAAATAGAACAATGAAAATGTCGCCAAATCGAATAAACCACCAGTGACATTCGTGCACAAATTTATATGCAAAATCTACAATGGTCCAAATTAAATACTGTACAGCACAACTAAAATACAACAATGAAAATGTCGCCAAATCAAATAAACCACCAGTGACATTCGTGCACAAATTTATATGCAAATTCTCCAATGGTCCAAATTAAATACTGAACAGCACTGTATAATGGTTTGATCTGAAATAGAACAATGAAAGTGTCGCCAAATCAAATAAACCACCAGTGACATTCGTGCACAAATTTAGATGCAAATTCTCCACTGGTCCAATTTAACTATTGTGTACCAATAATGCTATTGTTGAAGCTCAAATAGAACAATGAAAATGTCGCCAAATCGAATAAACCACCAGTGACCTTCGTGCACAAATTTAAATGCAAATTCTCCAATGGTCCAAATTAAATACTGAACAGCACTGTATCATGGTTTGAGCTGAAATAGAACAATGAAAATGTCGCCAAATCAAATAAACCACCAGTGACATTCGTGCACAAATTTATATGCAAATTCTCCAATGGTCCAAATTAAATACTGAACAGCACTGTATAAAGGTTTGATCTGAAATAGAACAATGAAAATGTCGCTAAATCAAATAAACCACCAGTGACATTCGTGCACAAATTTAGATGCAAATTCTCCACTGGTCCAATTTAAATATTGTGTACCAATAATGCTATTGTTGAAGCTCAAATAGAACAATGAAAATGTCGCCAAATCGAATAAACCACCAGTGACCTTCGTGCACAAATTTATATGCAAATTCTCCACTGGTTCAAATTAAATACTGAACAGCACTGTATCATGGTTTGAGCTGAAATAGAACAATGAAAATGTCGCTAAATCGAATAAACCACCAGTGACATTCGTACACAAATTTATATGCAAATTCTCCAATGGTCCAAATTAAATACTGAACAGCACTGTATTATGGTTTGGGCTGAAATAGAACAATGAAAATGTCGCTAAATCAAATAAACCACCAGTGACATTCGTGCACAAATTTAGATGCAAATTCTCCAATTGTCCAAATTAAATACTGTACAGCACTGTATTATGGATTGAGCTGAAATAGAACAATGAAAATGTCGACAAATCGAGTAAACCACCAGTGACATTCATACACAAATTTATATGCAAATTCTCCACTGGTCCAAATTAAATAATGCGCACCAGCAATGCTATGGAATGAGCTGAAATAGAACAATGAAAATGTCGACAAGTCGAATAAACCACCAGTGACATTCGTGCACCAATTTATATGCAAATTCTCCACTGGTCCAAATTAAATACTGAACGTCACTACATTATGGTTTGAACTGAAACAGAACAATGAAAATGTCGCTAAATTTAATAAACTTCCAGTAATTATCGTGCCCACTTGTGACAATCGTGAAAGCGTCATTTTTGAACGCGTATGGAATGCATCAGCTTAAAGAGCATGGTTTCAGCTACTTATTTTCCGTCGCAGTTTAACGCGACTAGTTTAATTTTGAGTCAATGACTTTCAGCTAAGGTTTCAACAAAAGGACTTTTGTTGATCCACCGCGGACAAAATTTATATTTTCCATATAATACTTGTTTCAAGTCAACGACATTTTAATTCTAAGATTTCAACAGATTTCGTTGAACCATCAATCTACACCATGCTTTGACAAATGTCAGTGTTTAATTTTGAATCAATGATATTTCAGTTAAGGTTTTAACAAAATACTTTCTTTGATCATCCGCGCACGAAATTTTACTTTTAAATCAATGATACATTTCCAACACTAAGTAGGAACACTTCAGAAGTGTAGGTCGAGTTGTCGTAAATTATGTAATGAATTTAGGGCACCTTTGAAAGTAGAATATAAATATGAAGTGAGTTGGCTGAAAAATTCGCTATCGACACAAGAATTCTGTTCGTCTTTAGATTGGAATTTGTATCTTGGATTATTGAACTATAATATAGCAGGTTTAAATATGTCGGATGCGTTGAATCCAAAATTGATTCGTAATTTTATCTATATTGAACATCTTGGAAGTTAGAGCAGCAAACCTTTATAATAAAAGGTTCGTGTCAAACCGGATATCCTATTTGGAAACTGCGCATAAAGTAAGGTAGTTTCCTATATATAATTTAAGTAGAATCAGATTATTCAATTCGACTTACCTTTGTACATCAGTTTTACCGCAAATAAACTACATATTCGGATTTTTTAGATATGGTTTGCTTAAATTCGACACTTTGTTTTACTGAACTCGGCACATAATTCAAAAGCGTACCAACTAACTAGTGAGTTGAAAATGTAACTGTCATCTCCAGTATTTTTTGTATTTACGTACAGGATATTGCGGTCGTGTCTGGATTATTGTTGATGTTGTTAGCGCATTTTTGACGGAGTGTTTCAGAAATATTTTCCGTGTTTGTCTATCCTTGATTTAATTATTTAGTCTTTAATTTTTGAACGATATTATTGATTTTACGTAATGGTATGAAGCTATTCACATACATTTGAGAAGTCAATACCCTAGTAAAAATCACGGGACGCTTAATCATTACAAACCACTTTCCATAAAGAATATATTCGACACACCATTTCCAATTTCCACATATTAATAGGTATGTCGATTTTATGCACAAACCATTTTGTTTCGTTGTCCCACCTGAAGGGTCAAAAATGGACTGGTGTAATGGTCACTTTACACAACCGTAGTTATTTTTGGAAACATTGAGAGGAAAACACATTTTTTACAATTTTGCATACAAGGTCGTGGCTCGGAGAAGCACCAATAAATGCGCATAATCAGTTTTATGTAGGAATTGTGGCACATTTGCTTTCATATATGCATTCAATAATATATTTTTGGTATTTTAGATACCTAAATGGAAATACACATTTACAACCATTTCCCATGTAATGGAATTACCATAATTCCCAATATGATTCAATCCCCGCTGAAAGAAATGGCGGTTGGTATTCTCGTCCTGACGAGTTTACTTCAGGCCTGCAGCTACATCAACACAATACGATAGCTGGTTACTATAGAGAAAAAAGTGAGAACTGTTGTCGTCATAATGGTAACGGTTTACACTCTTCCAAAAAACTTTTCCTCCAACTAACCTGTCTTCGGAGATGTATTCGCCCAACATCTGTCTTCTCCTTTCAGGGACTTGGTGCAAACGATTCTCTATCGCCACTCATCACAGAAGCACCGACTGTTGTGCCACACATCCTGGGTTATTAACAGCTGAACAGAGGCCACGACACAATCGCTAAATTCTACCACGATAAAAGTGAGTTGTTCTCTTAAATGGATGTAACAAATGACAACTAATCCAGTTATTGATAAGCCATTACAAACGAGAATATAAAGGTAAACAAAATGTTAAATGCGATCTTTATCGGTTGACAATGGGTAAAATTTGTCTCACGTTTCGGCAAAAGTTTGAATTCTAACGATAAGTGACTTAACTCCATACAATGCTGCGTCTTCTAAAGTACAATATTGTCATTGGCAAGAGTAACCGTTTATCCAATAATGCATTCGGCAAGGCTGGAATAAGAAAATGACAAATTCCGAGGTAAAATAATGAAGTCAGTAAAACTCTATAAAAAACATGCAATCGTCAGAGTTGTTGTGGTATTTGTGCTTCAGTGTGTGTCCGTATCAAAAAAGACAAATTGAGGTTATCTGACCGTGAAAAATGGATGGTTTTTTATATGCAATCTAAGTAGAAATACCGTCCGAATTGTAACGCTTAGGACACTAACCTCCCAAGTTGACACATATGTGTGATGATTCCAATATTTTGGTGATCTGCTACATCTGAAAACGTTACAACCATCATTACGAAATAAATTCACAAGTCGACAAAGCGTTTTGAAAAAATAGTTAGTTTGGGCGGGTATGTAATAGGTTGACGCTACCAAAAAATGTAATATCAACAAGTAATCCTGAAAATGTACAAGACGGGGGTCCGTGGGTAGGTAAAAAACTTCCATTTTGCTTTTCGTAAAATGCATTTCTTTGCGATCTAAAGTAACGTTGAAGTCGCAGGCATTTGGTGAAAATCCTAATCAAGGCTGTTTCAAGCTCTTTAAAAAACTAATTGTCAGGCATAGATATTCTGACATAGATAATTATATAATTGATTTATACACCGTATAGAAACGATGTCATATTTCAATGATTCAAAGAATAATGAATATCAATTTGACTGCCACTAAATACATTACATTAGAATATGATTACAAATCAATTCCCTCGGGAACATAATGTCAATCATCCAAGTTTTCACAGAAAATGTATTACCGTCTTTTCGCTGAAACACATATTTGGCTTTTTGGAAATAACACAAAGCTGTCAACAACATTTCAGGCGACGAATATATGCACAGCATATTTGTTTGAGAAACATCTCCAACAATTCGCTTAGCAGGTACTCAAAATATACATAGTGCCAAAATCTGAAGCTTCGGGAATATATTTGGCCTTTTGTTTCCCAATTTTCGAATTTTCTGCTTCTGCGTTGCAACCCTTGCTAATCACGAACGATTTCAGACGGAGGGACAATCTCACGAGGCATCTTGCGACAATTTGAAAACTGCACGATTCATCAAATGGCATACCATGTCAAGATTGACTGAACTTACAAACATGTGTCTCTTTACAATGAAGTTACTGGCGTGTAATCAGCTATCAAGCAGAATAATCCAATTATTTAGTGTGTGCTTATATGTCAACGTAGCATTGACGACTTAACCGAATGACATTGAAATCATTAAATATTCTGCAACAAGAAATCATCAGCACGGTGTGCAAAAATATGCCGGTCAAAACCTAAAATGTTGACTTACTCTGAACTGAATCATATTGGGATCACCTTAAATACATTGTTGAATCAAATTAATTCATTATTCCTATGCAGCGCACCTCGTGATTGCGGAAAATGTACGTATATGTTAATGTCCACTCAGAATAACAACCCAAACGATCAGGGGTATGATTTATTTTTGGATCCTCGTAACAATACTCATTTAAGTTCGTAATATCTTGCAAATTCAATAAATTAATTGCATTTGCTGTCAACTGGTGCAACTTATATGTTCCCCTAATTGGAAATGTAATTCACTACTTAATTAGTGTAACCGTATAATGTTGTTACATATTGTGTCCTCATTGGCGGGATTGATTTGGATACCTGTTGAGTTACGTTTGGAGTTACGTCTGGTTCGTAACTTCAAGATAATTTGTCTGCAATACAATTGCATCCTGCGGTACAACCGAATAACTGCCGCCGTAACATTTTTCGTACATCGAACTAGTGTGAACTCTGCCAGTAACACTGCCGTTGCCAGCACGTTCAACGTATATATTACCGCCAATATTCCAAGAAACCCCGACAAGCCAATTTGATTTCCTTTCTCGTACATGGGACTAGATGTTGGATCTTCTATTTGTAGGCCAACTTTATATCGAAGTGCACGATTCTTCCAATATTCCCATTTATTCATTACACCACTCTCTTGAATTCTAGAGAAAGTCTGTCGCAGCCAATGCCGGTTTACGGTGTACATCCGCACATAAGTCCAAGACTCGTCAAATGTATCTGGCAGCCTAAAACATTGTACTCCCTTTGCGCCACCAAAATTAACAATAATATGCTGCAGCGTCAAAATATAATTGTACACCGTTTCCGCCGACAAGATCGCCGCAGCTCTCATTCGGTAAAAAAGTTTGGCATCGTCCTTCAGAGACATGGAACGATTACTGACGTCGTAGAAACTTGTGTTTAGCATGGCCAACAAATTGCGACTCCGGAAGGTGTGATGATGAACCTGCCATGGCGACATATGTGGGTTACTCCAAAGGATTTTGCACCCATCGTACAACATTTCACTCAGCGAGGAAAAGGGACGTGGGGGCACGACAGCAACTAGATCACTCACTATTCCTTCAGAGTAAAAGTTACAGATGAACATCCCATATATCTGAATCAGTATAAACAATCTCATCTTCTCTAAATACTTTGGGCTGGAATTTCCGACAAAAGTTCGCAGTAGATCCAATAATTTTAAAAAATCTGAGGACCCTGACTTCTTGATAAATTTAATGAGAACAATAATGGTCATAATAACTAAAGCCCATATTTCTGGTGGAAAGGAATTAACCCATACAGTATAATATAATTTTTATTTTTTATTTTATTTATTGACTTTACTGCAGACACAATATCGTATAGTAGACTTTACTCTAATTAGGCATTACCCCAGGTTCCTAGAGATCGACTTACACATACGCAAGGTCCATATCTCTAAACTACTCACTTAACTATGGGTTTCCCCGCGACAGTCTGAGAGGTATTACTCCGATTTCTGGGGCGGGAGTCATCACCCACTGTACCCGTTTTGGCTAGAGGTCGGTTCGACACCTCTTTTCCCCTCTAGACTGCCCGACAGGCCTTAGGTTGGAAGCAAAGAGAATCCTCCTCAACGTGGGATCGAACGCGGTTCCTCCAGTCCTAAGTCCCAGTCCTTAGCCATCAGACCAGGCATTGCTGTTATTATTTATTTTGATTATATTGCAATAGACCAAAAACTCGTGGTCATAAGCTGAATGCGAAATCCCGGTAGTAAAGGTGAAAGCCTGCTTGTAAGTATATGATCCAATGATTGGTAAATAGTCAATAATAATGAACTGGCCAGTGAAGGATCGGTCAACAGAATAAAATTCGTCGTTAATTGTAAATCCCAGAATATCCATTGAAATGTTGTGGGTATTTGCAAGCAGAATTGCTGACATAAGTTGCCTGCCGCAGTACATTGCGTCCAGAGACTTGAATAATAAGCGACTGCACGCGTGTCTGTCGTTCTTGTAGCGGGGGCCCAGCTCGTAGTTTGGCTGCATTTGGGCAACAAGTGCCTTAGCGCTTCTTCCGTTAGATGATCTGAAAAGTCTCCAATGCAAAGACATTGGATCCAGAAGTAATTCCAGAAATGTTCCACTGATAATACCAATCAGTTCAGTATGTGTGCAGTAAGAATTGCAAATTATGAAATATCCTAACTCTAGATTTTGTTTTTGTTTTCCAATAAATATAACAATTTTTGTTGCTGGAAGGTTTCTAAACACAGGTGTGAACCCTCTTTCATAATTCACCGCTGTTTGGACTGCATTCACCTCTGAAATGTACAAGAATGTTGTTCTCGGATGCACTGAGAACATGAGGAATGTCAAGATTACTTGGAGCTGTCTCTTAATATATTTGAATGGAGTGAAGATCAAATGATATGGTTGAGTATACTTGAACGGAAACGATATATCCAACTCTTTGCTGTAGTTGTTGAAGGTGGCGCAGCGTACTTTCTTCGCCACTGATGCTATTTCGTCACTTAGAAACGAATGATGAAATATTACATACTTTTCACCATGACCTGCAAGTTTTGTAAATAATTGTTCCAATCCGGATTTCATTGACTGGTCAGCAAATAACTTTAAACTTATTGACAGATTAAGTGTTGCCAATGCGACCAAAATATAAGCCCCCCAAATCATTGAATGACGATTTAACTTCATTCCCAAAAATAACTAGTTTCTCCCAATATTTTATCGAGTTGACAGTTTTTATACACTTTTATTATACCGACACGTTCTTTGCTTTAACATTTCAGCACAGGAATGGGCAGAAACAGTTTGTTCCGTCTTAAGTGTTGCTAGAATATGTCGTGTAAATGAAATATTTAAGTAGATTTCAAACTACAAACTAGTCGTCCACTGAATACGGCGATGCTTACTCCGCACTTACGTCAATATATACGTCGACAAACATTTATATGGTTACTACTATGTCGCTTTGTCTTTAGTGAACGCTTACTGTGAAATCGATACTGGCACGAGTTGTATCGATTTCACTTTATGGAACAAAGTGGTTTCCTCTTCCACTACCCAACGTAATTAGAACCTGGTAGGTTGTAGAGAAATGTACAAAGTTTAACGCGACACAAACTCAATACAGGAGTGGACATGTATTGGCCCGCCCATCAAGCACTTGGATTGATTCTAATTTTCACGTGTTGACCGAGATGTCGAAAATATAATTGGATTTCTAATTAGCAGGTAAACTATGAAATGAATACTTGAAAAATAAAAAAAGAACGTAGAAAAGAATAATGCCATTGGATAAGCCATACCATATACGATTCATTATTTTTGATATTTAAATATATGATCATTACGACCGTAACATTGCCGTATTACATATAATGAGATTTTCAATTGAAAATACTGGAAAATAATACTCGAATCGAATCCTACGTTCGGTTTGTTAATACATAATACTCAATGCGAAACTTTGCTTTGGAAATTGTAAAAGGAAACAATTGATTTTAGGTATCCGCATTTAATAGCCAGTTTAAACTGTAAATGTTATTTATATATGATTTATCTCCACGATAGGATGTTTGCATTGGATTGTGTTTTGATGGTGCTAATTTGCCACTTGTGTGATGAATAAACTTCATTGAATTCGTTTGGGTAACTGCTTTTGTGAAGTAATCAATTTTGAATCTGGGGATACCTTTTCCATTATGTTTGCTTATGATAGTATTATTCAAGGCTTCACTCAATAGGTATGGTAGGCAGGCGCCGGTAATTGTGTCGGCAAGTTGGGGAAATAATTTATAAATGAACATATATGCTGGCAACGAAATCCTTCACAAAATTTGGTTGTTATGAAATGCATGAATGCATCCAGTTAAAAATGTTTGCTTACTAAATAAGTTGATAAAAAATACATACCGTTTTGATGATGCCAAGGATTATAGAATTGAAAATGATTTCGGTCAGCAAAGGCAGTCTCGCTTATCTGGCTTTGGAGCACATTTGTGACATCGTCAGTATGGGTACCTTGAGCCGAAACAGCATCAGGCGTCACCTCTTGCTTTTTTGCGCCGGTCAATTTTCTTGTCGCTGTCTAAACTGAGTATCTGAATTGAAAGACAAAAACTTCTTTATTCATGTGATTTGTACATCTGGTTAGCTTTACCAGCAAATGTGGGCTGTGGTTATAATCGTTATGATTTTTGCTATGGCTAGGATACCTAGGTAACTGTTTGCCAAACTTGAATTATCGGGGGACTTACTTGTGTGCTGTTCGTACTCAACTAGTAAGGTGTAACCTTTAATACATAACTACCGGAAGAGTGATGAATGCAATAATTGCAAATGTGGATACATATTTGACATTTATAGTACGGTTTTGTGCCTGAAATTGATCATCCTCATCGATTTATGGCATAAAAAAATTTGACGACTGGGGAACCCCATACCTTCCACGGCCCACCCCACCGCCAGGTCACCGATTTGACCCATGGTGCCTTGGCAAAAAATGATCGTCTTGAACTCCTCTATCGATTTATATAATAAAAAATTTTGACGACTAGGTCACCCCCATCACCTCAACTTCTGACCCCCGTACTTCCGGTCAGTGATGAGATACATGGCTGAAAATCAATAGGGTTCGTCCCCATGGGCCAAGGTACCTCTATGCCAAATTTGAGCCGAATCGGTCAACGTGGAGGGGAGTTAGAGTGTTCACGGACAGACAGACAGACAGACAGACAGACAGACAAACAAATCGATCGCTATAACTACCTTTCAAGCATTTCATGCTTCCGGTAGCTAATAATTATTCAGTCAATTATGGCAGCCTAATTACTGAAATAAATGTTGATCCGAATCTGTTAAGGCCTTAAATACAGCAGCAGCAATGATGTACAATCTAGAGGTAATCACAAATTCACGAAACTATAGTATATCTTTCTCCAAACCAACACAAAAATATATATAAAACTTTATTATCAAAAACATGCAGTTTGCTTTTCACTCACCCTCTGAATTAACAATTGAATTGTGAACAACTTTGCAAGTCAATGCGCTTGATAGGCTAGCAATTGCACAGAAACAGTAAGTATTACAAAAAAATACAATCAAATTAAAATATTTTCTTGCTTGGTACTTTGTAATAACACCAGGTCCCAAGGTTATGTACCACTGCTCCTGTTTATTAGCGTGTAGGCAGTGGATGATTCATGCATTTTCATTTCATGAACTGCATTTTGTATGTGAGAACACTATAGCAAACATGGTAAAAAGCGTTGCGTATAATGCAGACACAGAGTGCCATTTTATGGTGTTGTAGTGGTGTTGACAAAGTTGAGTTTTTTTGTATGCAGGAAAAAGTACAATTTACATTACGTCCCATGATTATGTTATCAGTCCATCGTATTCGCTGATGGTCATTCCTTTGTCATTTCATCATCAAAGCAGAAATTCATCCCGGACACGTAATCGACGGTATGTAATAACATCACAAATAACCAGTGCAATATTTGGTAACCAAAAACATCAATTAAAATAATCGTTCCTGTCGCTGGACTTTTCCATAATTTGCAATCCTTTGTAAGTCCAGCTTCGTTATATATAATGTTATTATCCCCACTAAACTGTTATCGACAACAACTTTTATAATTATTGTTGCTGTGAATTAAGACATTGGATATTTGTATCTCGAGTTTATATAATGAGCATTTTTAAATTTGATTGACCCCTGTAAAATATGATCATCATTCTTATATTGTTTAAATTTTACTAAATGTTAGTGGACCTCGTCAAACGGAAATTTGTAGAGTTTTAGTTGCCGCTCTACATTTTTGCCGTTTCACGAAACTCCCAAAGATTTAAACAACATCTGCAAGATGAGAATTTTAGTGTGGGTCAATCCAGGTTAACCATACTCGTTCTTACATAAAGACATTAAGCAATACTTCAAAGAAGCTTCTTGTCATTGTACCAGAGAAAATTATAAATTGTTATTATATAATTCCGCTCCTTCAGACATGTTACATAATAAATGTTGTAATTCCCAAATGATTGTCCATTATGTACAATTTTTTCCGACGTTCTTTTTAAAAATTGTTCCCTTCTTGATTATTGTTCAATGGCAAGACAATGAAAGGGTTGCCTGATGGAATTATTTGTTTGATATTATTTTTCTGAATGTTCTTCGAAAAATATCACGTCGATAGCTAGACAATTTTAACCACGTAACATGCAGTAAATGATTAGAGCGCTTCAGGAATTTACGATGTCAGATTCCCTATAAAAATATCACAAATAATTACTGAATAATCACTGGCGTAGAAACTGATTATTCATGTATTTTGTAAGATGCAAATACGTATCAATTTATTTCTCCTGAACAATGTACTGAGGTCCAATTATAGCATGCAAGTGTTGTTGATTAATTATCCCTGAAATGCCAGTCCGCATTACTATATTTTGCATGGCCGAGTATTATGCATATGATGAATAAAATACAAAAAGAACGTAGCAATGCTGGTCGTTACTCATACTATTATTTGTCTAATTTCTTTCGCATAGTAACCTGCATTCGAACCTGAATATTCCCGATGCTATAATTGACATTGTGTTAAAAGGTAATTTTTTGCTAATAATTTGCTACATGGAAAATATTCGCAAAGGCACATGCAATCATCTTTCAACAATCTCTTTGTGATTAATAAAATTCAATTTGTACACTTTAAGACTTTGCCCAGTTACAGCAGCTAAACCAGTAAATTTCGACGCATTTCATATATATTCCAAAGATTCCGTAACTCAATACTTTGCACATTTCAAGTATTTACTCATCAAAATTCAATAGTCGCAATAAACTAAAAAAATGTGTTTCATCGATGTAATACCTAAACACATAATGCTTTCGCTACGGCATGTACGGTATAACTTTAAATGCTGGTAGTATATTTGCGTGCAAAGAAGATTTCAGAATTATAATAATAATGAGTATTCCATTAGAATAGTGACTGCTGCACAAATGGAAATTTGTAAGATTTTCCAATAAAAAATGCTCACACGCGCGTCTATCATTTCCATGCATACCAAAGTTTTTACCGTACACTCAAGTATCAATTATCCTTTTACTTGAATGTCTGAAAGGTTTTTTGTGCAAGCCCATTGGATCCATCATACGTGGGTTGTTTGATAAAGATTTGGCCGACTTTGATCACCGATATTTCTGTCACCAATTCTGATAGAACATTGAAAAATATGTCAGAAGATAGAGAATTTCATGCTATATTTTATGGTTATTTGCATGTTTTAAGTTCATTTATCAACAGATTTTAGAGACCAATGCCCCAATAGACATATTTTTTCTTTGTTAAATAGTAGCTAAATTTTCCGTTCCGGCAGGACATCAAACTTATATTTCAGCAGCATAATTAACAGCAAACGAATGCATGAGGCAGGAGTGGATGGCGCCGAAGAATGTACGACAATGTATTGCTGTATGACATACACATCAAGTAGCCACTCACCGCAGCACCAGTGCAATTCAACGGCGGTTTGCACTGAAAACCGTGGGAAATGTTGGCTGCTATATTTTACTAACCAGGGCTCAATATTACAAAAAGTTACGAAAATAAAATGCACCAAGCATTAAAGACGAGGTCCAATTATTCCCAGACCGTATAATTCCTTTCACAGCTCCACTTACCTAGCCAAATTTTTTGCGTCGCTACAGAGAAAATAATGACGTTTAGAATTACAGAACAGCATTGCCCTGCTCATATGCAGACTAGGTAACAGCCTACCTATTCGTGTTCTTCTAGCTGAAAACACTGTACACGTGGAAGGACCAAATGTACAGACAACTTAGCAAAAAACGCGGTAAAGCATGTATCGCAAGAAGCGTCCTGCCATTTCCTTCAAAAACTATCTAGGTACTCGTCTGTTGGTGGAGAATATCTCCGGTAAATAGGGAATGCAACGGTGAAAACTAGAACATTTTATATTGGAATGCGTTGAAGTGAGACACTATTAAAACCGGCTAACTCATTATCAAACAACCTACGTACTCTGAATGAACTGATAATTGAAGAGTCCAATGCGCTGCTATGTGCTGGAGCAGTCATTGTAAACCACAATACGCCGCAGTCTAATATTCTGCAAACTCTCAAAAAGCTCAATCGCAACCTTGAGCGCCGGCAGATTGTTAGATCTTGCAAAATGTCCGGGCAGCATGCATCGAATGGATTCTGTCGCTTAATTGCTTCTGAAACGCAATTATAAGCCACGTAATTTTGCAGCCAATAAAATTTTTGACAAATGGGATTTCTGAACATCCACTCATAACTAGTGGCGAATAAATATGATTGGTACAAAATTTGACTGCTTCAGTCTGATTAATTTTTTGCACATGATTTATTCTGATAATGCACAGTAGGTGGCCATGTATGGGATATATGTAAAAAACATTGTGACCTTGACACGCCAGTACACGAGTGTCTTGAATTATTTATTATTCAAAATCGTTGATGCACTTCTGCTATCCAAAATGTAACAAATGCATATCTAATACGAATCAGACGTGTCCATATCTTCTTGGTCGCAAATACTCACGGCTGGGTAAGAATTTTATTTATTACGTTTGATAGGAAATGTGGGCCCCTGAGGCTCAATTGCTGACGACATGTAAGCTGCATTGTTTTGTGATTGATTCGAATGAGCTGCATATTGTTCATGCCGCAAATTATCAGCGCCAAGATGTGCTCGACTTCTACGCATGGTAGGATGTTTTGTGTTGAACACTATTCCTGAACCGTGTGAGGCGTAGTGTTGAGGAAGTGGAGCCGCTATTATGTCTGGATCACGTTGACCTCGAGGCTTTAGTTCGTTGAGCGAATGAATTAATAAATCAAAGCGCCGGGCCGGATTGCTCTCTGCTGCAAGGCGAAGTAACTGAACCGCCACGTTTGCGTCAGCTGCTTTCACTACTTGGTCCATGGCGTCGCCCATAAGCGCGTTTGGCCACGCATGACTCATCGAGGAATCTATAAATTGCGAAATTTTGTAATAAGGTCATCACTTAATTTTATTCTATTACGGTTTTCCCATGTGGTTGAAATCCATGCCTATTAAATGGGAAGATAAGCAATGTACATACCGTTTAAAGGCGACGGATTTTGTAAGGAAAAGTGATTCTGCTGACCATGAGCAATGGAAATGGCATAGACGTTGCCGTGAAGGAGATTGGTCACTCCATCAGGATTTACACCTTCAGCGCAGACATTCTCAGGAGTGACCTCCTGTTTTATTCCCTCGGCCATTTGCTGCTCGGACTACTGTCAAAATTTATGATCTTAAATGAAAACTACGTCGTCCAGAAACCGGACTGAATGTTAATTAACTGAACGTGTTTGTTAAATTGTTGTGGATATTAAGTATGCTGGGGTGCACCGATACACAGACAGGGTCTCTAGAACATCTGCTTTCTCGTCCACTGTTTTTATATAAATGAACAACTAAACAGAATTATGCCGAGTTGTGATCCTTTTCAGCCTCTACCTGTGTTGGAATTGTAAGCCAACAAACCCAATCCAGATTCCCTCCGATACATACGGCAGCACTAAATGCAACAATGCTTACACAGCTCATATTTTACCTGTGTTTTGTATGTAAGACCTATCAAGAACCCAAGAGCTTAACTCTATTTTTTTCCAATGAATGGAGTAAGGATCCCTCTGAATTCTTATTGTCTCAACTGAATCCACGGCTATGCTGTCCTCCCTTCAAATCTATTTATAGATGTACAATGCTATACTTCTTAAAATAGGCCACACCGCGTTCTTAAAACACATCAATACTTGAATAGGTACCACTACGAGTTGGCTGACGATTTACCACTGCCCAGGTGCATTAACATATACACAGGAGAAAATTCACATATTTGCTAAATAATCATTATAAGTAATTAATTTTCGTGACGTCATAATAACATGAAAAAATATTTTTTATAGTTATACGAATTTTCAATTCGGTGCGTGGGGTATCATCTTGAAGGGAATTTTATTCTCTAACTGATAGTGCTGAAATCTCAATATGCCCCAAAATTCACTTGGTTCATATTGAGATTTACATAATTTGCACTTGAGTCATATGGACACTGATATGTTTTTCACTTGCTCAAGATTGCAGTTACACAGTCGATATGCATTTTAGACACCGTGCATGGATAGCACTCGTCGTCATAATGAATCCAAAATTGGATTGTTGTCGTTACATGTAATGAAGGCTTATCCGGTAAACTCCGGGTCAACTTTTGCTGTACATTTCAGGGCAAAATAAATTTATGAGTTGATATGTTACACTTGAAAATTCTATTATGCGCTCAATTATTTTGAGATTAATTGTCGGGACGGGATACAAAAGAGGCGGGAATGTCCCGGCATGTTTACTCTAGATTCAATTGAAACACTATCACGGCATATGTGACAATTATTCCAGTCATCTAACAAATTACGAAATCGATGGCTCGTTAATGCTTTTGGTATATCAATAATTTTACAAATGGAAACCATGCCATAAGGGTCAAACAATATTGTGTAATCAATTACCGTGCTAATGCTGCTGTAGGTGATCTGTAAATATTTGCTCGACAGAGCAATCCCATTAAAATGTGGTGACGTAACCTCACTGCATATTGCCGACAGTCTTATCATATCTCGGAATGCTAGCTTTTGGTCATAAGTTATATGTCGTTCCGTCCAATGCCGCATTGTGCCCTGAATCTATGAGTTTGGAAAAAGTGGGTATTGAATTGTTAGACTGCAATGAACATTGGTAATAATATTTATCATTTGAAGTTTGAATCATGAGGTACAATATGATGATAATCTGCTGCAATTGCCCAGAACACCGCAGCCGAAATGAAAAATCCCATGGACATCTTTTCAGACCGGTATTTGTCCTCAACTGTCAATAGGAAAAACGGAGCCTGGATGAGGAACGCAATATATGAAAGATATGTTGCTAGGATACCGTCTCCAAAAATATCTCGAAGCAATGCTGTGGTTCGCTTCAAGTTGCCATAAAGCTGAAGACCCTACTCACATATATGAACCATAATTGTTTTGTTGGAATATTGAATTTGCTGATTGGATAATGGTATTTAATTGCTTTGTATGGCAACAACTCACCCGATCTAGACTCATCTTCTTCCCGGTCGCTAGGCACATTTCATCTCGGAATTCTTTTGCAACGCGTCGCATCGATATGGCCAGTCCCATTAATATGATTGTATTCACAATGTAAAAATGTGCAAAATGAAATACCAACATCATCGGAACCAAGGACTTTATAATCCAGAGCGGCCCAAATTCCGTGTTGGTATAAACATGAAATTCTCGTTTTGTGTTCACAATTACGAAGAATATGATAGTGTAAAATGCGGTAACCATCGTTAGTATCGTGTTGACCTGATACAATTTTTTAATTAATAAGTAAAAAATATCTAGTTTTATGTAATTTCCAATCTAAATGTCTTACCAAGAGCGTCATCATCTTGCAATCCACACGAGAATATTGTGTGCGAGTGCTGTTGACAAAGTCCAAAAGTAATTCTATCCTCTTCCATACAACCCAAATTAAGGACAGTGTCGACAGGCATAACAGGGTCATGCTGAAGAAGTCAAACCACGCAACAATTAATGTGGAGTCGGAACCATGATTCACCACGGTAATGAAATATTTAATGGTTAAGTAGAACGTGACAACAGTGCCTGTGATGTGAGTAAATTTACTCCAAATTTCCTGAACTCTAAACCGCTTCGTGGAGTATAGTCCAGTTTGCTTGTTGAATACCATTTTGAATGGAATTGCACCAAAGTAGAAATAAAAATTGAACAGAGCGACTGTGATAGGATTCATTTTTGCCCGAGCCATGCTATTTATTTTAAGGAGCTGTTGAGCGATGGAATCTAAATTGCATCTCTACTGCATCTTGTCAGTTAATGAGAAGCGGAATTGGGCAACCGAAAACTTAAATAATGCTGTTGACGTAAATGGCACGTTGGAGTACTGTAACGATATGCAAGGGTTTTAGTTGCACACGTTTTGATGATTAGCGTATCAGTCCAGGTCGACAGGAAAAACTTATGTTTGTATTAACTAATTTGATACTAATCTGCGCAATATACGTACGTATATAAATTTGCGTGATGTAACATCAATTATGTAATTGTCTCTGTATTATTCGCAGTCAGTTTTAATAATTAGCGTCGCCATTACGTTCCTCTCACTCATTTCATGTTACGTGAATAGTGTGCAGTACGTGGATACGGTTATGACAACTTGTAATGCGTTTTTCGGTGAATGATGAGCCAAGCAATTTCATAATTGCATTGTATGGAATGAATTGCATATGGATAATCCATGTTGATGTCAATGTTACCAGCCCAGCAAAAAGTACGGCTTGTAATGGGCATATGTGAAACCTGAATTTTTTTTAGCGAATTGTTTTTAAGTGATATTATTTTAGTAGTCATTATTACTATTAATAAGAAAGCAATGTATGAGCACTGTTTGTACATTTTCGTGGAGTAGCTTAATTTAATGCTCTATTTTAAGAATCCAAAAGATGACAAGTTTTAATGTGCTGACTCAGTCTACAGTTTAGCTGGAACACCTTGTCGGAAATTTCACACTGAAATGCAATTTTGGGTCCAATAAAGCCCGCCCTCTTCTCCGGCTTCATGTGGAGTAAACCTTTCTCTGAGTCCTTCTCGCGAGACACCAGATTCCCATGTGCCGCCAATTGATGCTGCCTCAGATTCCTGGCGTTTTTGTAGTGGCACTCGCAGTGCTCGCATTCATATCGTCTGCCATCCGTGTGTACGCTCCTCAAATGCTTTCGCAGGTTCTCCTCCCCCGCAAATGACTTGCCGCATAGGTCACACACATGCGGCCTATCTGTTGAGTGTGAGCTCATGTGAACACGGAATTTGTACTTGTCCCCTGACGGAAATTGCTTGCTGCAAATGGGGCATGTGCGGAGGGACTGAGAGTCAGGAATTGGGTGGGCGCGTCTGATACGCTGCTTTAGTGAATTCTCGAGTAAAAATGTTCTGTGGCACTGATCACACTTCCACTGCTTTCTCCAACATTTCGGTAGATGCGACCGCATGTGATCATCTAGTTTGGCAGATTTCTCAAACGCTTTTCCACACTCTTCACAAACAAAATTGCAAGTTGACGCACACTCTTCTACAGACACGGCTTGCTTATCAATATGTTCAGAGGATTTCTGCGAGTTTCGTTTAGTAGACGGTTTTGATCCAGGAGGACGGCCACGCTTACGAACAACCGGACTGACACTTGTCCTTGTGTTTGGGACAAAGTCGTCATCGTCATCTCCGCTTGCCGAGTCTGATGAAGGAAGAAAATCCGCTTCTAATTCATCATCAGTGGACTGACCTGTCATTGATCCCACTCTCGTCCCAGCAGTAGCAGTGTTCCGGTGGCGAGTACTTTTCCGTAAGACGTTATCCTCAGTCCCCAGGTTATGGCTTGATGCGAGTGGTGAAATTTGGTGCTGGCTTATCTCCTGAAGGTTCTCGTCGGTACTTTTCGCGTTCTCTCCCATTTTCCGTTTTTTTCCTCTTCTTTTTTTGGTGTTCATGTCTGGCGACTGACATCGTATTGGTGACAAGGATGAAACAATTCCTTTTTGGTCATGTGTTACATTACCGAATGAGATAGTAATCGGTGGCGTCCTCACTTTAGTCCCAGTTGGAAGAAGGATCTCTTCATTGGATTCTGAAGCTCCGACGTTGGAGGAGAATAACTGGCATTTCAGGATGCCTTTGAAAACAGGACATTGGGTAAACAAATCATACATTTTTAACAATTAGTCACCATTTGTAATTAATGTGTTATGAGTTATGAACATGTTTTAAAATGTCTAGTCAATAATTGATTACAGTTGGTGAGCATCCTTCGACTTTTCCAAGCGCTATGATAACCTTCATCTGAGGGCGAGAGTAGGGAACCTTTCAGCTTTTCCACATGGCCCATTTGAGTAGTCTGGTAGAAAAAATGAAGACGAAATTGTATTGAAATGCCGTTAATAAAAACAGAAATACTAACACCAGTTAAAATATATATGCGCATACTTTCAGTTCATTAATTAACTTCTGCAATCTCTCAATCTCAATTAGAGCCATGTAGCACTCGGTGCAACAAGCCAGTCGAAATTGCACTTGTGAGGATCCATCTAACACAATTGTTGCGCCGTCTAGAATATCGTTCAATACACTTTCTCCAGGGTTCACATTTAACAAACTCCAAAATGAGTTGAAAGAGCGCTTGAACTTTTTAATCGTTTCATCTTCTACAAACGGCTTATGTTCCTCCAGTTCACTGCCACAAAATAAACAACTCATTTGTGATGATGATAATAATGTCATGACTAAATATAAAGTCTAATGATAACCAATATTGTTGCTAAAGTAGGTTAGAGAGACGTTATCAATTTACGTGTTTGTCTGTCAGAGTCCCTCTTTCACAGAACAACAAACATACTTAGCGTACGATGGTGTGGTAAAAGCATAATGATTATTATATCCCAGAAGAGAACAGCAGCTGATGAGAAGCCAACACTAAACATATGATGAGATGTGAACATATGAAATATTTCAGGTGAGCTGCCTAGGCCTAGGCAGGTAAGGGATTTGCAACCTACATTGCGTGTTTGAATGGCCATTGAATCAATTATCATTTCTGTCATTCTCGCATTTTAAAATCTTAGTATTTGTGGTATTTAATATTTATCCAATTGTTTCCTGACTGCTGCTGACACATAGATGGAAACGAACATTTCCACTGTATTGGTGAGAATGCAATTGTTGTCATGGGGATATATGGATCCAGAAGCCTAGTAAATTATTATTCAACTATAAAATGGAAAAATTAAATTGTAAGTATATTTCAATTCGCCTTTGATCAGTGCAAACAAATAATACCTGTAATCGTACTCAATTTTTACGTCAATTGTTTTCATCTTTTCTCCCAGATTCACCTTGGAAGGGTTTAATGTGTGGATGATTGTATAAATGAAATACCAAGGTCAGCTTCCACGCCACGAAATTATCATTTATGTGATGTCATTTCCACCAGATGGTCATCCGAATGTGGTCGACTGGAAACCATTTTAAATGTGTTTCAGGTAACCATTGACTTGTAATAATGTATTTAGATTGCCTGATATCTAGTAGGTATGTAACATTTTAGATTTTGCTAAACTCATAGTCACTAAAATAGTGCGTCAAGTGCAGTACGGAGGATAACAGTTTTGATAAATTTGTCTCCCAATTTGTATTATTATTGCCGTTTACATATTGTTTTACAATTGTTTTAGCTAACCATGAGTACTTTCATTCCAATTGGGGCGTTTGTTGGTAATTACAAAAATGTGATTTTTCTGATTTCTATACAGAAAATGAATGGGATGATGCTGATGAAGTGAAGCGCTATTCGGCTCTATGAACTCCACTCAATACGACCATAATCACCCGTCGAGTTATAAAATACCAATAATTTGCTGCCGATTTTCTGAATAGGTACTCCAACAATATGTTTCCATTATTTTAACTGAACACATTGTTCTTGATTTGTAATTGCTACTACTTTACACTGTGCTAGATATGCACAAAAAGTAATTACGTTTTATGATATTTTCTAGCAAGAGGTCCCGGAACATATTGGCGAATCCAGAATCACATAAAGCCCAGGAATAAAGACTTCACACGCACTGAATGCTTGAGATACCAAGTGCAGTGTTGTGTTTGCATGGATACAAGCATAAAACGGCATCCTAACAACCAAATTTACATGGTCACTTGGATTGCTCTAATCTCCAATGCGCATATCTAAAGGTGCAGCATTTACATTTTATTTATTATGTTTGGGTAATTACTGATGATGAAGTGCACCACGCTGGCAGATAACCAAGTATTTATAAAATAAACCATTTTACCAGTTAACTTATTTCGTCATTATTATTTGTTTTAGAGATACACTTTCCGGTGATCCGCATATCTAGGGAATTTTCGCGTGAACTCAAATGCGCCAGGATGATCATATTCCATGATCATTATCATGAGGATTTAAAATCTTTAGAAAGTTGTACCAGATTATGCTACCTATGTCGGATCGACCCTTTCACAAAATCCGATTGGTTGGAGTGAATGTTAGTCGCCACTCATTTGTCATTAAGAAATAATGACAGAGGCGTTACTATTAATCATTGTAATTATCTGCGGTGAGTAAGCGACTAAAAATAAATAAAATGTAAAAAAGCATAATGGTATCTGCAAATTGTTATGAGATGATAACCAAACGGATCCAATTATAATTTGTTTGATATGTGATGATGCACAGTTCAGCTTAGACTTTGATTTGACGATGATTAGAGAGACTGATAAGTGATCCGATAATGGATTGATTGATATGTAATTACATTAAATAAACAATTTTTCTGATTGTACAGTAATGAACTGTTAGCTTTGTCGTTATTTTTAATTTTGGGACAAAAATGTACAACATTGTAAAATATGATATGAAGAGGTTCATGTGCCATTTTGTATTATATTTTTAATTTTTTAATAAAACTTGATATGTGATTGGAAATTTATAAAGGTTCTACTTTCAATGCGCCCATTCATTTCATTGTAATTGAGCATGTTATTATTGATCACAATTTGGAACTATGACCCTTCCATGACCACTTGGACTTCTTGACGCAAAATTGCGAGAAATATGTGTGCACTAAATCTTTTTTTCTAGCTGAGCATGTAATTTCATCAATACATCATTACGCGGTATGCCTTCATTCGAAAAAGTTTAAAAAACCCAAAACTCCGATACTAATAATAACCTTTTTACTCGTCGTTATTTTATTGCGGAATGACCAGAATTTTTTTTAGTCATACCGACTAGCTTGAGCTTAATAAATAATTGGAATACAAAAATAATAATATTTAGCAGTCAAGACATTCCCAGGTAACGGTACCAGAACCGGAGCCTCCAAATCTTGCCATGGTGTTGGACTCCATGTCGATGAGGTAGCCACTGCTTCCAGCGTTTGCAGAGCAGCATCCGTCACAGTCAGAGTCGGCACATGTATCGCATACCAAAGCGTCAATGGTCCTGCTGCCTTGGGTGATTCTGATCATCTTGTTCTTGTATGTGTTGATGTCACCGTGCTTGGAGAAGAGGGCGACAATGTTGGTGTTGACTACGTATGAGTGGGACTTGGAGCCACAGAAGGCGAACTGACCCTCCCATCTGCATCCGGAAAAGTCATCGCACTCGGAGTTTCCGGGGCAGTAGCGTCTCTCGGCGTCAGTGTAGGGCGGGCTAATGTTGCTGTTGCAGCATGGTGGGTAGCTACAGTAATTTGTTAAGGAGGCTATGGAAAATAATCATAAAAAATGATTAGATTGAATGCATTTAAAAATTGTTACATTAATTATCTAGATCAATTTTGGTATTATTACTTACCACTCTTGGCGTGGGTTGCAACAACGCCGAGAAGGACGAGGAGAGCAACGCGGGCAATCATTTTTTACTATTGGTTTTCGCTGCGGGAAACTGAACTGAAATGATTGATACTAATGGTGAGCACTAAAAGACTAACTGGCTATTATATTTCTGCAGCAGGTTTATATACCATTCTGGAAGTACTTCAGTAGTATGATAAACTGTGTGAAATTCCATCCCACTTTTATACATATAAGTGTTTACAGTTTCAGTTACATTGACATGACAGGTTAGGTTGAAATTGAAGTGACATGTTTACCAGAACTGCTGAAAAATTGTTTGCACTACGGAATATTGCTGTGCTGGATAGATTGATTTTGTGGTGAGTGTTCCAGCAAAAATACCTGGACATGTTACTCGGAGCAAGAGTGTTGCGATTATGCAATCATTGACTGATGAGTTAGAACGTGGCCCAGAATAACAGATTTCCATAATCTGATTTATTTTGAGACATTATTCTCACCAATTCGCTACTTTTGAATGCAAAATACTGCCTAGCCAACCTATTTACCTATCAATCAATCAACATGGCAAATCAATCATTACACTGGCAATGAGTTACATTTCAAGCCATCACCAATGTATAATAGAGATTATCTTGTGCATAAATCATTTACCTGTTCATATTCATCTCCTCTTAAAATGTAATATGTAAAAATAAAATGTATACCAACTCTTTGAATACAATCATTTGGCCAAAGTACGCATGAACAACATCAATATTTGTCGCAATTAATCATACACAGTTCATGTTGTGGACAATACTTTGTAACAATGTGTCATTAGAGGCAACAACATAACAACTGGTCATTCAGTCACTGGAACGGTCAAGTGTGTCATTTCTGATTAGAGTGGAATAAAGTAATTCAGATGTATGCATTCATGAGTCAGAGCTGCATACGACGCTTGGAATGGTGAGCAATAACACAGTGTATTTTCCACATGCATTTTGCTGATGTGCACATATTGTTTCCATTCTCAATTTATTAGTTATTTTCTAATTATCAGTGCCATTTTTTTTTGCTATTTCGTCCCGTTATGTTATTTCGCCTCACCACTGTTCTCAATACACTTCCTTAAACAATAATAATTGAATTTGATACAAGATATTCTTTTGTATTTACTCACTATAAAAAATACATATTAAACGGAAGGAAGTAATCATATTTTCGGCACATTCAAAAATGGAGACTCCGCCCCAAGTGGTCCTTAATTTATATTTTATGTTTCACCAGCTACCCGTAAAATATTAGTCATGTTGCTGACGTCGCATGAGATGGTTAAATGACATGGGTGAAGTAATGTGCATGCAAGTGAAATTACGTAATCATATTATAGAAACGGGAGAAGAAGGAAGTTGAAGAAAATACATTCAAAGTCGAGTGAAATGGGCAGCACAAAAACACACATTTTATCTACTCACGCTACTCTGTTGGGCTCGCTGGTCGTACTGAAGCTATTCACATTATTAAGGTTACTTGGTTGCTGTATTGGTATGACAGTTCTTAGCTGATAGAAAAAGTCAGGCTGTAAACCATTCATAGCAAGTAGATGCATGCACGCTGAGTGTCAATTTATATGTTATTAACAAACAGCTCCATCGCTTCTGAAATTATCAAATAATTTTCGCATTGAGGAAATTGTAATAGTCGCCTCCATCTCGATAGGCTGTACCATTTTATACCACACGTGCTACATCCAACATTAAAACTACGCATAATGAAAACGACAAAAATGCTAAAAATTTAATGAAATTAAAATGATATTCACCATTAATCATTCAGATTTACAATGTTGTTTTAAAGATTTATGGCATCAACATATAACACTAACTAAACTACAAATCATGCCACATGTTATGATTTTCATGTAGCATTACAACGTGTAAGTTTTAACGGCAAAGCATAACCGTAGTTAAATTGTGTGCATATTTAGCTTTATATGTTCACAATTGATGACGGGTCTGGACGCTGCATCTGCACAGCATTTCTGGCCTTCATTATGCAGTATCATTCTCCTCATCAATGTGGTGTGTTCTGTGAACATGCTATCCATCTGCAAAGCAGAGCAGAAACATCATATGGGCTCGTAATGCTGTTTCCACTGATATACATACATAAGGCATGTTGAGTTTTGCATTTAACGGTTATGCTACTCAGAACACTAGAGAATGCAAAATCGTGATAAAATCATATTTTAACGCTACAACGACAAATTAGAACATATCCAGCAAGAATGTCATATTGAAATATTGCTACCACCCATTCGTATTAAATAATTAATTATTTTATTTGCCTAGTTACTGTTATAAGTACCACAAAGTTCAAAGCCTAAACTTTAGTTCCATCTCCCACAATTAATGAAATTATTTCAGATTTTTAAAATAAAAAGTGGTACCATGCATGTAGTACGTTGCCGTGTCAGCCCAGAGATAATATTCACTGCACCGTAATTGTAACCAAACTCCGTAACTTGCATTCGTTACAACAATGTATTACTGAAATGGGAGCACTTCAGCAGTACATTCATGACGTGCATAACTATTTCCCTCAAGCTTTATGGGTAAACGCAGGATACTGTAGATTTTGATCAATTTCCGCCGTCATCAGACCGCAACAAAACACACTCCAGTCGGAACAATGTCACTGTCAATTAAGATTTTATCCAGGGTGTATCCCCATCATGATCAGTAAACACACATGTGCATAAATCCCAAACTACCGCAACATATCGCAAGTATTTTATCAAGAAAGAAACTGATGAAACTCATGAACACATATGAACTGGGCCGTAGAAAAAGTGCATATTTTTTCTCTAACGCTGTCATTAGGGGTTTGCTTGTCCTGCTCACGCTTCATAAGGCATTTTCGAAGGTGTTACGCTGCAGTTTCAAATACAATTCTTTAGCAAATACTGCAAGGTATGTGAGGCAAGTCCCAGTTGACATTTCGTTATCAGATTGCTCTATTCTTTCCAAATCTAAGATATATTATTTTCGCATTGAGGAAATGGGATTATTCGCTGCATCTCGAGGGGCAGTGCCATTTTATTGCCCACGTGCTACATCAACCACTAAAATCTTGCCTAATTAAAAATGTAAAATAATTAAGTCAAATTAAAATAGCATTCACTACTAAGCAATCAAATTTGCAAAGTTGTTTTAAAGATTAACGGCATTAAAATATAGCTCCAATAAAATTACAAAGGACACCAGATGTTATGGGTGTCCTTTTATAACATAACTTGTCCGTTACATGTCGTAACGGTAGTGAGTACGCGCTGTTAATTGTTTTACAACATAAGTGGTAATGTAATAACTTTTTATGTACACATTTGATGAGTCTGGACGCTGCTTGTACAAATAGTCAACTTGGTTTTCAGCATGTATTATCGCAGTCATTTTCCACATCACTTGTATGTGTAGTGTGAACATGCTGACCATCTGCACGACAGAGCAGAAGCAGCATTTCAGCTCTTAATGCTGCAGACAAAGCTGTTTGTGTTTTATATATAGCCGTTACGCGACTCATAACTTTTAAAATTCCAAAGGCAGGATTGTTGATACAATCCCATTTTAAAGCTACAACGCTAAATGTTATCGAATCCAGCAGAAATGTCATATTGACATCTTGATACAACCAGTTCGCATTTAGTTATCTTCCATCGCATTCTCTTTACCTAATTATTGCTTTAAATGCCACAAGGCTCAGAAACGTAAACTTAATTGACGATATCATGGCTCACAATTAACCAAGTTATGACAGGCGATTCTTAAATGATATCATGCATGTAGCAAGTTGCCGTGCCCGTCCAGAGATGATAATCAATGCATTGAAATCAAACTCCGTAACTTTCATTCTGTTACAAAAATGTATGAGTGAAATGGGGAGCAGACCAGCAGTGCATTCATGACTTGAATGCCTAATACTTTTAAAGCTCACAAGTAGAAGAAAGACAATCTAGATTTTGATCTGTTTCCTCCATCATCAGACCGGAACAAATCTCTCCAACCCTACGGCGCTCATCGGCCCTTAGCAAATATATAAATGACTTTCATTACTATTATTATTACCTGGGTGATATTTTAATTCAATCGTGCTAAAACTGAAAATACGCTATAATAAAAGTTTTCAGCAATATGCAAAAATGCTGCGACTAAGCCATTTACTGAATTCTTCAACAAAATTATTATTTTTAGGCGAATCAGTACGTAATTAATAAATGATATTATTTCTCAAGTGATCCCATTTGTAAATTTGTTAGGAGAACGTGCATCAGCCCAATTTAAAAAGGAGTTATACATTCAACATCATTGCACCCAATGACCTGTACTTCAGCAACTGGCGTGACAAAAACAATTAAAATCCCGTCTCATCGTCAGTTGTTTGAATTAATATTTTTATCCAGGGCGTACAAAAATTACGCATATTCCTTCTATTTTCTATAAACTTATTGGGATAAACAAAGTTGCGTGCGAACAACGAGGTAAATAACCTTGCCTAATAAACACTCAAGAGGATGACATCCAATCTTCAAATTACAAAAAGTATGAATAATTATAGTCATCATATTTGCACCTTAATCTGATAATGACTGTTACGCTTGACATTGTTTCTACCACTGTGTAAGCATATCGATTTACGACACAAGATCAGCACAAGATGACCAAGCTGCTTTGGATCAAACACTTTTGCCCATCAACTTGTCATTAATTTAATCATAAACGCTACCATTTTTTCACCATCAATTCATTCATTCCACTTGATTGCATTGTCCTTTCGTCATTACCTAATTTACATACCAACAATGCGCATTTTAATTTTGACGTGCAACCGGTACAGCTTACTCATCAATCATCGCATTGTCGACCTGTGCAAATAATACATTTAACTTTAACACAATAATTATCATAACTGCACACACAAAAAAAAGGATAAAAAAATTGACTTCATACTTCCTTCAACATTTTTTTTATCTGTTTAATGCTGTTACACAAGAACGTGTGCTGATTAAGCTGGCTAGTCGGGGTTAAGTAGGAAATGGGATAAGTTACGTTTGACGATGATGACGACCAAATGCAGCATATATTTTGGGAGCGAGGCTAAGGTGACTAGTCATGAGTCGAACGCGTAGGCTAGACATAACCGGTCACTTATTTTATAGCAGTGCCGTTGGTTTGATTGTTTTAATTGTCAGTTATCCTGTGCGAGACCCGTCAAGTGTGCGATATGGGCGATACCTAAATTGCCATTCACCAAATAAATATAAAAAAGTCCAACACGGTGCCAGCTTCTGCCTTGCACAGCATAAAAGGGGTATGCGTACGCACGGGAAGTTATTTAGATGCCATAAAAATTATATTCTGAATCCACTTTTTAATCCTTGCTCTGGTTCCACTCTCAAGGAGCGCAATATATTTGCGACAAAAATTCGGAAGTGGTCATGGTCCAATAATACGCATCCAACTAAATCGAGACAATTTTTATAGATATATCGAGTGATTAAGGTAGGGTCAATTTTTTTTGAAAAAAATGTGTCATCGATATTTTTGGTAATGATCAAATATGTTTTGGATTGACTCACTTAAAAAAATGTTGCTTTAAGAAAGGCCGACCAAAAATAGAATTGAAATTCTATAATGCATGAAATTTCACTCAAAATTGCGAAAAAACGCAGATTGACAGATAATTCCCAGCTTTCGAAGCGATCATTTGTCTAGGTAAGTGAATTTGTAAGCACCCAATTTTCTCCTTCAGTGAACATTATTACCATCAAATCTAGCATATTGATAAGCAGAGTTCAAAACTCGGTTCAAAAGCGAACCAAAAAATGACAAGCTGTGACTATCTGCCCATCTCGCACTGAAATGTGACAGAATGTGTGTGGGATGTAGGTACTTAGGCATATTTTATTGCGGTCATAAAATTAAACACTGCCGCAAACTGAGAACAAACACATGTACAGAAATTTCAGCAATTTTTTTCGCTCATTTGCTCTCTAATCTTTTGGACCGGTCCCAAAATATATTTTCTACATACACACTTACCATATCATTAAGAGAGTTTCAAAATTCGAAACCGTTTCTTGGAGATTTTTGTATGAATTTGAGTTTAAAAATAGATGCGGTTTTTTTATTTTGACTCGCCTCTGTGCTAGCATATTTTTACTTGACTTGAAATGGTCGCCCTGAAATTAAGGGCTTCAATAAAAACTCATCACCAACATCACGTCATTGTCATCAAAAAGCAAGCTAGCACAGCGCTGGCGAGTGACAAAACCAGTTTCTATCATCAGTTCTAGTTGTCATTGCACAACAATTTTTGGTAGGTGGCTGATAATATGAGCGTATCCCAAAAATTAATAACAAAGCAATTTTGAAAAGGATAACGATGTAATCAAGTAGGCATATTGTTTTGATTGTTAATGCTATCTCTGTAAATGCGCGTAGGTAGGTATATTATTGTCTTGAGTATGTATCACGACGTTATCATTAAACGCCGCTCTCCTAGCCCCAAAATTGTATCAAATTACTTCTTAATCAACTATAATCGCTATGATCAGCGTAAACGGGCTAAACAGCGGATGAATTTGTCATTTACAAAAACAATTGTTGCAATAAATCTCCTTAATCCTCGCATCTCTGTAATTGCTGAGCACCGGTTGCCATTTCAAAGCCACATTTTATGAAATATTATTTCCACATAAAATGCCACACACACGTTTTTGCATAAGCTGTGCACTAATTGTTTAAAAATATTGAAATCAGTTTTAAGTTGCAACAATAAAAACAATTGCAAATCGTTAGTGAACCGTTAACACATACGTTTTTGAATTGTTAACAGAACCATAAAAAATTACACAAACGACATGACATGACATAATTGATCGTTAGCCCATTCCATGGTTCAACATGACTCATTCTATTTACTCGATTTATTTATACAATCAACGAAAAACGAATACGCTGCATCAAATATCATTTATTTTTACACAGCTTCTACTTTGGTACATGCATTTGCTCACGGTTCACGTAACGATAACCGATTATCAGACCCGCACACACCATTGCAATATCTGTGATGATGACGACGTGACTGAACGGAACGAGCAAACCAAACCAAAAAAAGCAAGCTGCCTTTTAATGAAATCGAATGTGCTCCACGACGACGTTGTTACATTGTTGTCATCGCTCTGCTCGCGCTACTAGTTATTATAATTGCATGTTTTTTGCTCTCATCATCATCCTTCCATCCCTTATCACTTTTGAATTTCTTGGCAATAAATATACTTATCAAAAAGGGCGAAGGGCAATTCGAAGGGTGATTATATTTTTTTATTGAGACATCCATTAACAAACGAGCCTTTTTAGAATTCACCTTGAAAATACAGATGTATGGATTCAAAGTTGAATATATTTTGATTCTTTTTTTCAAAAGTTGCTCTGTGTCGTAACAGTCAGTGCGTTTGTTTACATCGCGTCTGAATAGTATTCTGCCCTCCTAGCAATTTTTTATTCGATCTGCTCGACACTGACATTCACCTTTAAAAATTTAAAAACAAAATTTTTTAATTTAAAAAAAAGTGGGCGTCTTGCATTTTTTAATGATGGCCTGCAAGTATGTAACGGCACATGAATTTTTGAGGCAGAGTCCACTACAGCGCAGAAAATGTTTGTGTTGCACGCACGCCATCACTTTGAATGAACACATTTTTTATTGTTGATTGTGAATTACAAAGTAATCAAAAAGAAACAAGCGATGATATTGATATGCTTGCTACTGTGTGTGCTGATGTGTCATGAGATCACAACTTTACAATGGCTTTAAGTAGAAAGGGATAATAACGTGCTTGAAAAAATTGACGAATATTCATGGTTGGAGGATTCAATGAATTTAGAATGTGGATTTTTTTTTCTGCCTTCGTTTTTTTCGCTGAATGAATGTAGGTATGTATCTACAGATCGCTGTACGTGTAGTGGTAAGTGGTTCGTACCCATGGGATTTTGGGAGCAAAAAAGGGTTCACGCTCCTTCTCTATTTCAAAAAAAAATGTATGTACGTTACAATTGGGATGCATTGTTACAGATATAGGCAGTTGCTTGCTTGCACGCGAGGATTGTTATTAGCGATATATGACAGCCCATACAATTTTCACCTTAAATCCATACTGAAGTGCCGTAACGCAGTCCACCGTACAGCATTTTTTCAACTTATCTTGCCATAGTAACGGCATGTCATATTGCAGCGAACAGCAAAGGTCGTCAACGGATAACTTTAACGAGTGGGCCTCAAACAGGTTCACTGAAGATCACAAACACCAAGTACACTGACGGATCAGACTGATATGGACGGATAATTAAGTAAGGCTAATAAGCTACGTTATAACGCTAAGTGATCCTGAGGGACACGACGATGATATTTATATTGCGATGACGCTTGTCTCAAGAATTTTATTTTGAGCTTGTCTGCGGAGCTGACATCAAGTGACTAGTGAAAATCTCCACTCCTCCTTTCAATAAAAAACGAACTATAATGAAGTGAGTTTTTTTATAACATTCCATTTTTTTGGATTCGAGTGACTAGTGATTAGGAAAAATATGGCGCCGAGACCAAGACCCGAGTCCGTGCCAGGACCTAGGCCAAGTGCACCGGCAACTTATCGTCTTCCCTCCGGAAAAAGTACTGGTGACGTGACTGAAATTAGACCTGGGGATCAGGAGGATGAAGTGGAGAGGAAGCAGCGGGAAGAGAAGGAGGCTTTCAGGGCGATGCTGAGAAACGACAAGCCGCTTTTCGGCATTGACCAGCTCTACGTTTCCCGAGTGTTCGTGATTACTAATCACATCTTTGGAGCTTATGGATTGTACCTGATCCTCACCGGGCACTTTTCGTGGAAAGTGCTTTTATTCCGTGAGTAGTGAAGTGTGCTCAGATCAAACTAAAAAATATATTACGGAACAAATATAGAATGGATTGATAACCATTTGGTTTATTTTCGACAGAGTTCATATATTCCTATGCGGGCGCGCTGGGGACCACCGTGGGGGCTCACCGTTACTGGACGCACAAGTCGTTCAAAGCGAATACGCCCCTTCGTATACTGCTAATGTGCATGCAGTCAATCACAGTTCAAGTAAGTACATTTTCAGTTTTTACAAATTTCAAATTTTTAGATTCAAATTCAAAATTGTATTTTTCCAAAAAGTATTCCATTTACAAATGGTGTCTGGACCACCGTATCCACCACAAATACTCGGACACGGACAAGGATCCCCACAACATCAAGCGCGGATTCTGGTTCAGTCAGTTTTTCTGGTTCATCACCAAAAAGCATCCCGAACACGTCCACCAACTCAAAACGTTCGACATGCCCGATTTAGAAAGGGACCCCGTGGTCGTGTTCCAAACCAAGCATTATCCTCTCATGGTTTACCTCTTCTATCACGCCATTCCCGTAAATATCGTCTGGTATCTAACAGGGCTTCCCAGGTTTCAGGTCAACTGTCTCAACTGTTTCCGCTGGGTTTACAACACGCACATTTCCAGCGCCGTTAACAGCTTCGCCCACTTGTACGGAGACAAGCCATTCGATAAGGAAATCACTTCAAGTGACAATGGAATCGTATCGATATTTGCGGTGGGCGAAGGCTGGCACAATTATCACCACACGTTTCCCTGGGATTACAAAACTAGCGAGTTTGGCTGGAAGATAAATGTGAGCACCATGTTCATCGACTTTTTCGCGTGGCTGGGCTGGGCATACGATTTGAAAACGGTGTCGCAGGAGATGTTGATTGAGAAGGTTAAGAAGAGCGGGGACGGTTCCCATTGGTCCCATCATCATCACCATGAAGAAGACGAGGAGGGTGAGGAGGTCAGTTCCCCTTGGGGTTGGGGCGACGAGGCAATTTCAGACGAATTCCTGAAAATGACGAAAACGCTAAAGCCCATTAGCGCGTGCCCCAAGGATCCCAAGCAAGCTATTTTAGAACAGCTACAAAAGTGTACACTATAATTTTAGTAATTATTATGCTTATTTACAAATTTATTACCTTTTTATATGCTCACTTAAATTTACAAAAAAAATGAATGTCTGAACCAGTCACTAAATAATTAAATGTAAATATAAACAATAAAAATATGTAAATAAACAAATGATGTATAGATGAAGATGATGATAAAGGTTAGAGTGGCGTGTGTGTGCACTTTTCGTTTTTTTGGTACTTTTTTATTCTTTTGTGCAGGAATTATGTAAGAGGATGGAAAACATGAATGGTAACGGTTATACATGTATGTCAAGTGCAAGTGCATGCTCGGCAAGTAAGGTGTCATCTTTTCTGGCACGGGAATGCAATGCAAGCTGAATAAAGGTATCAAATTTATTACACAAGATTAAAATGGCACATGATTGGAATTTTAATTGAGATGTGTCGAAAGTAAGGATGATGCAATTGTGGTGAATTGATAAAGTGTCGCCTCGGGCACACATGTGCAAATTGCTCGCCTCTCTGTCTGCCCTTACAAATAAATAATACTTCAGTTTGTGAAGCAAGTTGTGAGGAAAGGTCAATATCAATTATGGCACAAGGTTTTATTCATTGCGGACGCGGACGTTACCTAAAGTAGAGTCGTCACGATGGTACAAGATATTTCCGGCCTGGCGTGTTGATGACCAATGGTACCGCACTTTAAATTCTGACAGAATACTCCGGCAAGTAATACTTAATTGATTGAATAATCTCGTGATTTCAACCAGGTAGGCGGTATTATAATACATTATTATCGATGGGTGAACACAATTGAAATATCTGCCGTAAATGGATTCTGTTTACTGTGCATGCCTCACATTGAAAGAATCCAATTTTAATGGCGACTAATCTGGTGCTCATATCATTCTACTTTGTCATCACAAGGAAAATGCAGTAGTTAATTTCGTTGATGCTAAATTGGTAGATAGCATTTTGTGGATATTATCATTTACGTTAAACTACTCATGTTTTGTTATAGTTGGCATCGTGTGTGAAGCAGAATGAAATTCTCGGTTCATTCATGCCTATCTGAGTTAGATGATATAGACAAAAATTAAAATTGAGCTCTCAAATGTATTTACGTATTATTTTAAACCCATAATAAATTTTACAAAAATCCATTAGATTCATTAGATCCTTTCCAAAATATTCAATGGAAGGAAAAAATCCATTGACTATACTGTTACTGATTTTTTATTTGAGCATCAGTCATTGACCCGTAACATGCGTGTTGAATGTAAAGTAAAATAAATGCATTGACCACCCAGAGTGTCGTGCAAGTAAGCTATTTTGTGTAGAAATCACACCGTCGTGACAAATTTCATCTCTTTCTCACTTTTGTGTACCTAATGCCGTCAATCAATTTTCAACCGGTGGAATGCACTCATCAACATGGCCATCAGATTAATAATGATCCCAAATGGATTTTCAGTTCATCGATTTGCTCTAATGAGGAAGCAAAATTAGGCTCATTTTTACAGCGCTCATAGTTTGAAACGACTCACAACTTTTTCAAATACATTATTTCTCTCGTAGTAGTTAGCGCTAATGAATTGAAATAAAAATGATTAATTTTACATTTAACGAATTGCTCCCACATATTCCTCAAAAAATAAATATGGAGAGCATTTATTGGCACGAGAGAATCTCAAGTTGTTGTTTGTTGGCCACTCAAAATTCTGCGTTTTGTCGTTGTTTTTTAATTGGAACTCGGACGGGTTCAATAAAATCTTACATGATTTGTTTGTATAAGGTAATTGAAAGATCTTCAAAAAGTATTTGTTAAAGCTCGTAAGGAGATTGTGCTACTCACGTCCGAGTTTTGTGTGATTTTGTTAAGGTGCTCATGAAATGACGAATAATAAGCCATACATATTATAGTATTGTGACATCATGCTGACATTTGTCGTGATTTTTAACGGTTTGTGAGAGAATTAATGATATACGCTGCAAGCAAATGGCTTTCATCCTCCATGGTAAAGAGGAACACTTTTATCTCACCACACTACAAAAAGTGTCTAAACATTTTTTTGTTTAATTACATGACCGTTGGGGGTTATTAGGCATAGCGTCGTCAAAATCATAGCGAGTAACCGCAGCAAAATTATCACTAGCCAAAAGCCGAAGCTAGAACGCAGACTGGTCAATTGTAGAGCCCGAATAATTTATATGAGCATTTACTTTATCTGAAGGATATCAATGATAATTCCCAACTAATGTTTACAAGTGAAATGGAACGATTGAATGATACAAATCAAATTAGGTTTGTATAGACTGGCCATACAAAACATACTTTTACAGTCAACAGTAGAAAATAGTTGTAAGGAGACTACACATATTTATATTTTTAATCGCAATGCTGGCCATTCTACCACTGCGGCACCTCAATAAGCACTTTCAACTCTCTCCGTACGAAGTATTAACACGTTGCTGGATTAAGACTGCTGCTCGCAAAGTAGAGACTGGTTTGTGACTTGTTCATGTTAGGTAAACTGAGCTCGCGTTATGTGGAATGAGCAATGCATTTATTGAAATTGAAGAAATCTCCGGAAAAAGCATTTGTCCTTTTACAAATAGGTGCAGTCAAAAAGTACTGAAAATTGCATACCGAAATCTATGCGGCTACACACATGATATAGCCTTAATTATTAAATGATTGTTAGAGTATTACAAAGCTGAGCAATGCTCAGTGAGAAAAAAACAAAAAAAATTACCAACAACAGCGGCAACAACTTGCATGAGATAAAAATTAAATATAATATGTGGTTATCATCCGATATAGTAAGAGTAGCGGAAACGTTTTTAGTAACCATTTTCGTAACATAAACCACATGTTCAGCAGGCAAGTCGTTCACATGCCGCTGAAAACAAATCGTGTTTTGAAGCATTAAATTGCATTTTTTTCTAAAAAAAACATGCTGCCAGACAAACCAAACAACTTGCATGCAAATCATACACTGAGGCTCTGCACATTGCATTGCCAGAAGCAAGTAATAATATAGAATAGAGAAAAAAGTTGTTCAGTAGCAAATGCAGTACGCGTTCAGTCGATGTTGATACTGCTATGAAATGTGAAGTGTGAGGAGCGTTGTGCCTACCACAAGGTGCACTGCAGTGCACTGGCTGGACGCGATGGGAAGTGAGCAGCTCAGCACGCTTTATTGTAACGGGCTTAACACTAAACTCCTGCCATTTGACATTATTCGGTTTTTCCAATGGTCACGAAGGAAAACACTGCAAAATAGAGAATAGTTGCATGAAATTTCATACTTTATTCCTAAAGCTTTATTTGAAATGAGATGTCATTGGTAGTTCATGCTATAGTGTGGCCTTTAATACCGACTGCATATTATTTGCATACTGGGAACGCCGTTGACCATATCATCATTATTACAGGAACAAACGCTTTACACGCCGAAGTAACACATGCTTATGACTAAAACCAACAGGGTATTGGGAATGTTCAATTTACCATCAATGTTCGCTTTACTTTTAAATGCAAATTGTTAGTAACTGTGAACTCTCTGGTGGCGTAATAAAATGGATAAAAGCACTGATGTAGTCAATATGGTGTTATGGAATAATTTAATGCATTTCGGTAAAATACTTCCAGTTTATTTGCGTAACCAGTGTCTACTTTGAACTATTAATTTTGATAATTAGCTGGCCACATCGTTTTAATTAGCCGTAAGTTCCATTTATTTGAACACGTTTTTATTCATCCAGCAAATCTGTGATGTGTGATAGCGCACACACGCGTGGCATTTCATTAATGTCATGAACGAATAGTTAACCTTCATTTTCAGACTAATATTAGAGCTTCGACATAATGCCGGTACTATGTCCCGTGAATTCAATAACAACGACATTCCAGCCAGCAAAGACGATCTTGCTTCACAAACCAACATGAAGGTGTTTGAGAAAGCA
Source organism: Sinella curviseta (assembly GCA_004115045.4). Taxonomy (NCBI): domain Eukaryota; kingdom Metazoa; phylum Arthropoda; class Collembola; order Entomobryomorpha; family Entomobryidae; genus Sinella; species Sinella curviseta. Next base: position 3,295,262 of record CM023200.3, on the reverse strand, counting down.
GACGTACAAATTTCCATAGACTCCCCAATTCCAACAGTTCTGCACATTTTCAAAATTGCCTTTGACACGACACGATTTTTCGGCGGTGTCAACTTTCTTACTTCTCCACCAAAACTTACCATTTCATCAAAACCTTTTGACGTGTTCAGATATTACTTCAACAAAGCATGTTTAATCGGATACCTTATTCTGTACCTACGACAGTTTGTCCAGTTATATTTCTGCACAGATTTGCAACGATGTGATAATAAAGGCACGGCCATGTTCGTGCTCAGTGTGTACCTCTGTGGGTTTCTGATGTGCGCTTGTATATACTTACGAATGTTCTTTAATGATAAGGATATGGCAAAGTATTTTGAGCGCCTAAATGGAGCAGAAATCAAAATTTTTGGAGACGGTAGGTTTCTCCTCAAGTAATATTGCTGCATAAATTGCGACAAGTTTGTATCTACTTAAATAAAATGTGTGTGATTATTTCAGATCTAACGGCTCGTAAAAAGTATTTAAATCATCACACATATCTGTGTCGACTTGCCAAAATTACTTTTCCAGCCCTTACAATTATGACGGTGCTTCTACTCGGATTACACATGGCAAATCATCCATTGTTCCACGGCCATCTAACCTCAATATTCTATGCCGATACGGACACCTTCTTCAGCACATCAACAACAACAGTGGTTACAATTGCATGCTTCTTTTTTGAGTTTTTGCTCATTTTATCATTCTACCTTGGAATTTGTCATTTTCTTTTTTCAACCTTCCTCACTGCATTTTCGATTAAATGGCTACTAGAATATCTAGCCAATAATACCAGTGGTCTTGAGAAGTCAACACAGGTCATTGGATTGGATTCAGTTGCTCTGAATTTTAAATTTCTGCAGAAGAGGGTAGCAAATTTTACTCATCTTCGATCGATAATGATAGAGTTTAATAATTTGTTCAGCGTAATATTCTTCGTTTGTAAAGGTTTGTCGCTAATTGGATTGGTCCTAATTTGTTACATTCCACTAAAAAGAACAAATGTATTTCCAATTAGTAGCCAACTCGTATTGATCGTGGTAGCATTTTGCGATTGTGTCGTTGTGACTGCGCTGCTGTCAGTAACTGGTGATGTGTGGCACCAGAGCAAACGTTTCTGTGATGAGTGGCGAGAACGAATTGTTTGCACCAAGTTGCTGAAAGAAGACGACACTGATGTTGGGAGAAAGAAACTCCGGAGACAGGTTAATTGGATGAAAAGTTTGTTGGATGGGTGTAAACCGTTTGGCATTAATTGTGGTAATTGTTATACAATTAGGAAGACCACCGTTCTTACATTCTTCTCTATAGTAACCAGCTATCTCATTGTGTTGATGCAGCTGGAGGTATAAATTCAATTCGTTATACATGATTATTGATGACTGTTAATTTTAGAGTAGTTTGAATTGTCGAAATTACAGTAATTGGATTATATGGGAAATGGTTTTGAATTGGTATTAAATGTTCTTAGCTTGAAATATTTCGTATTTGCTTGTCTGGCATCGTATTGAACTCACAGCCATTGTTCATTTATTTAAAATAAACAATATTTAACAAAAATCGTTATTGTTGTTTGGCATGGTCATTTCGTGATGTAATATTGTACCTTGAATTGGCGGCGTAAACAAATCTAATTGACTAGTCAAATTGACCATGCGAAAACGTGAAGCGCACCAATGTCACGTCAAACAAACAAGGTCATCAGTAGTATGGGGATTCTCATTGACTGTAATAAAAATTAAAATAATTGTATTAAAATTTTGTCACTAAATTACTAATTAATATCATGAATATGTAACCATCGCGATACTAATTCATAGTTTATTTTCCCAGTAGCATCTTTCGATTTGCGTGGGTAAATACCCGTCATCATCCTTCAACGTGAAGTCTTCAGGATGCAACGAGCACATGATTCTTCCATGCACATGAGCACATGAGAAAATGGGACTATAATGAGGACGCCACCGGGTGACTACCGCGGAACTAAGGAAAAGTACTCGCAGTCGAAACAAGCCTGCTCCCTTGAGGATAACGGGGTTCAGGGACAGACCAGTCCACTGATGACGAATCAGGAGAGAATATTCTTCATTCATCTGACCCCGCAAGCGCAGATGACGATGATGACTTTGTCTCAAAAAACAGGGACAAGTGTCAATCCGGTTCTTCGAGGCCGCCGTCCAGGGGCAAAATCGTCTACTTGACATAAATTACAGAAATCCTTTGAACATAAGTATAAACAAGTGATGTCTTCAGGAAAGTGCCAGGCAACTTGCATATTTATTTGTGACGAGTGTGGAAAGGAGTTTGAGAAATCCGCGAAACGTGATGTGCACATGCGGTCACATCTACCCAAAAGTTGGAGAAAGCAATGGAAATGTGATCAGTGCCCGAGAACTCGTGTTGACGATAAATTCCGTGCTCACATGAGCTCACACTCAAAGGATAGGCCGTTTGTGTGTGACGTATGCGGCAAGTCATTTGCGGGGGAGGAGAACTTGACAAAACACATAAGGTGCGTACTTTCGGATGGCAGAAGATTTCAATGCGAGCATTGTGAGTACCACTACAAAAACGCCAGGAATCTGAGGCAGCACCAGTTGGCGATACAGGGCAACCTGGTGTGTCGGGAGAGGGACACAGAGAAAGGTTTACCTTACTTGAAGCCGGAGTAGAGGGCTAGTTTTATTGGTCCCAAAATTGCATTTCCATGTGCAGTTTCTAACAAAGTTTTCCAGCGAAACTCTAGACTCAGACAGGACGTGAAAACTTGCCATTCCTTGGATTCTTAGACAAAAAACATTTAATAAAACTGCTCCACCACAATGTAAAAGCAGTGCTCATACGTTGTTTTCATATTCACAGTAACGATGATCACTAAAAAATACCACTCAAAAACATTTTGGCACTTTTCACCAAATGCCCATTACAAGCTATTCTCTCTACAATGTTGATAACATTGATATCAACATGGTTTAAAAGTATGTAATTCAGTACATCCAATGACATTACTATATTGATTATGTATCTGTCAACAGAATGCACAGAAACAATCATTCTGTTACAAATTGTCATGACAGCAACCATGTACTGCACACTATTGACGTAACATGCACTTGAGGAATATCATGGCGGTGCTAATTATTAAAAATGACTACGAATAATGCATATTCAATAACATGACGCAAATAATTATTATAATGCGGATTGCGCAAATTAGTATGAAATTAATTAGTACGAGCCTAATTTGTTTCTGTCGTTCTGAACGGAAATCACAATCATCAACACTTGTTTTAACAAAAACGGTGCGTAATGCATTTAGCATTTCTCCGTGACCATTACATAAATTGCATTATTTAAATTTTCGGTTGCCTCATATTTCCCTCTCATCTGCTTCCAAGATGCGCAACTACAAGGCACTACATTAAGTGAATTTAGATTTCATCGCTCATCGGCCCCTTAAAATAAATAGCATGGCCCTAACTAAAAGGAATCCCATCACTGTCGCTCTGCTTAACTTTTATTTCTACTTTGGTGCAATTCCATTCAAAATGGTCTTCAACGAGCAAACAGGAACATATTCCACAAACGAGTTTCGAGTTCAGAAAATTTGGAGTATATTTACCCACATCACAGCAACTGTAGTCACGTTCTACTTAACCATTAAGTATTTCATTACCGTGGTGAATCATGGTTCCGACTCCACATTAATTGTTGCGTGGTTTGACTTCTTCAGCATGACATCATTATGTCTATCGACATTGTCCTTAATTTCGGTTGCCTGGAAAAAGAGAGAATTACTTCTGGACTTTGTCAACAGCACTTGCACACAATATACTCGTGTGGAAGACAAAATGATGACGCTCTTGGTAAGACAATGATATTGGAAAATACATAAACTAGATATTTTTTACTTATCAATTATAAAATCGTTTTAGGTCAACACTACACTCACGTTGGTTACCGCATTTTACACTGTCATATTCCTCGTAATTTTGAACACAAAACGAGAATTTTATGCTTATGCAAAAACGGAATTTGGAGCGCTCTGGATAATAAAGTCCTTGATACCGATGATGTTAGTATTTCATTTTGCACATTTTTACATTGTGAGTACAATCATATTAATGGGACTGGCGATATCTATGCGACGGGTTGCAACGGAATTCGGGAAGGATATATTCCTGCCGACCACGGCAGAATGCGGTCTTGAACGAGTGAGTTATCACCGTAACATATTTAAGCAAGCAGAATTTTAATAATCAATTGGCTTCATGTTTTTGATTAGGGGCTTCATATTTATGGCAACGTGAAGCGCATCACAGCATTGCTTCGAGACATATTTGGAGACGTTATCCTTGCCACTTATCTGTCATATATTGCATTCCTCATCCAGGCTCCGGTTTTTCTACTGGCAGATGAGGACAAATACCGTTCTGAACAGATTTCCATGGGATTTTTTATTTCGGCTGCGGTGTTCTGGGCATTTGCAGCAGACTATCATTATATAGTACATTTTGATTCATATTTCAGATGCTACATATAATTTCCAATGTTCACTGCAGTCTACCAATTCAATACTCACTTTTTTCAAACTCATAGATTCAGGGTACAATGCGAAATTGGACGGAACGCCAAATAACGTATGACCAGAAGCTGCCTTTCCGTGATATGATTAGACTGTCGGCAATATGCACTGAAGTTACGTCACCACATTTTAATGGGATTGCCCTTTCCAGCAAATATTTGTCGATTACCTACAGCAGCATTGGCACGGTAAATGATTACATTATATTGACTGGATGGTTTTCATGTGTAAAATTATTGTGACATATTAAATGCATTAACGTTTCTTTGTTTATGTAATTTGTTAGATGACTGGTATAATTGTGACGTATGCCGTAATAGTGTTTCAACTGAATCTAAATTGAACATTTCGCCACATTCCAATTAAATATTTTCAAGTGAATTGGTTTAGAGAGAAAGCTTTACATTGTGTTATTTGTTCCCATTCAAAATATTACTGCACTTATTCTTAAAATAATAATTCATTCCGAGTCTAACTGATAAGTATGTATTGTAAGTAAAGCAAAAGAATAATATTGCATACACTGTTCTCATAGCAAAATGCAGTGCCTGAAATGAAAGAGAACTAAGTACAATTGCATCTATAAATAGGTTTGAAGGGAGTTCAGAATTGTTGTATTTGTACTTGTGACAATCAAGCTCTCTCTCAGGGACCCTTAATCCCCTCACTGTTCCGTTAAGTGATGTCGTCCGTGCTTGGCGGTCCCAAAAATGACCGAGGCAATAAAACAGGAGGTCACCCTTAATGATGTTTGGGATCAGGGTGCAAATTCTGATGGGGTCACAAATGTCCTCCAAGGCCACCCTCCCGCCGCCCCGTTTACTCACCAGAATCATTTTCAATTACAAAATCCGCCCCACCAAAATGGTACGTACAGTTTTTAATCGTCGTTTTTACTTTCCAAACATTTTTAGGTGGATGACAATATCACCGAGTAACATTTTGTGAAATATTTCATGGTAGAAATTTATTGGGTTGATACTATAACGTTGCTCCTGTTGTTATGAAAATGAACACAGTTGTTTAAAATAATCATCAACCATATGAATTAACTTGAGGGAGGAATGATGACGAATGCAACGTTGGAAAATGTGCAAACGTATGATTAAAATGATTACTGGCAACAATTTTGTTTTTTAAACAAAATCCATAACAAGTAATCCGTGGCTGGCCAGAAGCCAATCCGCTCATAGGAACGTAGTAATCAGCATAAACGAAAATTAAGAGAGCCGACGAACCGAGTCATTAACAACTCTTAATACGTTTTTAGTTAATGTAATGTTGTACTAAATCTCAAAATGGGTTTCATTACAACTATGTAATTGAAGATAAATACTATGCAGTTTTAGAAAATACATATCGATAATTCTGGGGAACAAAATATTGATTAGTAAATGCCATAACTGGTCTGTAATTTGCTATGCTTACGGATGTGTACCAAACCTTTCCACTCAAATCCATGATATTAAACGATGTTATTATGTCAAGTTACATGATTTCAAACCATAATTGTCATTTTAGATTTAGGTAACAAATAGTTGGGTGAGTTTTCGACCCGTTACGTTCAAGACGTCATTTCAGTTTTGCATACGCGCCTATCAGCACAACAACCTACAACACTTGGTTTTCAACCAAGACATGAGTTCATAGACGAATTCCCCGATAGGCCCGATGTACACCATGACTCTATCTACAGAGAAAACACTCAAATTCTACAACTGCGTTTACCAACTTCATCAGAAGCATTTCTCGCCTATGCTTCAGTGGAACTCGAAATCTTGCTCTTTTGAAGTACATCCGAGATACATTAAGGACAAACGGAATTCAAATGTATTTCACGTTTGGTGTTTCAATGTGTTCATAATTGTAACTACTGGAATTCTCTCCTGCCTCGACGTAGTCGTGCATGGACGGGAAAAGGAGCTTGGAGTTCCACAAGTTGTGGCGTGCTGTGTCGGGGCGGCCCTCATGTCCGTATGTTGCATCGAATCCTATTTCCTAGCCCGTGAGGCAAACTGGCTCTGCGAAGCAGTTGGTAGACTGAAGCAATTAAAACTGGACTTGGGTATGATTTTCCGCTACTGATGATTTGGTGTACAGTTTGTCTAATTATTGGCACCCAATGTACCATTTACTCAAACTTGATACTTACTTCTAGATGGTCTACCAAATGTAAGGGACGGCGGGGTCACCCAATCCAAAAATTTCTTTCAAAATATCTGCGGTGTCATCAAAATATTTACACTCATTTCGGTAGTTTCTCCATTCGTCAGAACACCGCAAGCTATATGGCTTGGCCTGGATCCGTTCAAGTACACGTTGAGCAAGCTTCTTCCAGAAAACATGATTTGTTCTCATGATCCTTCACCTTGGTGTTCCTACACACTACACCATGTCGTTGTAATTTGTCGTGCTGTTTTCGTATTTATTTGTTTTATGGAGACTTGCCGCTTCTGGCCGTGGATTATTCTGCTACTGCTTCATATCCTTGAACTTGAAAGCATTTGCCTGAGACAAATGCAACTTCTACTTCCCAACAATTTTGGAGAATGCCGACGATTCCTGAGGATCTACAACACATTTCATGTCGTCATGAATTCAGTGACTGCGCTGCTATCCTCAATTTTACCAACGTTTGTGGGAATAGGATTTCTTATCGTAGTAATGTGCAACGCGGCAACTATTAGACTATACGGCAAATTCCCGCTCTCCTTTTATATCATATTTCCATTTATGTCGGTGACGTCGTTGGTCTTTGCCATATTCACGGTTGGCATATTTGTCCAGGCTCATGTCGAGGGATTGTACCTTCTGCGATTGTATCGACAAAGGTTTCCTCACATTTCTGCTCAAGGGGGTTTGATAAATCGTTCGCACTTTGAGTTGAAGGTAATTGAACGGGAATCCAGGTTACTGAAAGCTCCTGCATTTCACTGCGGAGGTTTATATAGGCTAGGAGGTGGCGCTGAAGTTGAGTTTTATTATCACATGTTTATCAGAACCGTCGACGCCGTCCTCCTTCCAATTTGGTAACTAGGTATTAGGTTTCCCTTGCACCGATATTAGCGATGCTGCGCGTTTCAGCATATACATATATAAATATATATGGCTCAGCGTATATTGGTCACTTGCATATGATACAATGCATATTAGATCTGTCAGGAAACATTGGGGTCCGTCAATATTTTTGCATAAATTATTGCGGAGGGTACGGAGCTTGGCACTTTCCACATTTCGGTTACTGATGAAAGTTTCATCATGAAACAAAGTTCAACAGACGGTTCTCGCAAAGTATGTCTCGAAAATACTTAGTATAATTCCATAACGAAATGAGTTCAAATTTTAGCTTCAGCGGTTCAGCTTCAGTGCTATTGAAAACATGGCGAAACTTTACCCCGTCTTGAATACTTCTGTAAGATTTTGTTATTAAATGAACCGAACGATCGACTCAATTTTTTTGCTGATTTTCTACTGCGGTTAATTAAGTCGAAATCAACTGGACATCGACAGTTATTGGAAGTATTGTAAAATGGCATTGGGCTCTCTCTAGTATATTGATGGCATATTCTAATCATTGGAAATTCAATACCATAGCTATCTGTTGTGTATCAACTTTAAAAGATGCTGGTTTTTATGATGATTATGATGAGGTGAGCGTTAATTAAATGAATATTTAAATACGCGTGTTACTTTGCCTTTTACTACTAACTATTAGTTTTATTGAGGACAGTTAGTTTGTTATAACAAGAAATATTATTAGAGAAATTATAGAGCACGTCGGCTCTGTTCAAGCAGTAATTTAGGTCTGTGGGATCCAGCCTGGAGAATGTGTGTGCTGAGATGGAAGCATGGCTTTGGCATGGCTTCAGTGGTTCTGGATCTCCACAGATGTCGTAAAGAGTTAGTTTGGGTGGCAGAGGGCCACCCAAATATACTACACTATCTAATATGTCAAAAGGGTAATTATATTTATCAGAATAATTATTGCTGGTAATTTTTATTTTTGGGAAGGATCCACAGCATGAATACAATTAATTTCTTGATAAGAACTGTAAATTAAATATCCAAGGAAAATATACCGTTCTAAATCGCGCAATATCGATAAAATCCATGAACCAGTTAATTATCAAATGATTTCTGAGCTTTATGTCGATCGCCGGGTTTTTCCATGTGAAACTGAAATTACAGTTTATGTTGGGGTGAGTTTTCCTCTGCATATGACACCCACAGCCAAACAAAGTATTAAAACTATTTATCGTCATTTTGACTACCATTATTTTCCAATTTTAAGTTTATTTTATCACTATTATGAAATCTTATTTGAACGTGATTTTACTGTTACAGCGAGGACAGTTTCCACGTTTATACATGTATTAATGACAGGATTATACTAAATTGGGGACAAATTAATGTTAGAATATGCATACCATTTCTAGCAAATTAATGATCTCCATCAACACACCGGCATTTCTAATATAAATACAATTGACGATGCTGGTAATGTAATTAAAAACGAAGTTTTTCACAACAACTCTGCAGTGAAATTGTGATGTAATTACACATACATATTCCCAGAATTAAACAATGGTTTTAACGGCCCATTGTACGTCTCTGCCAATGCATTTAAATCATTTTTCCAAGATCCCAAAAAAGTATAAATACGCCAGCTCACTCTCAGATACGGGTACATTGTTTTTTCATGTTGAATTACCGATACTTGCCTCACCATGATAATCCATTTTCCTGCACTTTGACTTACTATTCAGTAAATATGTTGCTATCTACAAAGTTTCATTTCTGCCAGCCATCAATCCATATTTCTCTATTCTGGTTTCATTGTGATGTTACGTTGACATGGAAGCGGAAATTGAAAATTGTGCTAAATGTCTATAAAAGCTGAGTACATGGAAGCTAAATAAATTCTGTCATATAGTTGTATTTATTATTCTCGGATTAGCATTGAGATTAACAAGTTTGTCAACACTTATAAATTATGTTCGTTTCTATCTGAAATTCCTGAACTTATGATACTTACAACGATTGACACAAACGGGAATACCAAAGTTACTTATAGTTCCTTTCTACATCCTTTCCTGTTGAATAATAAAATTAAACAAATTATTCTTGTAAACAGATATCTATGTCGTCTTGGGTATCAGGTATTCGGTTCCGAGAAAATAGCAATGACAATCGTGTCACAATTGTTTGCACCCATCAACTTGCTAAATTTTCGCCAACTGTCGCGAAGATAAAGCGTCGGGCCATCCCTAATCATTCTCTCATTTTTGGCATCATCTGTATGCTTGTTCCAACATGTTTCATGGTGTCCATAGTGCATTATATATTAAATTTAAAAATTATTGGTACATTATTAGTGTTGAAAGTTTTATTAAATAGAAGAGAGCCCAGCGCAGTCTTGACATATACCAATGTTAAGAATAAATGTGGGTTATAATGAATAATGAATCTTGCGGTGCACATCCTGTATTGGGTTCAAATCGTCGTTTAAATTTCCGATCTTAGTTGATGCTTACACTGCTTTTGTAATACGCGTAGTATGTAATTTATAAGCGTATGTCGTTTGAGGATATTCGGCGACAATGCAGTAAATCGTTTATTCATTATAGTATTTACGTTAAATATTATTTACAGTCATAACGTCAGCGATACTTTATAGTAATCTGTTCCACGCGACCTTTCACACTACCTGGTATTATAAAGTTTAATCGAGCATGCACTACAGATGGTAGATCACAAATACTCTCCATCAATCAACATATATTTCAGTCACCCTCCCACGGTCTCCCTACTTGAATATTCTGACGGTATTAGATACTCGGCAACGATTCCAAAAGAGTGATGTATGCTTTACCGCTCCCGAAAAATTGAAATTACCACTCAGCTCGATCAAAAGCAGTAGAATACCAACTATGTAACATGTCCCAACAACTACAAATATTCCTGAGAGTTCATAAAGTCCAATCCTTTCGTCACCTGTCTCAACAAACGGTTTGGTCGGGGGGTCGTCAATGTGCAATTTCTTATAGTACCGCTCCGACAGGCCGTTCCAATATTCCCACTGTGCCAACAAACCAGTTTCGGAAATTCCAGAATATGTTTGCAAAAGCCAGTATCTATTTACGGTGTACGCCTCGACAAAGAACGGATTCGACGATAGGAAATCCGGATTTACCAAGCACTGCATCTTTGATTTGCCTAGCTTATGAACCACAGAGTACTGCAAGTCCATAAGATTACTTTTAACGTAAGTCGAGTCGGATTGAAGTGCAAATCGGTGTGTTAGTAGTGTCGCGATTTGCTCACTGTTGTTCGTCTGGATTCTAAACTCAGAAAAGCTGGTGTTGAGAATATCCAGCAACTTTCTCCGTTCAAATGGAATGTAAAACTCTTGCCATGGAGATGCAAAATACTTCCTGTTCCAAAAGATGTTGTAACCGGAGTTAAGTAAGCTCCCCAATGACCCATATGGTTCTGGCGGTACTGTAACAATGTGTGAGCTGACAATTCCATTGGAATAGAAGTTGGCGATGAATACTCCGAAAAACTGAGCAAGAATAAAAAATCGAAATTTTTCCAGCTATATTTGCATGGAGTTTCCCAGAACAACTCCAAATATATCCAGCACTTTCATGACGATCGGAACTGACTTTGCTAAGAGGAACCTATTTGAAAATGCGATTATTGCAAAAAACGAAACAACTGAAAGCTTCCATACGTGAGGTGGACACGACTCGATCCACACATTTAATTCCAGAGATGATTGTTTCGTCTGTTTGGTAGCATTTTGACAATAAATCAAAAACTTTTTTACGTTGGAAAAGTAACGGAAACCTGTAATCTTCTTAATTGAGTCGGATGAGGACAGAAGGTGGTAGTCAGAATATGAAACAGCTATGTCAATGAATTGTCCAGTTGAACTTTTGCCCGTACCTAAATAAACTTGCTTGTTCTCTCTGTCGACAATATTCATTGACAGATTATGAGTATCGGCCAAGAGAATTGCGGTCATTATATTACTACTGCAACCGCGAAAATCTTTGAATTTGGTAAACAGAAGTCGTCTACAGGCAGTAGTATCGTTTCCGTAGGCTTGCTTGTCGAAGTATTCGGGATACGGGACCGTCACCAGAGTTACAATTGTTCGAGCGCCGGAGTGCATGAAAAGTTGTTTGTGCAACATTAAGGGATCCAACAGTGTCCGGATAAACCGGGTATCCAATATGCCTCGGCCAGATTGTAAGTTGCAGTAGTTATTACAAAATACTATATACAGTAATTGGGGCTTGGACCTTGTTCCAAACAGCCCAATTCTAAGCTTGAGTGCAGGCAGGTTCGTAAATCGTGTAAAAGAAGCAACTTCCGACTTTGTTGAAGCTTTCAGCGGATCGAAAAATATCCACAGGAATTTTGTGGATGGATGCATGAACAAATCCCAAAAGGTTTCTACTATACCATCAAGTTTCCAAATAGAGAGTGGTCGCGATAAAATAAAATAGTGCGGTCGACCATTTTTGTACATGACAGACTGACGCGTCAGTTTACCATGTTCTCTGATGAGAATGCGAGGAAATCGATCAAATACAAAGTTTAGATAAGCGTCTGGAACGGAATGAAAATATATTTCGAGACGACCAGGGTATTCGTTTAGTTGATGGTAAAGTGGATCCAGCACTTCATCCAACGCACTCCTTTGGAATATCGAGTTGCCCAATCCATACTCCACAACCGCAAGAATAGTTAATATAAGCAGTGAAAGATATCCAGTCCTTCTGCGCATATGCTCCATACCAGTAAAGAAAAATATGCAAAGATTGATGATCCGCAATGAATTTCTTGGAAATTTTCTGCGTTCCGAAAGCATGCGTCAGCGTAACATGACGACAGTTTCGAAAAATAACAAGCCCTTTCGCTAAGTTGGCACCAAGTAGTTCTGATAGGTAGACTAAAACTTCATTATTTTTCCACGTGGAAGGAAATTAGTCTATGGTCCCAAAAGCAATTTTGCGGTTAATTGCTTTTCATAGTTGGATCTGATAACCAAAGTTCGATTAAAATATGTATTGGCTATACGGGGCGAATGTCTTCATTATGCAGTTGTTTGGCTTCTTCATGGGAACTAAATTCATGTACTTAAATCTCTACTTATAGCTTCAACAGATGCTTACCATTAAAGTTTGCAGATACAAGTTTTTCGAAATCGTCTCATGTCACGTTTCACAAGTATTATCTCACGCGCGTCCTACATCGAAACTAAATAATATCGATTAAAATAAATACGGATATAGTTAATTATTTAAACAATTAATTAATCAATAAATGATTACTTATGGATGGATTATTGTATAAGTGAATTGTCAGTCACATGCGGGAACCATTTTCTTTGCGTCCGCAAGACAAGAACGACCGTCTTGCCTGTAATCAATTTTTATTTACACATTCAAAGGTACATACGATTTCAAAATTGACTTTTCATTCGCAAATTGATAAGAGAATTCGTTCGTTCGATCGTTTTTAAAAGAATTACGGGCTTTTTGTAATTGAATAAATGTTTATTTTTGCATTCATTGTTCGAAAAGAACAACGGAATTATTTTGACAAAGTATCTCGACGTATTTCCTGCATTTATTGAAAATTCTTCTATCCAAGCGTATTTAGAGAACATAAAATTGCTTAGACTGATTCAGTTGTGCGGAATGTTCATACGCAACTTGTTTATTGCACTTATGCATTACAGTTAGTGATCTCGTGGATGTGGAGCCCTTGAGACCATAATTGCATCTGGGAGAGTTGCGGCCTGCTGGTTACAAAATTTTGTGGAACAACCAACACGTATCATTGACCCAAGTATTTCATTCAAACCTCCGACGGCGTAATTTCCTGGGAGTCCTAAACGATATGTTGAATGATGTAAGCAATAAATCCAACATATTTAGTGACGACGCAAAATTAATATACTGGAATTTGGCTGCCGTGATATCGTCCGGCGTAGTTCACACCATTATTCTAACTGTTCAGAAAACAAATAGAGAGGTTGAGCGAGTTAACGCAGTGTTTTTGTTCATTGTTTTAAACTTCTGGATTCGATGGATACGACGGGCGGTTCCATGAAATGTATTCCAATTGAAATTTAGGTTTTATTGATCCGAACTACTATGTTCGGGACTTTATTTCAACATTATGACGATTCGTGCTTCCTTATCTGATAGTGTGTCGTGGTTTTACAGTGCTGAAGTTACAGGATTGTTGATGTGAAAATACAATTATATTCTGGGTCGGTTTTCATATAGTTACTATTAACGTTTGAATCGAGTCAGTCATCAAAAGTCAATCCGCACATAGCATCGCAGAAAACAACATAAACCAAAATTCAGACAACCGACGGAAGTGAGTCATTATCAACTATGCATATATTTTATGTTGACAAAACACCAATTTCGTCATTAATCGCGTCCATCGAACCAATCTAAAAACGATTTTCAGTACAACCACGCAATTGAGGATCCATGCAATGCAAATAGAGTAAGTAGATTTCTACAGCTCTGGGGGAACAATATATTAATGGGTAAACGGCATTTCTTGTTTGTAATTTGCTAAGCTACCGGATGCGTACCAAACCACCTCACCAACTCACTCCTTTATATTAAGCCATATTATTATTTTAAGCTACATGATTTGGAACCATAATTGTCATTTTAGATTGACGTAATAAATAGTTGGGATTGCATTTCCGTTCTTCATAGAAGCCAATCAGAACAACACAGCTAATAAGAAGAATTACCTGGTATACATGGCTGGCAATCGTTGCCTTGGGTTTATATACGAACGAACCGATAGCCCCGACGTACACCATGCATCCAACTACAGAAAAAACTCTCAACTTTTACAACTACATTTATCAACACCATCGAAAGTATATCCCGCCTGTACTTCAATGGAACTCGAAATGGTCCATTTTCCAAGTCCATCCGAAATACTTGGGAGAGAAGCGAAATGGAATCATGTTTCACTTTTGGTCTTTCAATGTGTTCATAATTCTGACTATCGGGATTCTCACCTGCCTCGACGTAGTCACGCATGGACGGGAAAATGACCTTTCCTTTCCGCAAGTTGTGGCGTGCTGTGTTGGAGCGGCCCTCATGTCTGTGTGTTGCATCGTATCATATTTCCTTGCTCGTGATGCAGACCGGATCTGTGAAGCAGTTCGTAATCTGAAGCGATTAACCTTGGAATTGGGTATGTTTTTTTCTCCACTAATTACTTTGTGAACAGGTTTTTCTACTGACTTGCAGCAAATATATCATTCACCTATTTCTAGTTGGTCTACCAAACGGATGGGACGTCGTGATCACCGAACCCAAAAAGATGTTACGAAATATCTGCTTTACAATTAAAATCTTTACACTCATTTCTGTAGTTTCGCCATTTGTCCGAACTCCGCAAGTTATGTGGCTTGGACTGGATCCGTTCAAGTACACGATAAGCAAGCTGCTTCCAGAAATCTTAATATGTTCCAATTTTCCATCACGTTGGTGTTCCTACACAGTACACTTTGTCGTTGTAATTTTTCGTGCTAGTTTCGTGCTTGTTTGTTTTATGGAGACTTGTCGCTTCTGGCCGTGGATGTTTCTGCTCCTGCTTCATATCCTGGAACTTGAAAGCATTTGTCTTAGACGAATGCATCTTCTGTTGCCCGACAATTTGGGAGAATGTCGTCGATTCCTGAAAATCTATAACAGCTTTCATGTCGCCATGAATTCCGTGACTGCGCTGCTATCCCCAATGCTGGCAACATTAGTTGGAATGGGATTTCTTATAGTTGTCATGTGCAATGCTGCTACAATTAGACTCTACGGCAAATTCCCGGCCGCGTTCTATGTCATATTTCCAGTTCTGTCGGTATCGTCGCTGGTCTTTGCATTATTCTCGGTTGGCATCTTTGTCCAGGGGCATGCAGAGGGATTGCGCATTCTGCGACTGTATCGACAAAGGTTCCTTGATATTGTTGTTCAAGTTACTTCGCTGAGTCCGCCGCGGTTTGAGTTTAAGGTAATTGAACGGGAATCCAAGTTACTCAAAGCTCCTGAATTTCATTGTGGAGGTTTCTATAGGCTAAGAGGTGGCGCCGAGGTTGAATTGTATTATAACATGTTTATCAGAATTGTGGACGCCATACTCCTTCCAATTTGGTAGGTAGGAGTAAGGTAAAATATTAGAGAACGTACAAGTAATATAGATGCTTCGTTACATCGCTCTAATTATCCAATATGGTTTTAATTTGCCTTTGGCTTTACAAAAACATGTAGCCAATTTTACCTATCGACGATGGATAATCAGAGAGTTTAATAATTTGTTCAGCATAATACTTTTCGTTTGTAAGGGTTAATAGCTAATTGGATTAGTGCTAATATGCTATATTCCTCTCAACAGATCAAACGCGTTTCCAATAAGTAGCCAACTTGTATTGATCGTGGCGTTATTTAGCAATTGCGTCGTGGGGACGATACTGCTGTCAATCACCGGGCATTTGTGGCATCAGGGTCAACGTTGCTGTAGTGACGAAAATATCCACGTTCGTTCATTTCGGAGTAGTTTGAATTGACGGTAAGTATTTTAAGTCAACTACATTGGAAATCGTTGCAAATTTGTATTCGATGTTGTTTTGTCGGCTTCAACTTTTTGGTTCTTTTTTGTCTGAAATTGCGTTGCATTTATGGGCATTCTTTATTGTACAGAAAATTAAATATTCATAACAAAAAGCCATGGTTATTATATAGTATCTTGCCAACTTTGTACGTGCAACTGCATGAAAGTTGGTATAAATTGAGCATGCATGGAACCCACTGACGACCTACGTTAAGAACTGAAATGACAGATACCGATAATTTATGTCGTTACATTATAATCAGTTAAAGTAGGCTTTTACAGGATTTTAGAACCTAGCAAAATATCAGTTTATTTAAATACGCCACGTCTATGCGTCGCTACATGAATGTAGTTGGCAGTGTAAATGTAAAATTTATTTTTGCTCCGTTGCAGGCAATCTGTTATATATATTATCATATTGCTATTTAAAGCAACCAAAAATATTTAAAGAAAACATAATACAAAACAAGAACCGCTTTGCGGTTACCGAATTGGGAGCCCTTCACACGAAAAGAGTACAGTATTGTCACTGTCAGCTTAACTTCGCTTCCAAATGTTCATTACAATGTTAAATGTGAACAAAAACAAATCATAAAGTAGTAATAGAATAAATACTTTAACGTGGGGTTAAGCATTTTGTCAATAATAATATGGGGTTAAGCATTGTGTGTTTAATATGGGGTTAAGCATTACTTCGCTTTCAAATGCTTAATCCTATGTTAAAGGCGAACAACAGTAAATTATAAATTGGTATTATAAATAGAAGGCTGCAGTAATGTGATCATGAAACTGACGATGCGCAGCAGACCTTCACCAAATTATGGCCTGGTTTACAAATTATATCATATTTCTGAATGACAAAAACGAAGGTATTTCGTCTCATAGAAACTTTTCACATTGCATGGCCAGAATTGGCAAAAAATCGTACACTGGCCCGGTCCCCGCGGATCCATTTCCCCGCCTGGGTAAACCTCCCCGCGGGCCCAACTCCCCGAGGATATTACTCCCCGCAAGTCCATTTCCCCCGCGACATGTATTCCTCGCTAGGGCTACTACGTCTGATTTTTCCCCCGCATGAGTAACTTAAATGAAGTACATTGTAAACCAATAAATATACGTGGAATCGTTTTAACGATTGAATTACTACTTTACGTGTGCATGTATAGTCAAATTATGGAAGGGCAGTCTTTGAATCTTGCATATTGCTACCTGGCATTTTATTGTACAAAGTAGAATTTTATTTTAGAATCTTTTTACCCACATGTTTGCTGACTCAGTTCAAAAATCATCCAACGACAGTTTTAGCAACAATGGTGGCAGCAACGGAAATGTCAATGGCGGAAGCGACAATGGGAACGGCGATGATGATCATAACGGAAATGGAGTCGAGAATGAGAACAGCGGAGTTTGTGGTAGATCGCCACGAGGACTTTCACCTACCTACACGCCTGCCTATCGCGGCGTCGCGATTGACTACGTGTCTTCTCGGGCATCGCCTGAGTTCGTCATAAAATGCCAGCGCCTAATCAGCCAACATTTACGGTTGCAGCTAACTATTATCGATTCAAAACCCACCCCATGTAGAATTTGCCTCTGTACTCACATCAGTCAAGGTCGGTCCCCCAGAAGAGAACAAGGAGAAAGTTCGGAAGTTGATTGCAATGGAGCGAGGAGAAAATCGGGTCCTACATGGTCACAGAACTCCAATTGATTTCAATGCGTCCGATCCCACAAGACCACTTGGTGATGCAAACTTAGTATGTTGGAGGAAGACCTCTACGCTGTAAACCATCACTTTCACCTATCAACATGCCGTATCTGAGAGTGAACCAGTTGTCATCCAATTCTACAATACCGCGGTAGGCACCGCCCAACACAAGATGGAATACTAGCTCTTTTAATGCAACCTTTTCGATCCAGAATGAAAATTTAAGTTCCCCTTTTGACATTGGAGTTTGTGGCTTGGCTTCCAGAACTCAATCCGGCAACAGGAAGGAGGGCTTATGATGAATGCGGAGTGTGTGTGGAAGCTTTTACAGACTGACTTCATTCTTCACATCATGGCCAACAACAGGCGTCAGAATCCGGATAACTACCAGCAAGCGTACAACGAAACGATTGTCGGAATGATTGTGGTTACACTGTTCTATATGAAGGCATGTGGGTCAAGTGGTGAGTTGCATATACGGACATAAATATACCTCACCATTGACCCATCCGAATCTGCCTTCGCGTTGGCTCGCTTACCAGCATTGGAAAGTGCTCCTCCTTTACCTCAATATACCGCGCTCTGTAATAATCGATATAAGTGATGGATGTTCCATCACATTTCTCAAAACTATCTCGTGGGGTAGCTCCGAAGTCAATCCGGGATATTTGGTATGCCTTCATATGGAACAGTGTAACCACCATCATTCCGACAATCGTTTCGTTGCACGCTTGCTGGTAGTTATCCGAATTCTGACGGCTGATGTTGGTAATGATGTGAAGAATGAAGTCAGTCTGTAAAGCCTTCCACACACACTGCGCATTCATCATTAGCCCTACTTCCTGTTGCCGGATCGAGTTCTAGAACCCAGGCCACAAACCCCTAGTCACACAACAAATTGGTGTACTCTTCACTTCTGCCTGAACCCGTCAATCTCGTTTCGTCCCATTTTGGACTCGTAGAGGAATGTATACCTACCGGGTCTTTACCATGGCCCCCATCCTCAAATCATCTCGCCGTACGCGCCGGAGTCTCGAATTTTCGAACCTCCCACAAAAACCAAGTACATCATATTCTCACTCACCATCTCCATACCAGAAACAACCTTTTGTACCATTCGCCAGACTTCTATATCCACCTGGACCAGGACAGAGATAGTCTTTTCTTTCTTGCATTAATGCATTCGCTAGCGTTCACTTTTGGACTTACGCCACCCGGATCCGCTGTCTTCGACACTGTCTAAAAAAGATTCCCATGATTGCGTGTGAAACGCTGATACAACACTTTGACAACGTTAGCATCCCCTGGAGCATTTTTGTAGAACATCTCACTACACTATTACACATACGTATACACAACATGTAGAAACTACTACGGCAATGTATCTGTCGATTTTGCGCACTCCATTTTAAGGTAACAACCGAACATAAAACGTGCAATACCACCTGTCAATCACGTGACCGTATGTATTCTTCTCGATCTCCCAGTCCTCCACCTTCACCTCCAGCAACCACTATCAATCATAAAGCCGACCCGGACGAAGTAGATTGTGTCATGGAGAAAGTCATCCCTAACCAGCAACAGCAGAGAACTCCAACACCCGAGTCACCGTCTGTCAAAACCACCTACTTGGATCAAATACCCTTCTCTCCGTCTCCTTCAGTCAAGCAGATTCCCACACCACCGACTACCTCTTCTATATCCTTTCCCTTGCACACAACTCCACCATATATTCCAACTCCAGCACCAACTCCAACTATCACCACTGTTCCCACCGGAAAACCAACAGAATGGACAACTTTTGATCCCGATTTGACTTACTTGTCACCTATGAGTGTTTGCACCTGCACAAAAGGACTACCTCCTGGAATTTCTAAGTAAGATAATGATAAGAGATAATTTAGTGCGCACATAAGTACACATACATGTTAATTAGTCGATAAGTACCAATTCCCTAGAGAAAAATTCGTTTTATTCTGTTTTTCTTCTTCTTTATTCAAGCCTCTTTTTCACTATCCTTCCTATTTTATCTCTATATAAAATATTTTCTTGAATAAAAACATAACATTCTTTTTCTTTCTTTTCTACTCTACGAATCTCGTTTCAAGTGGTCTTTGTGTTGTATTTACATAACATCTTGTGATTCCAATAATCACCTCATGAAACTGCAAGAAGCACATCTACTCACACTACACGTTAAAACGAATCCACGTACAACCATTGGTTTACAATGTACTTCATTTAAGTTTCTCATGCGGGGAAAGAATCAGACGCGGAATAGCCCTAGCGGGGAAAATATATCGCAGGGAAATGAACTTGCGGGGAGTAATATCAGCGGAGAGTTGGACCTGCGGGGAGTTGGTCCCGCGGGGAGATTTACCCTGGCGGGGAAATGGATCCGCGGGGACCGCGCCGGTGACGCTTATTATTTGCCTGCATCAATCAAATTTCTTACAAATTGAAAACAATATAAGTACGACAACGTCGGCATCAGTGCACAAATAAAAATATTCTCAAATGCATGTCATGAATGTGACATTTATAAGACGATGCAAATTTAAAAAACCAACGAAGATAAACATATATTTACGCTTTATGTTGAAAGTTTTAAATTGTAGGTATGGCTCGTCACATAAGTATATCCAGTGGAATGCATTTGCTACACAATTCAACTACAAAAGACATTTCATATTAGTAATATGATATTACAATGACGTTCTTGTCAATAATTATCGACTCAAAACCTGCAAACCGGGCAAACCCGTTTTTGTAGAAATAATATTTTGAAGTTTATAAAATATTGATTGTTTACTTGTCATTTTGAGTGTATTCCATTCAGCGGAACAAAAGAATGATTGTAAGATTTTATAGCTTAAGTTCATATTTGTATAGTGTGCCTTGGTTGAGGTTAGTCAAGTTTGTCTACGGCTTTCAAGGTCGGAAGGGAAGTCTACTAATTTAGCAAAACGAAAACACTCTATATGCAAGTGAAAATCATGAATATAAATGTTTGTGATATTCGAATGCTTACGTGTATTCATGTAATGACAACACTTATGCTTGAATACCAGACAGCCGTTAAATAGTTAATATGTTTACAGTAATATTTATAATAGCTGCATTCTATACATAAGATGGAATGACCTTCGGAACGGCAAACATTTTAATTACGATGGGTGCGCAAGACACTTCCAAGAGGCTTTTTACGAGATACAGGCCACAGTACCACAATTTATCAGAATAATTGAAGCAGCACGACAGAAATAATGTTTTGACACTCCATCGACTGCTTAGCACGATCCAACAGTCCGTCACACAATTGAAATGAACATATACTTTCAGTCGAAATTGAAGAATAAAATGTATGTCAGATTCTATTTTGCAGATTTTACTACTTTGTTGCTCACAATATTAAAACATGAAAACATTTGCCATGCCTTTTTGGATGGCGACTCGAAGTTTCCAGTCGATATTAATGGAAACATCTTTAGCGTTCTTGATGACTCTCAATGCACTATTCATTTTGCACGAAGTTGCGCAGCGGCGAACAGTTCATGTGGTGATTCGAGCATGCTGAACATTTTGTTAGCTGCAGTCACAAAATTCGCAAAGATTTATACATCTCCCAAGTCTTCAGCTGATTTTTCCAGAGGGTCTGTAAACTTTCGAATTTTTGGGTCTCAAAAGTTATCAGTTGCGTGTAAAATCCAGGTACTTACAAGAGCCCTGGAAAACCAAAATGTGTCCACAAACCTTACATTACTTCACTTTAGGAGTTTAGCATCTTTGATTTTCGACAGTTTCTGGTATTCAATTTCACCCTATGCGAACCAAAAAGATGTCCGTGTTGTCAGTGCGGAGGCGATATTGGTATTCATGCCAACAACAATACAATACCCTTCTCGATTTACGTATTTTGCAGAGGTACCAAAACTAATGGCAAGATCGAAATTGATGGTTGCATCTCTGGATGTAAATACTAACGGCGGAAATACGGTCCGATGGTTCATGGGATGTTTCGTTTGCGAAAAGCTGGAACTTGCAAAAGCACTTAGAGAATCTGTAAAGTGGTTCCGATACGAAGTATTAACCAGAACGGTTATCCTGATTCCAACGGGAGCACCCAACCACGGGCTCTGGAAAACGGAAGACCATGAGAATGAAAAACTCAACAACTTTGGTGCCAACATGTTCACAGAATGGTCGGCGACATCAAAATACGACGATGCCCTGAAAGGAACTCAACTGAAGAAACTGACATTCGATTTAAGCAGATGTATACAAGATATGTTTTTCATCTTTGAAAATACTAGCAAAATGTTCCCCGTAATTCCGGTTCAGCTGATGGACAATTCGGAATATGTCTCCACAATTTACAGAGGAGCGTACTCCTCTCTGTCCTTTGGAACTATATTTGACGGTCTGCAATTTTCGGTGGTTCTGGGCTTGAACGAAATTGGTTCCGGCTACAGCATGAATATGAATGTCGCCAATCTCTTGTTGCAACCTTTGACCTTAGACGCTTGGGTTGCACTACTGCTCCTTTTATTCATGCTCTCCATTATATTACGCATCAGTTCATACATTAAACGGGGCAAACCCTATCATTGGTTTTATTGGATTTTGAGTGTCATTCTTGAGCAAGGAGAAGGAGTCCTCAAAGATCAGCGAAGCTACGATACGGTGGGAATCCTGCTCTGCTGGATGATCGGATCCGTTATCCTTAGAAACTATTACACTTCGGCAATGTATTCTCTAATTACAAAGTATCCAGGTCCGGTTGGCGTCCCGCAATCCTTTGATGAACTGCTTGCCAGTAATGTCCAGCTACCACTTTATGCCGATGCACTGGTAAAACACATCATTTGGAAACTGGCACCGGATCCGATTCGAACTGACCAACTCAAAACCAACTCATATAATTCGGTATACCTGGCGGCGAAACTAAAGTTCGTGTATGATCATTGGTATCCAAACTCGATGGCGACGGTGGTAACCAAAATTGCAACAGGTGTCCCCGTTCAGTGTTTGGAGAACAGCCAAGCAAAAAGCTACAAAGAATTTATCATGGGACTCCAAGTGTTCCCATGTCCCACCGACGAACGGTTTGCTATTATTCGTAATGTATTCAGCATATACGACGATGAAGTCCTGTATCACTACAATGACATCCGATATCTGGTTCCATTACTCGAAATGTTTTCAACTAGAAGGGTTGTAGCAACAGTTGGTTTGCCAGAATATTTACCGACGCTTTACTACTGGACGGTAGACAATAATTGTTATATTCTGAATAAGGTTACACATTTTATCGCTGGAATTACAGAGAACGGAATGTACTACCGGCTGATATATCTAATGAACTTTGCACAACAAAGTCGATTATTTGATGACGTGATGAAACGGGGAATTAATACCACTATTGTGAATCGCTACACATACATTATGAAATTTCTTGGTCGTGGAAATGATGTAAATCCGAAGTCGGACAACGACGAGTATGAGATAATACGGTTTGAACAGGTATCCGTAATTTTCTTTCTACTAGCGTTTATCTCTGGATTCTGGCTCTCTCTATTTCTTTTTGAGGTTTGTGTCAACAAGAAATATCGACTAGTGCCACTTCAAATTGGAGAGATATTTGCAATTGTGTCGGATGCCTTAGTGTACTTGCTTCGGCTTTTCAAAATGATAGTTTGGTACAATTTAACAAAGTTAGCTAGAAAGGTTTTTTCCGTGCTGTCATGTCGTAAATAAGAGTAAATATGATTATAAGTTGACAGTTCAGGTTTTATATAATGCAGATTAATGAATTATCGGACGTTTAGATAATTAAAGAGTCATATTGAAATATGAATAGGATTAGTGTGTTTGTGGTGTATCTATAATTATGTGCATAATTATTCATTAAGATACAATAAAGTCGACAACAGACACCCTTTTGGTCTGTTTTTCATTTCCAGTGAACCATACTGCTGCCCTTCATTGAATTAAAAATAATAATAAGCATTGTACAAAATTTTTCAATACAAAACACTTTTCTTATGAATGCATGGTCATTCTTCCTGATGGCAACTTGTCAAGTAGGAAGCTGCTCGAAAAATTGTATAAATGGCGGACGGCATAGTTGTGCCTACAAGTTGATGAAAATCACAATTTATTAGTAACGTGGAAAATATTGGTTTTGGATCGAACATACATCGATCTACCTTATGTAACTACAACTATCCTCTTCAAAAAACATTAGTCATATTTATGCACAATTTGCAATCTATATTCGTACAATATTCTTGAAATAAAGTCGTTATATGTTGTGTGAAGGATATGTAATTAAAATTATCGTAACAGGTTACAAAAAGTTTAACTCATCGGAACAAACCACAAACATTCTCAATTACGTGGCTGCTAAAGGGACCAGAAATCCTGCAGAACTGATGGTCGACCATAAATTATCTCCACTTGTCAATAGACATTTGAGTCAATTTCTCTCTTGGATTTCGAGGCATAGAGTATCTACTTATATACTTTCACGGTATTAGATACCCGGCAACGACTCCTTAATTCAGATATCTGCACTAGAATTTCCGAAAACCTGCACATGCCATTCATCTCTGTCAAGAGCAAAATAAAGCTTAACAGGTAGCAAGTCCCAACAACTAAAAATATTCCTGACAGTTCATATAGTCCGATCCTTTCGTCACCTGTCTCAACAAACGGTTTGGTTGGCGGATCGTCTATCCGCAATTTCTTGTAGTGCCGCTCAGAAAGGCTGCTCCAATGTTCCCACTTGGCTAGTAAACCAGTTTCGGATATCCATGAATACGTTTGCAGAAGCCAGTATCTGTTTACAGTGTACGCCTCAACAAAGAACTAGTTTCGTTTCCAGAACCTTACTTTTGAGCCCCACAACTTCCGTTGCTTGTAACTTCTTGGGTATTTTCGTATTTAGCTGCTGGAAGAAAAATCCAGCCCTCTGATTTAACATTGACAGCGCGTAATACAAGTGGAGTACACGAGACGTGGTATGCTGGAAAACGAAACAAAGCGTTTTAAACAGAATTGCAGTAGCATAAAGTGGTTGTAAATTTACGTACGGTGAAGTCCAAAATTAACGTGCCCATGTCAATTAACGGCTGCCCAGTCGTTATGCCTTGGAAAATAAAAAGCGATTACACAAATTGTTGGATTCCCGCAACCATGTAGTATGCCAGTAGCACATTTC
Source organism: Sinella curviseta (assembly GCA_004115045.4). Classification (NCBI taxonomy): domain Eukaryota; kingdom Metazoa; phylum Arthropoda; class Collembola; order Entomobryomorpha; family Entomobryidae; genus Sinella; species Sinella curviseta. Next base: position 3,270,062 of record CM023200.3, on the reverse strand, counting down.
CTAGTTCACTTCCGTTGAACTGTTCAACAATCCATTCAAACTGCTTGTAAGCATTAAAAGTGTTCTCCAGCGCATTCACGTTATTTGAGTCCATGTGAATTTTGCGCACAGATGGTTTGAAGACAGCCGTCCAGATGCAAAACAATAATTCTTGGTAGCGTTAGCAAGGTTGGCCACGCCGGCATCATGTAGAACATATACATGGATATCACGACTGACATGATTACATCGGTAACCGGATTCTTCCGGGGCAAAGCGGCGCAAAACTTCAAATTTAATTTCAAAATTGTTAGTAACATTATTGGTTAATGTTTTCAGAAAATGAGGGCTAACTGAACATCCACCATGCCAATAGTACGCTTTTAGTAACACCAAAATTATTTTTAAGTCATTTTCCCTGAAAAACCACTATATTTTCCGGAAAAGTAATACGTATTAATTTTCAGGAATACATTCGGCACTTTCCTGAAAATTAATTGCTACGTGGAGCTTCTTCATTAATTGTAGGTGCTGAAGAACATTTTCCCTAACATAATTTATACGTTTAAGTGGGTAATGCGAGTTGATATGCCTTAAATATTCATAGCTGCAGACTTATAGCCCTGTTAAGCGGATAAAAGGCTGGCTCACTCATAAATTCTCACAGCCTCGATAGTATGTTCGCATGAACAAAATGTTACGGATGTACCGTACGATTTTTTACGGCTGCATTAAATAATTGTGGTTTAATTTAAACTTTTTACGTACAATCATTTTAGAACTTGAAAAGAAATTCTTCATAACCGGCACCGCAGATCATAAGAATGGAAGTAAGTAAGTAATTATTTTGTATGATCATTTCTCACAAGTAATGAATATGAGCATAAATAATTTCATATATTTATTTAAACACTGTCAAATACAATTTTCGTGATTCCGTTGCATTCCGTTCTACTATTTTACGACCATGATCAAACATGATCTTCAAGTAGCAGTTCTGGTTCTATGCCCTGTGACGGCTCTGCTACAAACATTTCCAATTCGGAGGTGAATTTGCACACAGCAAAGAGTGATAACCCTCGCCAAATGATGATGAATATCAACGCGGAAATGTTAAGACGGACAAGACTGACAGTAATCAAAAACACAAAATACGCAAGCGCAGCTCTTTTCCAGACACGGCATTTTTCTATCGCTTTCCTTGGTGATATTTCCTATAAAAACATAATTGACTGAATGAATATAAAAGTGGGACGAAAGCAAACCCTACAAAGCCATTGAATAGAACGGTAAGTTGTCGTACACCCTCTGATGCATATAGCAATTTCATGGCAGCCCATAGCTGAACCTCCACAATTAACATGAGCGTCACCACGGAAATTATGAACCACCGGAATGTCAAGTTATCTTTATCTGTTAATAAGAATACATGCTTCCCTTAAAATTACAATCATTCAAAAAACGTGTCAGTGATATTAGTAAACTGTAATTTTATTGCTTACCTGTACTGTCCAGGGCAGAAGATGCCAATGAATTGGTATCGGTTTCTGAGCTAATGATTTGGCCATATTTCCCAGCTAAGACAAGCACCATCACCATTTGGAGACATATGATGATCTAGTTTGGCAATATCGAAATGCGTTTAAAATTAGTCCACCCTAGACATCAATCCATGGATTGCCTCTATTAATCAATTTATTATATTATTAATGGATTAAGACTCACAATATCAATCCAAGCAACACATTTTACCAACATACGTAATCTAAAATTCTCCATTTTCTAGTAACTGGAATGGATCTCCATACCATACGAAATAGAGTAGAAATAAATAAATACGCATTCGTTTGCAACGAGGAATGACTCTTAAGACAACTGCTGTTGACATGTTGTAGCCCAAATCATACATAATAATTCAGTTGCTGGAATACATATGCGCATAATTTATGTCTTTCACTGATAATATGTTATCAGCATCTACTACGCTTCAATTCATGGTACATGAATTTCGCATTAATGATTCTTATCAGAGAATTGAGTTATTTATTTGACTTGTGTTTTGAGGTCGTAAATACCAACACATGCAACGTTGCTTTTATATGATATAATTTCTGAAAGTTGAAAAAAATTGTCAGTGTTACTCGGAATTGAATGAGATTAGCGTTATCGGAATTATATGAATCGTACACCAGGTTATCGTGAGAGATTTGGAAAACGGGTCTGATTCTAGAACATTGACTACATTTCTGCTCCACAAGAACTAGTTTCTTTAGTTTTATGACAACACATTACAACAAATCAATATAAGCGGCTTTTTTAAGATAATATGAAAACCATCAAACACTGGACGTAACGACAATTTAGCTGCACTGGTTGCTACCATACCTTCAATACAAAGTGATTAGCATTTAAAATGCGATTGGCCTAATTATAATTTATCACCCAATAATATTTATCATATGTGTTGTATCTGTTGGACCTAAGGCCATAATGCCGGTGTAATGTAACTCAAATAGATGGACATTCCCTGCAACGGTAGGTGGACCTTGCAAGCTGATGGACCGACGCGAATGTGTACATATTTTAATGCATTGACTTTTCTTTTCAAAATTCTCCGTTTGGGAACAGACATATTTGTGTAAATTGACCAATTAGTAATTTGATCCTTCAGCGCTTTGAAAAAGTTTCGTGTTGCGGAATCCAATCTTGATAGGGCATAAAACGAGTGGAGAACCCGGGAACTCGTAAGCTGCAATGAACCAGGAGAAAGTAAACACATTCATTTCAATAGTAAAATTGTTAGCTAATTTATACTTTACCGTGAAGTTCAACCGTTTTAATGGCCTGAAAAATAAAAAGTGTTTGAACAAATTGATGTGTTCCCGCAATCATGTAAAACGCCAGCAGAGCATTTCGCAGCCGACTTCCATTCAATTGGTCAACAATCCATGTCAACTGATTATACATCCTCAGTGAATTCTGAAAGGAGTCCAACAGTGATTGCCTCTCCACATTTCCCATTTGATGCACGATTATTACAAGGCATCCTTCCAGATGCAGAACAATAATTCCAGGTAATGTGATTACCGTGGACCAAATCATCACCACTGAAAACAGGTACAACGCGATCACCAGTAGTATTACCATATCAATGGTCGGATTCTTCCAGGGTAGCGCCGCGTAAAGTAGAGCGGGATCCAGATGCATGCTAATGCCCATGACTTTTGGAGCTGTGCATTCATATTCAAAAAGCTTAATATGTACATAAATGTTTCTCAATTTTTGTGTTTAATGACAGATGTGATTAATGCCATCCAAAAATATTTTTCCAATTAACAAACTGGAATTTCCGAGAACGTTGAATTTTTACAAATCTAGGTATGATCTGCTTCTCATTGCTCGTCGACAACACTATTGTCCTTTACTTAATTAAACAAATAATAACAATTGCACAAAATATTTCAATACAAAGCGTCTATTATGAATTCATCGGCATTGTTCCTATTTGGCAACTAGCCAAATAGACAAGCGCTCGAAGAAGCGTATAAATAGCGGACGGCACATATGTTATTTTTGTAGGAATTACAATCTATATTGGTTTCATATTCCCGAAATAAATTTGTTACATGGTTTCTGAAGAAGATGCAAATAAAGTATACATAGCAAGTCACCAAAATGATATTGCACTAATCGAATTTAAAAGTCAGTATTGTCGACAAAGTTCATTCTTAACACGCAAGAGTTTATAAGTTACCTAGTTGAGTCGGGATATTACCAAAAAATATACGTAATTGCTCATATAAATGGTTTGAAAAATGTCACGTTTCAAAAGTTGGTGTAATTCATTTAGTATCCCGTTAGCCATTTAAGAGGACATGTTCCAGGAAAACGAAAATTATCAGCAACTGCATTCTCGTTTGGGCTGCGACGGCGTCAGCATGATATTTGTTCGAGGGACTATTTGCCATTTTAGATTTCAAGACTACTCCATGGGGTCAAGGATTATGTCCATAGAATTGTGCGATGCGTATTCACACACAATTATACCGGATATGCTGCATGATCTCTAAATGGGTCCAGCATCTCCTGAACTCAGCAGAGTAACCATATGTAAAATACTATAAACAATACAACATTTAAAACTTAGGCCTATCATAAATTAGGTAGTCACATTCTCGGAACAAAACAATAGTTTGAACGATTGATTGTTCGTTTCTTTGGATGTATGCCATGTAATTTAATTGTTGTCTCAAAATATTCCAAAAACTATAAATATGCCAGCTCGCTCCTAGCGACAGTCTCATTATTAGTTTCACGTTCAATAGCTTGCCCCTGTGTGATAATCCATTTTCATGCTCATTACCCATGTTTTTAAGAAATATTACATTATATACAAAGTCACATCTCTCCATGCCCTGAATCATAATATGTACATTTGTGCTTGATTCGTTGTGAGATTACGCTCACACGCCAGTGGAAACTTTGGAACATGCTATTAATTTGTCATTTTGTTTCAACTACTAATCTCAGACAAGAATTGAAATTAATCTGGTGTCAATATATATACATATTTAGTTAATATGTGTTTCTTTGTGACCTTCCTGAGCCTATGATACTAACGACGATTGACATAAATGATAAATGACAACTTAAATTGCCAGTTTATGGAAGAGCTTTATTGAACATTTGATTCCCAGAAATCCACAATGCCGTCCGATTCTCATTGTTTGTATGCATTTTCCAATAAACAACATGAAGTTACATGTATACCTTCCCATCCTATTGCTCATATCATATGCATTATCGAATCTTCTGGAGCGATATAAATGATGTAGTATGAATAACAAGTAGAGATATTTACCATGATGATATGCAGGACATGTGCCTGGACTATTACACGGTCACATAAAAACGAATGAGTAACCAAATTTTGTTGATTATGTGTAACGGTAACGGAAATTGCTGCCGTAAGTTATGTTACTTGCACCATTAAAAATGTACGTTCATGTAACGACTACGACTACGCGCTTATCATTTTATTACTTGTGACCGAAACGTTCGTTTGTTTGTTTTTTTAGATTTATGGCTGACTTATGCTTATCGTCATTTGGTATCATCTCATGCAACAAGTTCACTGAATTTTTAACAGCAAAACGTATATATTACATGTTGCTACGCACACAAAAAAAAATTACTCATCTTTGAATGTAATTAAATCGTTGACCAGACGTAGTTTTCATGAACAAATCAAATTTATATCCGTGTCGGCAACAAACAGATAAGCTGTTATATATGTTATATATAAGTAGTTTGACATGCAAACATTAGCTCTACTATACACTATTGCTTTTCAGAGCTTGAGCTGATTCATTATTAAGAGCTCCACTGTAGCCATTTGGCTGACCATTGCCACTTTGATACGTTTCACACATTATAGTTATGATACAAACGAAGTTTCAGAGTTCCTGCTTGATTTTTGGATGAGCCATCATACTCGACCTCGGTGCTATACATGGAAACAAAATTACTAAACATGAAAATCATCAATGAATCCAAAATGTATAACAAGTTAACCAGATATTATTTTTTGATGCTCCCTGTATGGTAGCTAACACTGAGATGCTGACTGGAATGGAGCATTACGAGTTTCCTGTCAAGGCAAATGTGGATCTGCTTATTGTTTGCGATAAGGTTTGCTTTCTAATTCAAAGACGTGGACATGAGATTTCGGACGATGCAAAGTGTGAACATTACATTTCGTCTTACATCGTTTATCTCCATAAATGTAGCGTAACTATCATTTCCAACTTAACCTGAATCAAATCCATTCATATATATTCAAAACTCAAAATGAAATATTATATTTTATATTCAGGATGAAAATGACCAGCCGTTTATACTATACGCGACAAAATTCTCAAGTGACCAATACAGTCTGCTAAACTTTGAAGACAATTTCGGGAACTGGGTGTATATCAACAAAGATAAATTTCCAAGTTTCGACATTGCCATTCTCGCCACCGGCCTTCCGATTTTAAAAAAGGAGCACAAGGTTGGAAGCATTCAGCTGTTCAGATCAGTTTGTCTAGAGGACTACGAAGCGAAAGCGTACAGAGGCGTTATCATACTACACGGTGGTACATTATGGGGACATATATGCACATCTTTGGAAAGAGCTCTTGCGACAACGTGAGCACACTCTAAACATTTTTGCTTAAGAATATTTGATACAAGAATTTATTAACTACCGGAAGCATGAAATGCTTATATAGGTAGTTATTGCGATTGTTCTGTTTGTCTGTCTGTGTGTCTGTTAATCTGTGTGTCTGTAAACACTATAACTTTCCTCCACGTTGACCGATTTGGTCCAAACTTGGCATAGAGGTACCTCAGGTCATTCAAAAATTCGGTATTGATTTTGGGGTTCCAGGCCCCACCCCCGGGGGAATGGTGGGGGGTAAGGTCCCCCATGCTTCTTTATGGGCAAAAATACTTTATTCTCTTATCTGATAGAGAATTTTAAGCTGATCATTTTGACACCATGGATTCGACCAACTGTCGGAGTGGTGGCTCCATAACCCTCACGGGTCACAGGGTCACGAAAGGGTCAAAATATATTATTTCGGAAATTGATCGAAAAATTCAAGAGTAGTGTGTGGGAACGTGAATGAGGTGTTAAATCTCTCAATTTCACACACAACACGCTTCCGGTAGTTTTTTAATTCGGGTTTACACCCGTCCTAGTTTAACATAATTTTATTTGATAGACTGGGTGCTCCAAATGATATGGAAACTGAATGCTACACCGAGCACGGAATAGACTACATGTTGATGGGTCAATCAAACTGCAACGATGGGAAATATGTATTTTCGCCATGCAGCAACGCATACATGGAGCACTTCATCAGGACTGGTGACACAGACTGTCTGAGACAAAGTGATAATCCTGACAAGAATGTTCTGAAGTCAGCCTCAGCGACTCACCCGCCTAGCCTTGACGGTCAGTGCAAAATGTGGTTTAATGATGAAAACGCAGTGGCCGAACGTTTAGATGTAAGCATTCAAAATACAAACAAAAATATAGTCCAATGCATTAATGATGGAATACTCCATGCCATATGATTACTTTGCAGACTGCCAATGAATGTACCACAACAAAATGTGTCCTTCGGGAGAATGGCGAGATAGTAAAGTCTAAATTGATGGTTCCGATAGACAACGGTGCGTGTGGTGACGATAATGACAAAGTCTGCTTTCGTAGCTACTGTCTTCCGAAAGGTCGACTTCTTCGTAACGTCGGCTCAGATAAGTGCATGTATTCCCGGGACCAGTTTTCCAGTGACGATCTGCCAGTGATGGAAGCATGCAAAGACTCGCCCACTCCCCTGGACCAGTTTATGGTTGTAGGGACGGATCTCTCATCAAAACGCTTAGCAGTGAATTACATATTTTACCAGAAATGTCTCGTGGCAAATTCGGGCGAGGGCGGATTGTACTCGCTTAAGTTTTAGTCTTGTGTCGGTGGCGAGGCAAATACACTTCCTGATGAATCCAATGAGAGCGTGGGCCCTGATTGGGAGTTCAGAGAGATTGATGCCGAAGACGCAGGAGACAAGTTCCTTCTTTATAACGTACATACCAAAGCATGCGCTGTCGTTGAGGACGACAATATGTTGAGACTCAGCGATGCATGTGATCCTGGTGACAAGAGAATGCGTTGGTCTTTTGTTGATAGTCCAGTCGTTCCACTGGGATGGTTTAATAATAATTATGATGACCTTTACACAACACCGTATGTTCAACCAAAGTGTGAGCTTTAGAGAGAGAAAACAACATATGCATCTTTCATAATTCTTCTTTTCTACTAACTTTTCATATTTTCACTACAATGGAATACATGCAACAAAAATAAATTGATTAGCAACCAAATTTTAAATCAGTATATTTAATAACATATTATATTTTGCAAATTGTATTCATGTCATGCAGTGACTAGTGACTGACTTATGCGAATAATATTAACTCCATTAAACTAATGGTTCGCCACAGACAGTGCTCCGTATTCATTTTGATCAAATTTCCAGTCACCTTACTCATATTTAATTCCGATTTTCCACTGAAACACATAATTAAAGATGGTGTAATTTAACAAGTGGTGACGTAAAGTGGTTTTCAATAACATGACGCTTTCCTAAATTTTTCGTAGGTACAATGTACACGTAATTTACTACGTGACTGAAACATAGTTCATTAAAAGCATCATTCCATCCATAAACATATTCTGATCACGAGTAATATTACGTTGTTTTGCAGCGTGTCAAATACGCAGTAATCTGGCCAATGGCATTATAGGCTTAACTGGATATGAAACGATGTGAAAACAATTTTAGTCGCTCGTTGTTTGTTGTGGTACTGGGGATGCAGATGTACGTTTCTTATCAAAATCCCGTTAAGACTTCAATGTATTTTGCTGAGATATATTTAGGTAGTATAGTTATGACCACATGGATGTATTAAGTCATCACTGTGCATTGATATGTCATGTCAGAATTTGACCGTCAAACTCAGAAATTGTCAAAGTTTGCACAATATGCTAATATCGAGTCAAATAATTTGACACGTTATCATCAAAATGAATCGTACCAGCGCGTCGCATGTTAGTGATAATCTGGTTATGTATTCCGTATGCATAAACGCACTAGAAACTACCTTATGCAAATTCAAAACCAAACATACCAGAGATATAAAATCTTTCTACTTGATTCTAGAAAATGAAAGTCAGCAACCCATTTCATTTTTATAAATCTCATAGAAAACCAACGCTGGCAAGGCTCGTAAAAATGCAATTTTGAAACTAATGGCTTGCTGCATCAATTAATTAAAACTGGGCATATATACACTTGTAACAAGCTCATCAAGTCGTAGCCACACGCACGACCAGCATACGGAGGGATAGTAAAATGCGAGTATGCGAAAAACGGAAAAGGTTATTGAGAACACAAAGTAAATGCTTCTGATGTGATTGACCAGAACATGTTTTGCACTTTCTGGCTAGCATGCTAACCTGCTGCCTTGCCACTCACTTCACGTATTTTACTCGCTTGCTGTTACACTAGTAACGACAGCAGCAAGTTGCGTGTATCAAAGCAACGAGTGAAATTGTAGCATTTTCGCAAAGGTAGATACAAGCTTGCATTCATCCCGGTTACACAATAAGTAATATTAACAAGATGTGGTTTCGTGTAGCTCGTCCTAACAAATCCAACTGACCTACCCATGCCGCTCAAGAAAGCTAGTGATGAAAATTGATTGGCAATTTTTGTGCATATTCGTGTTTTCCCCCTTATAAGTTACAGAAAAACGTTAATGCTCTTGTCCTTCTGCAAAAAAATGTGCGACATTTTCTTTCACATTCACAAAGCTGAGGGATGTTATGAAAGCAGTGGGTGGAAATATAATTTACAATTACATCATCTCGTCTGAAAATGAGTGACTTGATTGGTTTACTTCGAATAACGCAAAACATGTTTGAATTACATGTACGTTGAAAAGGTGTGCTTTCGTGACCATTGTTATATGCAAGGCCGGCTTCTTCGTAAAGTGGGCTCCGTAAAATGTATGTATTCCAGAAATATATTTACTGATGCCGGTCGCCTCATTATTGAGTTCTGTAATGAATCAGCCGATGTGATGGACCAGATCGCAGAATGACCATGTCAGACATTTTGTAATAGATGAGGTCGTAATTGTGTTGTGGACATATTCAGAAAAGTCAACAATACTTTCGCTGGTAAGACAAATGTTAACTCATTCCGACGGATGGCATAGCTAACTTGAAGGCAAGGTAAAACTATGCTTGTAATATGTATGCATTTGTAATATAATTTCCTACCAATTATTGCCGGTAATATCTAGTATGTTGCTGCGCAACGAATTGCTTTATTCACTTGTAACATTCAATCGTCATTTGGCTTTTATCATAATTAGAAGACTAACAATTTTGCTAATACGTTATTTGGTCTACGTTGCGCTATCCTACTGATGAATTTGCTCACAGGAAAAACACGAATACATTTTTTTTGGTTGATTACCATTGCGTGGCTCCTTATAGTGCAAAATGTAACATGATAACTTGTTAACACACATGACGCGACATGCTGTGATGAAGCCTAACAAACAGTGCATTATATGTTTGTATTATTACCATTATTTATTTTTTATTAAACGGAAGTATCACTTTGTAAACAAACTACATGTCAAAAGATAGTCGCCAAACTCAGAACTGGTCAGAGTGCGCACAATATTATGCTAATAGCAAGTCAAATTATTTGTGATATTATCATTAGAATGACAACCGACGCTTTAAGGTTGTCACAAACTACCTAGTTACGTATTCCAAAACAATAAACGCACTAGAAACTACCGTATGCAAATTCGAAAGCAAAAATACCAGCGATATAAATTCTAAGTACTTGAAATGAAAGTCATAGAAACCCAACGTTGGCAAAGCTCGTACAAATGTAATTTTGAAACTAATGGATTGATGCATCAATTAATTAAATCTGAACATATGTACACATCCTGTGACAAGTTCGTCAAGTCGTAGGCACACGCCTAGCATGTTTAATGCTAGAAATGGTGAGAAAGGAGGAAATGGAAAAAAGGTTATTGAGGACCCAAAGTCAATGCTACTGATTTGATTGGCCAGAACACGTTTCTACACTTGTTGGCTAGCTTGCTAGCCTGCAGCCAGGCTTCTCACTTCACTCATTTCTACTAACTTGTTACTACACTTGTAACGACGGCAGCAAGATGCGTGTATCAATCCAACAAGAGAAATTGCACCATTTGCGTGTTGCTAGGTACAGACTTGCATTCATCCCGGTTACACAATAAATAATATTAACAAGATTCGTGGCTTCGTGTTGTTTGACCCACAAAATATTCTGCTGACCTACCCATGCTACTCAATAACCGCAGTAATGAAAACTGGCTTATATGTTTTGCCTACACGGCTTTTCCCATTTATAGTTACAGAAAAATGTCAATGCTCGTGTGCAAAAAAGTGCAACATTTACCTTACCATCGAATTGATCGCATAATTATTGTGCATTTTTCATTCATTTAATATTTTTACACATTTAAACCAAGTACATAAACAGTGAAATCATTTAGTCAAATATGTTTGCATTGTGCTTAGTTATGCGAAGTCACCCTCGTCGGGAACTCCGCTCTGGGTAGAATTCACTCATGCTGAGTCCGGGTTATTCTTCTCCGTATGGAGAGGAGGGTTCCAAACTTACCCACACGACGTATGGTAAGGTACATATTCAGCAATGCTGATAGTTGTTTCCCCGGTAAGACACATGTTTACTCATTGCGACCGATAGCAGAACTAACATGAAACCATGGTGAAACTATGCTTGCACTCTGAATGTAATTCTAGTATAATATTGCAGGCATGGAAAACATGCGCGGTTACGCGGCTGAGAGCCGGAGAAAATTTTAGCAGACAATTCAATTTTAATGAAAATGTCCGTGATTTTCGTGAAACTTGTACAAGTAAATTCAAATTTTCATACTAGGTTATTACTTGACTAATATTTATGCCTTTTAAACGCCAATGAGTAACAGACAACTGCAATTTAGCAACTTAGAAAACGGTCGGAGAAAATCTATTGCATCCGGAGAAAATATGTCAAAGTTTCCATGTATGTAATATTGTAGCCATTACTGCATTTATTATCTTACACGTTGCTCCGCAACAAATCAATTGATTCACATGTTTCATTGAAACGTCATTTTGATAGTTATCATAATTGGAGTACTAACAATTTTGCTAATTAAGTACATATCAGCATGAATGGTGCAAAATGTAAAATGATAGCTTGTTACTACACATAACGTGATAGGATGCCTGAAGATTAGCACACAACTTATTGAGTGTTTGTATTACTGGCATTATATATATTTTTTAATAAACTGAAGTATCATTCTGTACACCAGCCACAATGCCGAATTTAAGCGTCAAAGTCAGACCGTGTCCTCAGCGTGCATAATATTTTACTAATGGTAAATCAAATAATTTGTCAAGTTTTGAAAGTCGAACGTCAAATGAATAGGAGTTACGTCTCGAGTTACATATAATATAGTTACGTATGGAAAAAGCATAAACGCACTAGAAACTACCTAATGCAAGTTCAAAACCGAAAATGCCTACGATGTAAATTCTTAGCACTTTGTTCTATAAAATGAAAGTAAGTAGCCAATTTCATTTTTTAAAATCTTATAGAAAACCCAACGCTCTCAAGGCTCATAAAATTGCAGTTTTGAAGCTAATGGCTTGATGCATCAATTAATTAAATCTGAGCATATATACCTTTGTGACAAGTTCATCAAGTCGTAGGCACACGCCCAGCATACGGAAGCATAGTAAAAGGCGACAGGGCAGAGAACGGAAAAGGTTATTGCGAACTAAAAGTCATTGCTTCTGGTTTGATTGAACAAAGCACGTTCTACACTTATTGCATTCCTTGCTAGCTTACTGAAAAACTTTGCACTTGTTATTACACTTGTAAGAACAGCAACCCTTGCGTGTAGTAAACCAACGAGAGAAATTGCAGCATTCACGCAACAACGTATGTAAGAACAAGCTTGCATTCATCCCGGTTACACAATAAATAATATTAACAAGATGTGGTTTCATGTAGCTCGTACTACAAAATATTCTACTGACCTACCCATGCCGCTCAATAAAATAGACAGTGATAAAAACTGGTTGACAATTTCTGTGCCTACTCGTCTTTTCGCCTCTTATTAATTACGGAAATATGCTAATGCTCATGTCCTTCTACGAAAAAATGTGCAACATTTTCCTTCCGTTCGTTTGACTTGATCGAATTATAGCACATTTTCATCCATTTAATATTTTTACACTTGTAAATTAAGACCAATAGTCGATGAAATCATTTATTCAAATAGTTTAGATCAATTTCCTTTCCATTCAAAAATCGATAACTCGATATATTATTACGCATTAAAATAGTGGTCGTAATAAGCTGCCAACGAAAGTTATGAAAATCGCTACCACAGATTCCCTCAGCATTCAAAAAGTTACCTAAACCAGTTTTGATCCTTTCAAAGGAAACGGAAAGCTATTTTGCATACACAATAGTAACTAGCTTCATTATGATGATGAGGACGAGCCACTGCTCAGCCAGTCATTATCATCAAAGCGACCACAGACTCGCTCATGGTCAGAGCGTAAACGCTTTCGTTTATCCACTTGCAATATTTTTTGTGTGCAAGTGCGAGCAAAGTTTTTGCATACATTTTATACCAATCCGAAATATTTCGGATAACACAACAAAATGTTCCGACTAAACAGTAAAGTGTGGTGGGTATTTTATTTGATATCCAGCCAGTACGTGTTTTGTTTTCCCGAGCCGGTATCCTCCTCAAAAAGTTCTGCAAATATTCCGTCTTCTTCAACCACAACAGCGGCAACCACAACAACAACAGAAGCAACAGTATCAAGTGAGGTTATTCCTGCGACTGAAATAAGTGTAAAGAATGCAGATATCAGCGACTCTGCAGAAGACGAAGAAGATGACGATGACGACCAGTCACACGAAGAGATTTTTCTGGGTGACCCGATAGTGTTTCCATTAGATATAGAGGACGAAGGTGACGATGACGACAACAAATCTGAAGAGAAGGAAGCTGTGAAGGAGGTAAAGAAACCGTACACGGTCAGCGACAAGAAAAAGAAGCAACCTGAAAAGAAAAAGGAAACAGGTCATGACAATGACGACGACGATGAGAGTTCAGAGGAAACTATTCTCCGTCCATTCAAGCATCCATACGAAACAAATCATCCTCATCAACACAAAAGACCAATCAAAAAGCGACCACCGCCGCCGCCACCAAAGCAACAACATCACATTCATCATCATCAGCAGCAGCAGCACCATCAAAGCATTTATGTTCACGACGTGCATGGATGTAATGGGCCTGAAAATTTTATTCAAGATGTGGGCATCGTGACATTCCTGTGGGGCATTGCCATTGCACTAATAATTGCTCGGACCGATTTCCTTCCAGCTTTCAACCAAAAGTTCCATATAAGCGACAGATTTTATGATGTAATTGAAGAAGAGATTCCGCAAGATTCCTGGACAAGTCAAAATTATGATGCTATTGTGAATGCAGTGACCTCCAAAATTAGCAAGCGCTCCCTTCCAAGTTTAGTTCCGGACAGACATATTTTGGACAGATTGACGAGATTGGGACTTTCAGCACAAGTTGTTTCAATGACTGGAGTCGTGCTCAGTTTCGTTTCCGTGTTCCCGCAATTGTTGAAACGTGTGATTTATGGATCAGAGTACTGGCTGGGAAGTAAGGGGCCATGGAATAAGTTTATTCGAAATTATAAGTGCCAAAATCACCACTAAATATTTCGGATAATCCTAAAAAGTATATATGCTATGTTGTGCGTGATTTATAATTTATTTTGTTGAAAACTTAAGAATAAAAAAAATGTTGTAAGAAATTGTTGAAAAGAAAGTGAATTTTTTGAGAGAATGGATTATTGAGTAGAAATGGTCATTAGCATATTCAGTGAAATGTAACTGCACACAAGTCACTAGTCGCCATAGCAAATGAAAAGCTAGGCGACACATGTTTTGCCGTCTTAAACATCTTTGTCATCAACCGGTTTTATTCATACGCATCGAAAAGGCGCAAATGTGTAGCCATTTCATTTGATGTTTAGGTTGGTATGATGCATGTTACACAATGCAAATTTTATGGTCATATTGTGTGATATTGTTTTCATCAGCGGAACTTGCTGCGTAGGTCGTGTGTAAAGATAACCAGTATGGTAGCGTTAAGACGAAATTCTTTGCTCGCATTACAATAGGTCCTTTTTCTACAGGGAAACAGGTAACGAGTTCTTGATGCATTTTAGAGAGTGAGAGTGAGTGAGCAAACTGCTTATGAGAATGATGTACTTATCTAATCATATTCATTCTCTGCTGATTATTTAGCGACTTGTTGGCAACTGCCGATAATATTGTCATAACAACTACATTGATCACATAAAGCATGCCAGAATGATTCCGTTAACATGTAACACAAGTCGCAGTATCATATATGAACATATTCAGCATGTGAGATGTTTTAAACTAATCAAGCTTACGTTTTCGTAATAACAAATGAATAGCATCTTTGGCGTGGAAAGAGGGGGAACTATATGTGATGATACAATAAAACTTTTTTATTTCTATCTTTTCATTACTTTAACGGCGCATTAAGTAATTCATTTTGACACGACGTGCAAACTTTGTTTGTATTTTATCTTGGATCCGAACTGCAATGAATTTAGTTATTTGTTGAGTCGCATTCAAACTCTTCTAAAATGCGGCCATTTGGACGGTCTTTGAATGTTATAAGGGTAGGTCAAATTAGAATATATAGGATAAAACCTGATCCTAGAATTCATGAATAAATTATTAGACCGAACAACGATGCAAGATAACATGCTCAGCTCTGTTGCTGTAACAATTTGAATCATGCAACTATGATCCATGCAAAATGAATAAGTTGGTGATCATTATTGTTTCCGTCTTCACCGTTGCGAATAAATCAATTTGGTTAGAATTACATGACGAAATACTGATATGTTTCCGAACATTTATGCAAGGTGCTTATAATATTAAATTCCGTAATTCAAAATAATCACACCTATGAGGTCATCATGCATATACGGTCTGCTTTTTTGGTGTTCAGTGTAGGACTGGGAGTAAACTATTTTAATAATTGCAACATTTTCATCATTTTAGTCTCATTTTCTTTGAAATTTCAGTAATAAAATTACTTGCATTTTACCAAAAATAGAAAATACTTTGATGGATCCAAAATAATGATCAGAAGACATCTGGAATATTAAGTGACTACAGTATTTACCTGTACCAAACATGAGCATTTAAAAATTAACGATTCTTTTCATGAGCTAATGGTGAAATTGATAGGTCGTCCATAAGATGTCCACTTGCTTTCTGCATTAGGCCCCCGGAACAACTTTATTTCTACCCAACTCGGCTTCAACGGCTTCTATCAAAGTTTCCGACAAAAGTGCCAGCGTGCTTCGATTACGCAGTAAACTGCTGTTTACTGGAATCCTGTCACCCAACAGATTCTGTAGCGAATTTCGTATCTCGATATACATGAGTGAGTCCACGCCCATGTCATGGAAATTTGTCTTCTCATCAATGGCGTCCGCCTCGTCAATCTTTAAAATGCTCCGTAAAATGACTTGCAAATTTTCTCCGAGAATTTCCTGTCTCCGACTTGCATCCTTCACAGACGCAATTCGTTGCCAAAATTCTTCCGCCTTGATCCCCACCGTTAGACTTTTTCGGGAAGCATTAGATTTCCAGTAGCGTTCAACCACAAACGTTTTAATGTGAGGAACGAGTTTACCAAATCTCTCAAATGACTCTACTCCTACTACAGTCGTTTGCGTTCTGTGAGACTGGAGAGCATACTCGAGCGCATTGATTCCCTGCATATTCGAAATTGGCCTTATCCCGGGTAGTTCAAAGTCAGTTGCTACACCAGCTTCACCCCACTGTCCCCAATTGACTGATATTGCCGGTAGTCCCATGGAGTGTCTATAGTGCGCAAACTGGTCCTCAAACGAATTGGCAGCTGCATGATTGCTTTGGCCGTGTGTACCAAAAACGGCGGCTATTGACGAGAACAGTACAAAATGTTCTAATTTGGAGTTATCCTTTGTCAGCTCATGCAAATTCAGCGTTCCTGCAACTTTTGTGGAAAATGTGTTCGAGAAACTTTCCCAAGTGTGGTTTTCAATTAGGCTGTCCTGGAGTGTTCCGGCAGCGTGCATGATCCCTCGTAGTTCGGGCAAGCCCGTTTCACCAAGTCTGACCTGAATTAGATGACGGCATTGCTTGAAACTTGAAACGTCAAGAGTAACCGCCTGAATATTTGATCCGTACTCTGTATTCAAATTGGTAATCATTTCACTTGTTTTTGCGTTTGGCCGGTTACGTCCACCGAGAAGAATAAATCTTGCGCCATTCTGTACCATCCACTGGCACACCGCCAAGCCAATGCCTCCCAGTCCTCCGGTAATAAGATAGGTAGCGTTATCACTAAAATTGGAGTACGAATTTCATTCCTGCACATTTCTGGCATTGCGCATACAACCTTCCCAACATGTTTCGCCTTTTGCAAATATTGAAGTGCGTCCTGGATACATACGGCGTCAAACCTAACGTAGGGAATCGGCTGGACAATGTTCATCTTCAAAAGTTGATCCAACTTGTTAAGTAGTTCCTTCAAGTGAGAAGTGCTCAGCGCTTGTAAATCCACAATTGCGTACTTTACATCTGACCGGCGCCTACGAAGCTCCTCGGCAGTCCAAATAGATATTTTGCTAATTTCCACGAATCGGGCACCAGGTGCGCTGCAATTAATCGTTGCCTCCTTGAATCCTTCACTGGTCAATGTGTTCAGAACAACGTCAACTCCTCGCCCATTTGTAACTTGTAATATTTCACTCTCGTATTCCGTGCTACGCGAGCTAAAGACGTGTTGAATACCAAGTGACCTTAGATATGACCGTTTACGCTTGCTTCCGGCAGTCACAATTATCTGGGACACTATGTGCCGGCAAATTTGAATGGCGGCGATAGCCACTCCACCCGATGCTGTATGAATGAGTACAGTGTCGATTGGGGAAATTTTGGCTATATCCAGCAAACTATGAATACATGTAAGAAATGCAACCGGGAGAGTGCTTGCATCGTTGTACGTCAAATTGCTTGGAATGGAAATCACGTGATCTTCATTTGAGTTTATGTGACTTGGTAGTGAGCGCTGCGATGTGTTCATTCCAAACACTCTGTCTCCAACCGCCCATTTATTGACATTACGCCCAACGCGTGTCACAATTCCGGCAAAATCCAGCCCAACAAAACGGTCATTCCCAAACTCATCCGTTGGTCGGAGTACGGTAAGCACGTCTTTGAAGTTTAGCGCCGTTGACTTTACTTGAATATCCACTTGGTCCGAAGCAAGAGCCATGGATTCCAATCGCACAAATTTTAAGTCGGCAACGGAATTGGATTCTGGTAAAACGAGTTGAAGTCTTCCAGCGCTAAACGGTAGCTCCAAGCTGCAAACAGATGATTTGTGCGGTAGAAACTTTTGAACATATCGCTTCCCTTGGCGAAATGCTACCTGAATATCTATTTCCGGTTTCCACAATTCAAAAAATATTTGGGACATGTCCATGTCTCCTTCAGTTGGCGGCTCAATGTCTATACACTTGCAGTATAGATCCGGGTTCTCACTTGCCAGCGACTTGGTAAATCCCCAAAGAGTACTGAAGTGAAAGTTGGACATGTCGTTGTCCTCTACCTGAGTCGCACACTCTGTCAATAGATAAATCCTTGGGAACGGATTTTGACTCATTTTTAATAGTGATTTGGCCATGTAGAAATAAGGACGCATAACCTGTGGGTAGTCAGTACGCGCTTCATGAAGCGCCCAGCAATAAATCACTCCTTCAATGTCTTTTCCAGCTCTTTCCAGGTGATTCAACAAACCAACAAAATCCTGCTCCGACTGTCCAGGCAATGTGTACACGTCTGCGTTAGAATTGCTGGAATGATTGAATTGGCTTTCATCTCGGATTACGGTAATTACTTTCCGTTCTGTCGCTAGGCGATGAGTATTGTCGATAATGTATTGAGACACCGGGCTTTTTTCCTGATGAAATACGAGCCAATATTTCGCGTTCCTGGTTACATTCCCGGTAGAAACTATGCCGTACTTCTCTTCAGGCGCTCGTCGGCTCTTTACGTATAAGTTGTGATCATTACAGTACTGGAACGCTGCACAGACATCGAACCCACAAGCCTGCAGTACGTCCATCCACCCTTTTCGTGGTAGGAGACAATGATTTTCCCGAATATGGAAATCCTCAAACCGCCATAGTCCGTCCAGCAGCCCAAACATGTACGTCACGAACCGATTATCCCGGGACATGTCCAACAAGTCAAAGTGGCCGTTTGGCTTAAGAAGCGTTTTCACGTTCCTGAGGCTATCTTCCAATTTTCGGGTTGCGTGAATCACGTCAACTGCGACCACAAAGTCGTAACTACCTGGCACATAACCTTGACTAATCGGATCTTGCTCAATATCCAAACGCCCAAAGGTGATGTATTTCAAATGCTTCTCGAATCGCTTCTTTGCTGCAGGAAAAAATGCACTTGAAATGTCCGTGTAAGTGTACTCGTACTCGATTCCACACTTGTCAAGGATATTCAGGAAATGTTCCGTGTAGCCACCGGTTCCAGCGCCTACTTCCAGTATCCGGAAAACGCAGTTTTCGCATGCCTTACCAATGGCCTCCTTCTTGTAGTTTTCGAACCAGTGCATGGTATGTACCATTGGGAAATGATCTATTCGTATGAGCGCTGCCAAATGCTTGTACAGTTCCGACGCTGATGATGACGAGGATACATGCATATTGTGATTTTCACTTGGGAAGAGCAAACTAAGCGCCGTCTCGCCTTCATCCTGCAAAATCCTTTGCAAATTCTTGCCAACTGCTGACAACAATAATGTGGGTCGAAATTGCCGCACAAGCTCCTCAGAGTATTCCGGTCTGCCCAACATATCCTCAATTTCAGGAATGCTGGGCGGATCTCGAACCACTTTCCAGATGTGTTTATCCACCCGCTGCAAAATGCCTTCTTGTTGCAAAACTTGCATAAAATATCGGCATTGCTTATGATGCTCCATTTTAATCTTCAGCTCTGCTACTAGGTCCATATCAGAGAAAACTTGGCCTAGTACAGGACACCATCCGCAATGAATCAGGGCACGCAGAATGTTGTAGTATGCCACCTTGCCAAGACGGGAGTACAGCATGGCAACGTCGGGTCGGTAATTCATTTCATACAGGTTGTTATCCCGGTGAACCCTTTCCATTGCATCTGTTCCGATCGGATAAATGTCCATATTGGCTGGCTTCTGCAATGATCCAGTTGGAGGTTTCCACACCTGCTCCCACAAATCAGGCATGCATTTTGTCTGCTGCCCTAGTACTGATTCCAGAGCCTTTATTGTTGTATCGACAAAGTCAACATTGGACATGGCTGCCAATAACTTGCCCGTTGAGGTAAGTAGATGTGCAATTGTGCCGGTGGCCGAGTTCTCTGCGTGTATGAACAACTCGTCATTCGTCTTGGATTACATAGCTGGGAAACGCCAAAAGGTTCCGATTTTGGTCGGCAAGTGGACCCATAAGCACAATAATATTGACATGTTTCACTATTCTTCAAATGTAATGTCACTTTTTTTCTCCAATCTCGTTTTATCTCAGTTTCAGAAACTGCAATAACGCACCAGTTGTTACGACGAAAAGCAGTTAAAACCACACGATCACTTGATTCTTCAAGAGACATTTTGATAACCACCTTGTTGGCTGCTGGACGTAAACTGAAAGGGCATTCCATTCTGTCAATCTGGCATCAAGGTACATGAGAGTATAACAGTAGGAAGCCTTGACAATGTTACTTCATTAACAGGCATACCTATCATCATTGTATCTGAACTAATTGTTCACAGCTTCATTGTGCATACCAGGGTATATATCATATTCAAATACATTTACCCTAAAATATCATTTTTGGTGCACATAAAAATAATTAATATTTGAACAAACCAATAATTTCTCATCCACAAAAAATAATCATTGTGCCATAGAAAATTTTTTTTTCAATGAAATATCGTACGAAAAATTAGCACTAACTCCATGAATTATTATGGATGAAAAATTACCTGCCCCAAATGTACATCTGATGTAAAACCGAGAACCTCCTTGCCGAATGCAGAAATGAGCATAATATTTGAATTTACAAATTATTCACCACATGTTGTTAAAAGTATTGCAATATTTGCGAAAAGCGTTCAACTATTGCCTATTTGTATGGAATGAATTGTGGGCCTAATTTCCATTGCAGTTTCTGACACGTAGGTATAGGAAGACGTTCATGCTACTTCTTGTTGGTCCTACCTTTTCTTGACACATACTCGTATGTATTCAAATCCATCCCATGTAAAAATACGCAAAATCGTAGAAAATTACAGAATGGATCCAGTATGAAATAATGGTGTGCATCGGATAACCTAAGTAATTTAGCACAACGAATTACTCCCGCAGACGGCATTCCATTAATTGTGTAGTTTATGTAAAATTATGTTGAATGCAAACGATGGCGCCAACCCATGAACTACTGCTTACTACCCGTCTGTTTTGTTATTACAAGTATATGCACGTGTCTGTTATATAGCCTTGCATTTAGGATTATGGCCGCCACAATGTAAATGTCTGCAAAAAATTAAACAAAAAATGTATCCAAATTTAATGACTGTTTTCCTGCGCTCTAAGAAAACTAACTCGAGTGGGTATCAATGCAAAGGAAAATGGAGTAGATGCTTCTAAAAAGATGTTTTGAAAACCTCAATTTGCTACGGACACAATCATGGCTCTTTGAAAATGCTCTTACTTGAATGGAGCAAAGGGTCGACAATTTAAACAAAACTGCAATACCTCCAATTTTCGAGACAGAGTAAATGATTGCAACAAAACGCTCTTCAGAAAACTGAACAAATATGTTTTCATAAATGAATAAATAGTTGTATGGTGCCGCAAACAAATGACGCAAACATTCTGTGTGATATTTACACAAGGTCAGACATGCTCATCTAATGGCATTGTGCACGACATCGTCCACCAGTTACCGTCTTCCAACCTCTGCAAGTCCTACCGGTGAACAGAACGTGAAATCTCGTCCACAGCGGAACAAAACGTTGTTAACAAAGTTTCAATTTTATCAAATCTGACTAATAAGGGAACGTTTTCAAGTGAAGGAAACGTAGCGAGAAACGCGAATATGCACTAGCAGCAGCTTTTTCTGCTGATTCAGAATATATAAACTTTCTTCTGCGGAAATGAACTTTAGTTGGTATAATGAGGACATTTATATGACCGATTTAGTGAAGCCACTGCAGTGGACTAGACTACGATTTCGAGGAACGATTATAAGCAGCAGTTCCCACTTCTTTGTCGAGATTTAAAAATGTATTTAGAAAGAACTTACATAACCGTCGATTATTAAACATCATGATAATTGTTACGTACTGAAATATTCCAACTCCAGCAAATAAAGAATCAACTAAAATTGTCACATCAGAAGAACACTAACTTCAAACATGTGCAAATGGTCTACCGTTTAGCTAAACTATTAACCAAGCCGTTTTAGACATGGAAAACATATAATTATACGAATGATCCTATTATATGAAAGGACTTGTCAGATCCGACTAGCGTACCATGCGTAATTTATATATGACTAATTAAGACAGACCCAATGGTTTGAAATACCGACCATTAATTTACGTTCAACGACGGCCATCATTACCCCATCCATGCACCAAACCATCGTAACATCCTATCAAATCGGCCGAGATTTGGTTTCTGCAAGGCGATGGTTTCAAGCATGAAAGGAAATCTATTAAAATGAGGGAGCAGCCCGTGTACCTGATGATATTTCGGTGTATAGTGCTTGCATGGATGATGGAATGCTTATGTGCAACACGAAGCTATTGTCCCAATGATTATTTTCAGGACCTGAAATACTGTAATAATGTTTGTTGCCTATTTTAGAATTTGCATAAATAAGTTGAAATTATTGCTTGAAAACGATTCTCAAAGCCTTCTTCAGTTTCTTCCAGTGGGTTGAATAATCCCACTATATAAATCTGTTGATGAAACCCACTAAACTTTATTTCCGCAGAAGAAAGTTCATATATTCTGAATCAGAAGAAAAAGCTGATTCTGGTGTATATCCACGTTTCTCTCTTGGTTTCCTTCACCTCACAACGTTCCCTTGTAAGCCAAACTTCAGAATTTTCACCGGCATATATAAAACAACCGATATATTTGACAATATGAAGGCATTACATCACATTCATATATTTGCAATTCAATTTCGCACTTTGCTTGCAATGCGGACTTACGCCGCGCTGTCTTTGTACAACTATCCTGAATCAAAGGAACTGCCTAATCCAACCCAACGTATTCAACAATTTTTAACTGAATTGAGATGAGAGCACCATACGTTCAATATTAACCCGAGTATTAATTTAGGGAAATTGGTTAAGCCGTACGTGGAATCCCACTGTCTGATTTTTCTAGACAACTTTCTAGATGAAAATCTTGTTGGATTAAATATACATCCATTCATATCTCGGAAAATTGTACCAGGCATAGTTAATGCAACACATGTTGATAATTCGTTCAAAAAGCCAGAGATCAAGTGGATTCCGGATCGTCAAATAAATGTAGTTGGACAAAACATAGACTTGTCCGATATCCAAGTACTTTACAGGCGCAGATAATATGGACAACAGCTTATGCATAAAGCTGAAATGAAAGAATACGTTCGAAAGGTTATACCATGGAATTGCGTGTCCCATTTTCTCCTATTTCCCTTAAAGCTGTTGAGTAATTCGATACAGTTCTTGGCTGACAACAAGCGTTTTCTATCTCTCAACTTTCCTACCATATTTTCGTCACGTTCAAACGAAATCAGACCTGTCTTCGTCGATTGGCCGGATGTGGAATTCAAAGCCGCTGAACATTGCAGATACGTCAGTGGAAATGCCAATTTGGCTGATGCAATCGTCGTGGTTACTACTATCCTAATCTCCACTTCTTAGGGAAACTTGCTGCGTGTAAACACAATCGGGATTTGTTGTTACACTTGTATTCCCGATGCGACCAAAACAATCAGCCTTAGGGAGTACATTTACGCCGACATGCATTTCCGCTCCCCGGAGATATGACGACCTGGGATTTAGATTTCCAGGTAAACCGCCACGACACATTCATGTTGGAAATGGCTCGATGTGACAATTATATTTTTAAATTTGGACACAAGTGGACAACGGCCTTTGACAAAAACCTGATCGCAAAATGGGAACATTCATTGCATCACGTATGGACTTCAATAATGAAAAGTTACACCTATATGATTCATAATTTCAAATGCGTAAACGGAGAAAGGTTTACTATGACGGAGGAGGAAATGGAAAAGCGATTTCAAATGCCTCTAGGTATCAAGCTTACAACATTCATTTATATCGGCCGACAACCTTATCAGTATGGAATATATTTGGAAAATGTACCACAAAGTTTGCGGTTCATAGCTTGTTCAATGAGAGAAGAGCCAACACTGGCATTCGATACATTATTTGCTGTTTATGATCATTTTATTTGGATCTGTGTAATCATAAGTGTCTGTATAATTGCCTGTACGTTGAAGGCAATTCTCGGAAAAGGGAATAGGAAGCCATCATGGGTACGGGAACTACTTGCTGCACTTGGAGATTTTATGGAACAGGGCGACGCATTGTTGGATTTATCATTTTCCAGGTGCTGCAAAGTCAGAATTGTTTCCGGCTCCTTTATGCTTGCTACGTTGATCCTAAGTAATGCGTACAAGAACGACAATGTGCGAAAAATTATTCAGCCCCACAAGCAGATAACTTACGAGACCTTCGCCAAGTTAATTGAGAACAACTTTACGATTTTGAGTCGACCTAAGACGTTTAATTGGCGTATACATAAGGCTCACTCGATTCCCACCACATCACATTTTGACACTTACTCTACGCCATAAGGGCACTGAGTTGTTGAAAATGTGACGGGGTCAAAGGTGAATTCTGAAGTTTCATCTTTCCTATTTGGCTTCAACATAGAACCACCAATACTCAATTCAACAGATTATCTGGTGCAAAAGAACTCTCACCGTCATCATCGTGTGGCGTTCTTGTTCCGGGAGGTGGTAAAGAATGCTTTCAGCGATCCAAGGATACGATTTTTGGACTACACGAAACTTGACATTGAAGAGGAAAGGCTATCGAATAGGTTTCAGAAAGCTGAAGAAACGGCACTACTAGAGGGATTCCGAAATTGTAATCGAATTGCGTTACTGTTATCACAAACTAAACGTACCGAGATTTTGAAGGATCATGAAAACTTCATGCGGAATAATCCCAAAAAAACGGTACATGTGGGAAGTGAAACATATTTCAAAATGTTCAGCGTATTCAAGATTGATTACGGGATACCACCTATTATTCGAGACCGCTTACGAGGAATTAAAAGTTGAGGAATATTGGAATGGTGGACAAAGCGTTTTGGCGGAGAGTGGCTACCACCCTCCTTTGAAAGTGATGAACTCAAAAAGGGATCTATCAAAGGAAACATTGCTACAATTTTTGTTTTACTATCGGTTTTCATTGCCATTTCCGCTTTCGTGTTCGTTTCGGAAATCCTTACAAGTAGATATGCTTATGGTTCTATTAAACACAAAATGCGGTATTGTCGCCGGCAGTGAACATGTTTATATTTAACGTAATATGATCATGAAACGATAGTTTGAAAACGCAAATTAAACAAGTTGGCTGGGTGCATGTATCACTGTTTTGTTTCGTTGTTCCCGAAATTGTTGATACGCATGGTTTAATACATCAGAATGTTGGTTAGGAGGCAAGGGACCATGGCACAAATTTATAAGTAATTATAAGTGCAAAGGTCACCACTAAATATTTTGGGAAATCGAAGAAACAGAATATATTATGTTGTGCTGTGATTGTAATTTATATGTGTTAAAAGCAACACATAAAAATATATGAAATTGCCTAAAAATAAAGGCCATTTCTCGTAAAGTTCATCGTAACAACGAAAATTCATTTTATGCTAGCATCGCTATATTTCACGTTATTCAAAGCAAATTTTATAGTCAGTTCGGTATTGATTTCGTCAGCGGCGCTTGTGTGTGGATTCAGTTAACAAGCTGATATGTAATCTAATATTTTAGTCGCATTTTTACTGGTCTCTTTTTTATGAGGAATAGATAAAGAGTTATTGATGTATTTTTTGGGAGTGAGCTTGAGCAAAGAAACTTCATAAACAAAATGATGTACTTTCCTGTGTAAGCATATTCAATCCCTGTTCATAATTATAAGGGAACAAAATTTGTATTTCACTGAGAGTCTGACTGCGCGGAACGCCTTAAATATTTCATGCACGATCGTACTGCATATGAATTCATAAATGTCAAATGAACGCCAACATCATTAAACTGTGTGCTGTCGGAATGAATGAGTTACGTGAGTTTTGACGGTTGTTTCGTTTAAGTATAAACATAAAAAGGTTTAAGATTGTCTAGTTCTTTATCGGTTCATAAACTACTCTACATCCCGCTGCGCTGCTAAAATTTGTATGCGATCCAATGCAACCGGTTAAGTAACCGATACGGTAGCGAATACGACGAGTAATGCTTCAATCAACAGCAGGAATAATAATTTTAATCGTTTTCGGCTTCATTCACAAACAAAGTACAAATTAATAGCGGAAAAGCAAAATGGGGCTTTTCCTGTTAGACGATTGCCAAGTTATAAGACAAAACAAACACACTACCAGTTACTCAGCTTTCCGAGAGCAGACAGGACAGTTGTGACGTGCTCCTAAAGTTACACCAGGATGATACATTTCGTGTTGCGGGTTTTGGTGCTACTCTTCATTATTACGGTAATTTGCTCTAATCAGAATATTTATATAGTTTAAAGTTATTTTCAATTTTGAATTAATTTAGTCGCCACTTTTTTTAAACATACCGAATAATGTTTCCCAAAACCGAGGCAATTAGTTTAACGAATTAGCATTCATATGGATACTATGATATGATCTCACTTTTGCAATATTTCCGGAGGTAATAGAACAAATGATTGTCGCGATCGATCACATCCTTGACATAGAAGCCATTCCCTGCATGTAGTTCAAACTACTCAAACACAAACAATTAACAACCACGTAATTTACTAGAATAGGTCCAGCATAAATCTGTTTACATGTACAGAGTTTCTAAAAATTTGACTCCCACGTTGCGTAACTTATTTTTTGCGAATACTGTGAGTGCAGCGGTTAGAGTATTAATAAGTGTTTTCTACATTTGCAGCAATGCCATGCGTCAGATGGGATTCCGTCAGACATGCACCCTATTGGTAAACCACCATCCAATTGTTTCGATTGTCCTATTGAAGGCGGAATTATGGGACCAGAAGGTGATATTGGATACGGATATGGCGGTCATGCAGGTCCCGGCCACACTGTATATGGCGGCGGTAGTGGAATAGACAACGGTAGTGGAGTAGGCGGAGGTAGTGGAGCAGGTGGCGCCCCCGGGTCAAGCGGCGGTGCTGGAGCAAGTGGCGGTAATGAAGATAGCGATGGTGTTGACAAGGCTTCGGAATTTGTTGGAGACAAGGGAGATACTTCCAGCGGTGCTTCAGAGCCAGGCGCCGGAGCTGGAACAAGTGGCGGCGGTACGGGCGCAGGTGGGCAGTCAGGGTCCGGACGACCTCCGCTCTGCCATACCTTGGAAAGTGACCAGGACGCTTCATGGTCGGCTTTCAATAGCGCATACAACAGCGGTGGTCAATCAGGTGGCGGTTCAGGAGCGACAGGAAGTGATACGGGATCATCGACATGTCCAGCTAAAACACTAGCGAGTAGCAACGCATGCCGGTCGCACCACAATAAACCATGTGTATGCAATGGAGCAAACTGTGAAGTCAGCTTAGCGCAATCCAACCAATGTGTTCCATATCTGGATTGTGACCCAAAAACGTTTGAAATTTGCCAGACAACAGTCGAACGCGAAACTCGATGCCTTAGATTTGGGGCTTACTATCTTCACGGCGGTGTCATCTGCAGAAACCCGCACCGACGCGACCACCACTGTAAAGTATTGGGCACCGTAATTGCGATGACGCCATATTTGAAAGGTAACGGGAGCTACCGGGACACAAGAGGTGTGTACCACACACGTGAAAGGTACGATGCCAATGCCAGGCACGACCAAGAACCACGCTACCTTAGTGGGGCGTGTAAAAAATGGTCAACATTCAAGGGTGAACCCAAAACGGATCTTATACTCTATAAACATTACGTCTACGCACAAAATGGCGGCAAATGTCAGGACTACTTGATACCTCCAATCCGTCATGATGGACATTACGAAATTTCCATGAAATTTGTTGAAACTGTTCGTGAGAAGTTATGTAGGCGGATATTTCAAGTCAAACTGGGAAATATGTATCTAATAAGGGACCTGGACGTGAAACGGTACGTTGGGCATTGTCAGCCGATGGAACTCAACGTCCCATTCGACATTACTAACAATGGAAAAGCCATTACCGTTCATGGATTTCCACCGATGGACAACAATGTGGCGAATGTCGGGAAGCTGTCGTTTTGCGAAGGACGCTGTAACGGAAATCAAATCGACTCCAAGTTTATAATGAGCTCGTTCTACATTGCAAGAGTAGGAAAAGAGCGGGAACGCTGCGAGAGCACCATACCGTCCAGTTGCAAAGATCATGGTAACAGATTTGGTGATTGCAGAAAGGCCAACTGCGAAGCGAATATTTATTATGGAACATGTGATGCTCAAGAGGATTGCGAGTCCCGTTTTGACCGCTGCCGTCACCTTACGCTGCGTAGCAAGTGCAGACGACCTGGAGCATACTATGGGGACGGCGGCTTCCTTTGCAAAGCCAGATGCGAAAGATACTGCAGGATTGAAAAAACCATAATTGCTGCACTATCCTATGCAGCAGAGCGCGGTGAAGTCACCGACTCTCGTGGCGTAACACATCGAGGAGGACACGACTACCGGGACTTTGGGGGCACGAGAGACTTCTGGGGCGTGGAGCCGCAACAACGAGCTTGTGATTGGTCGTCGTGGACAGGTGAAGCGAAAAAGGACGTTATGCTTTATGACAGGCAGATATTTGGGAAAAAGGATTCGTGGGAAAAGGGTTGCATTCACTACTACCTTCCAAAACTGAATGAAGATGGGCATTACGAGATTTCAATTAAGTTTGTTGAAATCATGTACAAAGGATCAGAACGCCGCATGTTCAATGTCGCACTAGGGGAGTTGTTTGTCGTTAGCCGACTGGACGTCAAAATGTACGTCGGTCATTGTCAGCCCATGGAGATTATAATTCCGTTTGAAGTATCTGGCGGTGGCACCAACATAACTATTCAAGGATTTAGCTCACTACCAAATTTACCGGAGTATGTCGGTAGCTTAGTGTTTTGCAATGTCGACAAGATAGCGGGTGTCGCGTCGACAAACTATATCATGTCGTCGTTTTATATTGCCAAATTGGGCAATGTTGAAGCCAGGGAACCCGCAATGCCTTCCGGTCCTCCAACAAGAGGAGAAGACTTTCATAGTGATCGGGACACTTTGGCGAATGGAGACCATTAGAAGTTTATTTTTAACGCTTCTTGCTATAACCCAAACAACTTTTATGACTTCAAAATCATGTATTAAATATTAAAATGAATAGCAGCAAGGCAGCCGTTTTCTCAACCAATGATCGAAGTACCCATACCCATATCATACATGTACAACCAAATTGCATTTATTTATTGAATATTCATACCAGACAAACAAATATTTGAAGATTCAAGCACTTTGTTGAGGCTCTCCCTAACTTACTGTCGCGTAGGGTCTTTCAGCGTGGTTATCATTTCTAACCTCGGCGAATGCTACCAAACGGTTTTCAGTTTCTCTGGATGGCTTTCACACCCGAGCAAAAACTGATGCAGACTTCCGCAATGTATCAGGGTCTTTTCTTTCTCAACATCAGCAGGTTCCCATCCTTCCCAATCGAAGTCGTTGTAACAACTGAAGAGGTAGTCCAACGATGAATATAATTGTTTGACTCGGATATGCCATGCTGTCTGTGATGTTAAAGTCCACAAGTTCCCGCGTTTCAATCTGGTACGGAACGACAACCCGGAACGGTTCGTAAATATTCAAGCCATCATTATTTAGCCGTAGCTTCCTTAGCATGAGCGCCTGTAATTCTTGAAGAATCCTTAGGGCCTGCTCTGATCCTTTCAACAGCGGCGCTTAGGTGGGATTCAGTGAGGTTAGGAAAATACGCCGCAAACCCACTGTCCCAGCAGACATCGTATATGCCCAACATTTTCACTTGGTCGCTTTGCAAATATGTGTGGCATCACTTCGCCAATAAGCCAAGAAAACTGCTTGCCGTCCTACAAATCCTTTACCTGCGGAAATACTTGGAATATTTTCAGTATGTTTTGATCGAATGCGCTGACGTGAAATTCATTACCGCTGAACATTGCATGCATGTGCGCACAGGGACCAATCCAAATGCCAATTTGGCTGATACAATCGTCGTGGTGACAACCTTAGGGAGTACGGATACGTCCAGCATATACCCTGACGCGCATTCCCACTTTCTAGTCATATGGCGAGCTGGGACTTAGACTTGCTGAAAAACCGTCACGACACATTCATGTTGGAAATGCTTTGATGTGAAAATTATATTTCTAGATTTGGACACAAGTGGACAACGGCATTTGACAAAAACTTCATTTCAAAATGGCAACATTCATTGCATCACGTCTGGACTTCCATTATGAAAAAAATCACTTATTTAATTCACGATTTCAAATGCGTAAACGGAAAACGGTTTAACATGGGCGATGAGGAAATGGAGAAGCGATTTCAAATACCTCTTGGTATAAGGCTTAAAACTTTCATCTGCATCGGCCGGAAACCATATCAACACGAAATATATTTGGCAAACGTACTAAAAAGTTTGCGGTTCCTAACCTGTCTCAAAGAGCGAAGAGCCAGCTCTCGCCTTCGATAAACTATTTGCAGTTTTTTATCATTTTATTTG
Source organism: Sinella curviseta (assembly GCA_004115045.4). NCBI lineage: Eukaryota > Metazoa > Arthropoda > Collembola > Entomobryomorpha > Entomobryidae > Sinella > Sinella curviseta. The sequence continues at coordinate 3,239,183 of CM023200.3, read as the reverse complement.
GATCTGTGTATTTGTAAGTATATGCATAATTGCATGTACGCTGAACACAATTCGTGGGAACGCGAAAGACATACCAACTTTGGCAAGGGAGCTACTTGCCTCATTTGGTATTTTTGTGGAACAAGGCGACGCATTGCTGGATTTATCATTCTCCAAGTCCACCAAAGTCCGAGTAGTCTCGGGCTCATACATGCTTGCTAATTTAATCATAAGTAATGCGTCCAAGAACGATAATGTACGAAAAATGATTCAGCCTCTCAAGCAAATTCCATTCTCAAATTCTCAGTCGAATCGAAACATTTAATTTGCATATACTTAAGGCGCATACGATTCCCAATACATCACATTGTGACACTTACTTCACGCCAGCAAGGCACGGAGTTGTTGAAAATGTGACGAGGTCAAAGGAGAACTCTGAAGTTTCGTCTTTCTTACTTGGCTTCAACAGAGAACCACCAATACTCAATTCAACAGATTATCTGGTGCAAAAGCACTCTCACCGTCATCATCGTGTGGCGTCCTTGTTTCGCACTCTGGTTAAGAATGTTTTCTCGGATCCAAGGATCCGATTCTTGAACTATACCAAACTTGACCTTGAAGAGGAAATGCTATTCAACATGTTTCAAGAAGCAGAGGAAACGGTATTACTTGAGGAATTCCGAAATTGCTGTCGAGTTGCATTAATGTTGCCACAAACCAATCGTGCGGAGATTTTAAAACATCTTGAAAAGTTCGTTGGAAATAATCCCGAGAAAACGGTGCATGTTGGAAAGGAAACATATTTCAAAATGTTCAGCGTTTTCAAGATTGATTACGGGATCCCTCCGGTTATACGAGACCGACTGCGGGGAATTAAAAGTTCAGGAATATTTGAGTGGTGGATTAAGCGTTTTGGTGGAGAGTGGCTACCAACGTCACTAGAAAATGACGACTTGATTGAACCACGAAAGGGATCTATGAAAGGAAATATTCCACAATTTCTGTTTTACTATTAGTTTTCCTTACATTTATCTCTTTAGTGTTCGTTTCAGGAATATTACAAGTCGATATTCTTATATCTCAATTAAACTCAAAATGCGGTATTGTCCGCTGCTGTAAAAATGTTTCAGTTGACAATGGGCTAGGTGCATGAAATAGTAGCAATTGTTTGGAATAGTACCTAGTGTTTCGATCATCAAATATTTGTGTGAGAAATTGCATTGCTAATGGTTATTCTCGTTCAGTGTGTAGTTTCTTGGCATTAAATTATTGGTTAGTTGCTCGGTACGTAAAATATCGTATCGATTATTTTTTATACATTTATTACATCTATCATTGCCTCGTCTTGGATCTGAATACCAAGAGATACCGGCAGCCGGTGCCATTTCTCAAACTTTGCTAGTGTTGGAACAAGCTATCTTATTGGTTACAATGCTAACAGCACTTATGAAAAATAAATATAATCCCATCATTATAAATCATTAATAGTAGTTTGTATTACTAAGTTTAAATAATATCAGAAGAAAATCGGAGTAAATCTTTAATCGAAACACACCGACTCCATATTATTGTGAGAGGTAGTTAGCATTTCTGATACTCGGATGAATTACGTACCGCAATTGTATTTGGCATTTATTTAAAAAGCAGCCAGTGGTCATAAGCATGTTTCATCTCTGTAAGAGATGAAGACAATACATTGTCCAGTAAACGCACCACTTGTAGAAATAATCAAGCTATACGTCAAACATGTTCAAAGATTTCGTTAAACAGAGACGATGATGCAACTTTTTTAACTAATTGCGTTCACTCCTGTAATATTTTTTGCGGCTTATTTTTTCAGAGTTGGAATATAAAGGTACTACCCCAATTTTTACACTATGCAAAAGGCGAAAAACGCATAACGCATGTACACTCCATGCTGAACAAAAAAATTAACAGCAACCGCAAATCATGGTATTTGATGGTCGAAACTTTCAACTATTATAACAGGAACCCTTTTGAACAAAATGGCCGGATTTTATAATTCCAGACACCCGTCAAAAAATTCTAAAAAATGGACGATTTTAACATTTGTCCGTCGGTACAATTTAAATGACATCATTGGAAAACATGTACACTAATATATTGATGGCCATTCTGAAATCATAATCTATAAAACGTGGAACGCCAAATGATGTAATTAGTATGCCATATTATCTGTATTTACCTTAATAACTTCATGCATATTCGTAAATCGAGTTAATTGAAAATCTATAAAAATATATTTAATTGTACCCGTGAACTTGATGTTTTCCGGTACTGTATATCGGCTCATAAATGCCAGGAATGAGAAATCAATATCAACATTATCAATCGGGGTGATATATGTATGAATGGGTTTAGTTTGTTTGGCGGACGTGACGTTTCAATATAAAAATAATAAAGCGGAATGTCTATATTTTATCGGATTATTAAACATGCTCTACGTCGCTCTGCGCCGCAAAAACTCGTAATACTCTACTCTACTGGTTAAATTACGGTGACAGTAGCGGATATGATGCTTAATGCAATTAATGGCAAGAGGAATAATTCTAATCGTTTGTCGGCTTCATTCACAAACGAAGTACAACATAATAGCTGAAAAACAGAATGGAGCATTTCCTGTGAGAAGATTGTCATGTTGTATCAGAAACAAACTACCTGCCACTAGATATCTGTACTTGTTAATGACAGCTGACGCAAATGAAATTGCTCTGCGATTCTAAGCACAGTGTAGAGTATCCAGTTACTGAAGTAGATGAGACATCCGAGAGCAGAGGAGACAGTAGTTCCGTGTTACTGGAGTTAACCCAGGATGATATATTTCGTGCTGCTGCTTTTGGTGCTGCTCTTCATCATCTCGGTAATTTTATGTTAATACAATATACATGTTAACTAGTATTTTCAAATTATAGGTATTTTGTCGCATATTTTTTTTAAAACATCAAGAATCTCTGCAAATATTTTCCATTTTATTTAAACGCTTCACGATTGTTTTCATTTGACGGTGTAAATACTTTTGCTAATCATATTTTCATAATTCAGCCAGAGGTTTTATTTTGAAGTAATTGATTCATGTAGCATATTTACCAATTTAGGATCCCGATTATCAACTCGACGGTTGATGTTGCCAAAGCGGAAATGTAGCAAAGTGTTTGTAATTACATGCAGCACCCTATAAATGAGTCAACTATTATTGCAAAGAACTTTGCTATGTCAAGATATCATTGTAAAGCATCAAATTGCATTTTGATTCATTTATATTTTATGAATACTGAATGTTCCAGTGAGAGTATTAATCAATAATTTTTTACACTTGAAGCAATGCCATGCGTCAGAAGGGATACCGTCGGACATGTACCCAATTGGTGAACCACCACCGCCCAATTGTGTGAGATGTGATATGGAAGACAGCGGTACAGAAGCAAGCAACACCGGCGGGTTAGGTGGTGGTGGCGGTGCAGGAGGTGCTGTCGGGGCGGGAGGCAGTCCCGTAACTGGTTCTTCCGACTGCAGAGCTGGGGGAACTGATGATGACAAAGAAACTGGTTATGAGTCAGGTGGCGAAACAGGAGGAACAGGAAGTGATTCAGGGTCACCGACATGTCCTACTAAAACATTAACCAGTAGCAACACATGCAGGGCGCACCACAATAAACCGTGTTTATGCAATGGAGCCAAGTGTGAAGTCAGCTTAGCGCAATCCAACCAATGTGTCCCTTATCTGGATTGCGACCCAAAAACGTTTGAAATTTGTCCCGCAACACATTCTGAAACTCGATGCCTTCGAAGCGGAGCATACTATCTACACGGCGGCGTCATCTGCAGAAACCAAAAACAAAGCGGTGACTGCAAAGTATTGGGCACCGTAATTGCTATGACACCGTATTATAAAGGTAATGGGAGCGTCCTGGATGCAAGAGGTGTATATCACATCCGTGAAAGGTACGACGTCAAAACGAGAACTGACCAAGAACCGGGATTCCTTAACAGGGCTTGCGATCAATATGCCGCATGGTCGGGTGAACCCCAAACGGATCTTTTACTCTATAAACATTACGTGTATGGCGGCAAATGTCAGGATTACTTGATACCTCCAATCCGCACAGATGGTCGCTACGAAATTTCAATGAAATTTGTTGAAAATTATTGGAAAAATTCTACGAGACGTATATTTTCTGTTAAACTTGGGAACATGTACTTGATTAGGGACTTGGGCGTGAAGAGATATGTTGGATACTGTCAGCCGATGGAACTCAACGTCCCATTCGACATTTCCAACAGCGGAAAAACCATTACAGTTCACGGATTCCCACCAAGGGACAACAATGTGGCTAATGTCGGAAAATTGTCGTTTTGTGCAGGGCGCTGTACAGGAACCGACCCAAATTTTATTATGAGCTCGTTCTACATCGCCAATATTGGAAAAGGGCCCCAACGCTGCGGGAGTAAGATTCCGTCCGGTTGCAAAAAGCGTGATATTGATGAATGCAGAAAGGTAAACTGCGAAGCGAATATTTATTATAAAACCTGTGATGCTCAAGAGGAGTGCGAGCCCCGTTTTGACCGCTGCCGTCACCTCACTCTTAGAAACAAATGCAGAAGACCTAAGGCATACTATGGGGACGGTGGCTACCTTTGCCAAGCAAGATGCGAAAGATACTGCAAGATTGAAAAAACCATAATTGCCGCATTATCGTATGCAGCAGACCGAGGTGACGTTACAGACTCTCGTGGAGTCACACACAAAGGTGGACACGATTACGATGATTATTGGGGCACGAGAGATTTTTGGAGTGTGGATCGGCAAGAAGCTGCTTGTGATTGGGCGTCTTGGAAGGGTCAACCGGGATGGGACGTTATGCTTTACAACAGGCAAATTTTTGGAAAAAAGGATTCTTTCTCAAAGGCTAGCATTAGATATTACCTTCCACAACTGACTGAAGATGGGCACTACGAGATTTCAATTAAATTTGTTGAAATCACTTACAAAGGCTCCGAACGCCGCATGTTTTCGGTGGCACTGGGGGAATTGATTGTGGTTCACCGACTGAACGTGAAAATGTACGTCGGTTATTGCCAGCCCATGGAGGTAATAATTCCGTTTGAAGTATCAGATGGTGGCTCCAATATAACCGTTCAAGGATTTAGCTCACTCCCAAATCTTCCGGAATATGTCGGCGTGTTATCGTTTTACAATACTGACAAGATAGCGGGTGTCGTCTCAAACAAATATATGATGTCGTCATTTTATATTGCCAAGTTGGGCAATGTTGAAGCCAGAGCACCTTACCGCGGTAGCTCATCCAATGGCGGCAGAGTACGTCGCCCTCGCTCCACCGCGGCACTTTCGTGGACAGAGATCATTGATGGATATTGAATTTGCAGGGGGTGTGGTGCGTTGCAATACGGAATCATGTCTTTTTGCATTGAACGGGACGTGAGGGTGTTTTACAGTTACATATAGTGGTAATTTATATCGTGTCTAACATATTACTGCTTCTATGAAAATGCAGATTTATGAAAGCGTACATAATAAATTAATGGATAATATATTATCCGTGCATAGAAAATCAGCACATTAGTCCTAATTATTGCACGGTGGTTCATGATATTTTGTTTCACCCCCAACCGATTATTTTATTACATCATTGACACAATGAAATCCGTTTTCCCAACCAATAATCAAAGTATGCATATCGTTACAATACATAATAAATGAAGTGTTTTTCTTTATCGAGTGAACATACAAGAGAAACACTTATTTGAAGTCTAAAATACCTTGGTTGGACTCTCCCGGAGATACAGACGTGTGTAGTCTTCCAGAGTGGTAATGATTTTAACGTTGGATGATGTTCCGAAGCAGACTTCAATTTCTCTGGATGGGTTTCGACCTGTATCAAAAATTGATGGAGATCCATGCCCTGTATCTCTTCCCTTATCTCGTCATCTTCATGAGAATCCCATCCGTCACAATCGAAGCCGCCATAATAAATGGATAGATAGTCCATGGAAGGCAAGCATCTCAAGAATCCAAATATTTGACATGGATGTGTCCTCAGTTTTATTGTTAGGATGGACGGATTCACAACGAGCATTGCGTTGATATCGGTGAAGTTAAAACCCACAAGCTCCATCATTACAATCTGTTTCGGATCGAGAACCCGGAATAGTTCGTAAATGTTCAGGCTATTATAATTTAGCCGTGGCTTCCTTAGCTTGGGCGCCTGTAATTCTTGAAGGATCCTTAGGGCCCACTCTGATCCTTTCAACTCGGCACTTCGGTGGGATTCAGAGAGATTAGGCAAATGAGCAGCAAACCGACTGTCCCAATTGACATCGTATATGCCCAACATTTTCACCAACTCCGATAAGGGAAAATGATATATGTCCTTGTTTATTTCTGAAAGGTTTGATAGGTCAATCATTTGCAATTAATGCATCATCTGAGGGTAATTTTTTTGCTGTGACACCCTTTTTTGGCTGTGACACCCTTTTTTTTGGCTTTGGTTGCCGATCTTGGCGAAACTATTATTCATGGGTAGGGTCTATCAAAAAACTACCACATGCATAGTTTCATCGACCTACTTGGAGAACATCCCCAGTGGGAGGTCAAAATCGAAATACCGCCGATCCAAATATTTGAATAGAACTCCTGTACACATGGCTTGGAGTAAATTTCTGAAACTTGGCACGTGCAATGGTGAGGGCTAGTAGTATCAGAAATACTCTGTTATGGCACAATCAACTTACAGTGGTGGACGGTAATACGAATTTTGTTCATTTTCGGACATATCTCGACAAAGTATTGTATACATGTGAGGTAGATTTTTCGCACTTTCAAAAAAGTAGCGGATGTACCAAGTAGAAATTGAGGAGCCCTATTCACTGCAAAAGACTTCATTCAAAAATATTTATTCGTTAACGAGATATTTAGTGAAATAATTTTTAAAGATGTGAAGTCAACCGTTCCTTTGATACTCAAACCCCCATATTTATCTCAATACATTATATTGTTGTTGTTGTTGTTGTTATTCTTTATTTACTTAGCACTCTTTGGTACCCCCATGAGTGCAACCGCTAATACATTTTCATTTTACAATTTTCGTTCATATGAATTTAAGTCAATTACATGATTCCTATTACATACATATTTACATGAGTTCACATTAGTTCATCATACATTATGGCCAATTTGAATTATAAAAAAATAAAATAGTTCTAATGTAAGTATAGAATTTTTGGTTAATAAAATAACCAATTTCCATTTGTTCAAGTCCTGCAAGTCATTATTTTGGTTTAGTATACCACTTATAAAGGCAAGATAACATATTATGAAAAATTTCAGCTAGAATTATTTCATATATAAACAATTCGTTTCAAATATCTATTACTATGTGACGTAATATTTTGCATTGATCAATAATGATCCCACACTATGTGATACATTATTTCAGGTTCTTCAGTAAATGGAGTCAAAATTTACTAATTAATTTCCATTATTTCCTCATTAATCCCTTTCATGCTATCCAAAATAACATTTTGCATAGCCTTAATGTTCTTGACGTTGACTATGTAACAATTTTTACTGTGTGATATTTTCATCATTTGATCAACAAGTTGACCTTGACGAAACTACATGTGAGTTTGCCTACTATATAACATGTTTGTAAAAATTCGATCTAAAAATGGTGTAAATATAAAAGTGAATTTATTTATCTACCTAATCCATTGTACACCTCGTTCTTCTTTTTTCTTCTCTTCATTATCCTTTTTTGCTGCTTCATTTTCTTCTTACTCTGGGCTCTGATACTGCGTACTGCCGTGGCCTTCAAACTGGTTTGTTGCGCGTTGTTGCTGCATGTCTGACCATTTTCGTCTTGTTCTTCGTGTTAATGTGCTGAGTCGGGTAGGTATGCTTCATCGGCGGATAGCCACTGAGATGGCGCAAATTGTACTCTCTCAGATTTTTAAATTTCCACCTTTAATGAAAGTTATGGACGTCGGAACGTTTTTGTCGCGATTTTGGAAGGAATCCAACTTTTAGCGGGCGTGACCCCCAGTTGTATTAAAGTCTCTTGAATCAAATAATGTCCAATGTAACCAATAGACCAACGTATGCTCTTCCAAATCTGATATTAATTCTGCGCTAATATAATGTATTGAGATAAATATGGGGGTTTGAGTATCAAAGGAACGGTTGACTTCACATCTGTAAAATTTATATCACTAACTATCTCGTTAACGAATAAATATTTTTGAATGAAGTCTTTTGCAGTGAATAGGGCTCCTCAAGTTCTACTTGGTACATCCGCTACTTTTTTGAAAATGCGAAAAATCTACCTCACATGTATATAATACTTTGTCGAGATATGTCCGAAAATGAACAAAATTCGTATTACCGTCCACCACTGTAAGTTGATTGTGCCATAACAGAGTATTTCTGATACTACTAGCCCTCACCATTGCACGTGCCAAGTTTCAGAAATTTACTCCAAGCCATGTGTACTGGAGTTCTATTCAAATATTTGGATCGGCGGTATTTCGATTTTGACCTCCCACTAGGGATGTTCTCCAAGTAGGTCGATGAAACTATGCATGTGGTAGTTTTTTGATAGACCCTACCCATGAATAATAGTTTCGCCAAGATCGGCAACCAAAGCCAAAAAGGGTGTCACAGCCAAAAAATGATGCTTTCTGAGCTATGTGCTAGATATTTGTTAGCTTCCGTCAGATAGGAGTATATTTCTCAGGATGGAGCTCTCCAGCCAAAATGATTGGATGTTGGAAAGTTGGGCAAGATATTGCAGTATTCCATGTATAAATTCTCTTACGAACATTTTTTTCTGGAGACTGTTCTCTTTGCCAAAAACAAGGGGGATGTGGTATACATAATGACCGTAAACTGTCATCACAATTGAATAAAGCATTTCGACTCAGGTTAAATATTTAGCAACTGATTGGTTTCAAAATGATTTCAACAGGATGTTACCTTATTCGGAAACACTTCCACCCCGGTAACAAGCGCTTTGTCCATTTTCGGATGCTTGTGTTGCAAAATGGCGCGTGAAAACAAACAATATGTTAGGAGTTCAAAGAGAAAAACAAAATTGCGGTGTGAACTGTTCATCGCAATACACTTTACGGAAGCCACTATCACTTGTCCACAAATGCATGCACATGATATAATCCTTATCAATGGGCTACATGCATACAGGTAAATAATAATAACATATCATCATTTCATTAATACCACGACTTTCATGAATGGTGTTTATCGACTAACGTGATGCAGATAGATAAATAATAACATACATGCAGCTTATATGGTTTGCAGCAAGGCAAAACGGAGACAGTGAGGTACCAAGTATCATGATTAATCGTGTCATAAACCAGATGATTATTCAAGCTAACATTTGTCACCAAATGAAAAGCTGAAAGTTTTAATATTACTGGGTCTCAAAGTATATCATCAGAATTAAAAGTACCGATTTGAATTGCCGCCCTGAATTCCCATGCTTTTTTCCCATTTACATTCTCATGTTTCCCCATATGCCATATATCTAAGTAGGGAAAATCGGTACTTTTAATTCTGATGATATGCTTTCTGCCCCAGTAGACGCAGGCAGTGTCGTTATTTCGTACATTTGGCAAGTTATGCAAAGAATCGTTCAGGTCTAAAACGCAGATGCTTCTCATTAACAATGTTTTTTTTTCGAATACGACACTGCCTATCTGGAAACACACATCTACGTCAATTGCTATTTTCCGGCAAAAAATACCATACTTTAAAAAGTGAATACATCATCAGGGTTGTTGGTATTGCTCAAATGTTTATGCAGTATTACATAACATGTATACTGCTCTTAGAATAGATTCCTGCAAAATATAACAATGGAAGCTAATTTGGTAACGGCAATGTTCTGGTCACTTAAAAAATACAATTTTTCGAACCTGGTTGCAGGGAAGGGTATAAATAGACGACAAGACCGAACTTGCAACCAGTTATTTCTTAGAGTGAGTATTTCACTTTGATTTCGTCCCGTGTTAATATACATCCATTGGGCCAATTATGAGATTCCATAGTGTGTGTACCATGACCATCAAAAAATAATATCATACGGAGAATTTAATGTCAAGTATTGTCCCATCCTCAATATATATTAAGTTGTTGTGAGATTTTGAACTGATTATAGCAATATTTGTACGTAGCGGAATATGGCAAGTTGATATTTTCATACATATCCTATAAATCATAATAAATTAAGTGTCATTGTGATCGTTTTTATTACCATTTCATATGCAATTACCACACATTAATAATGAATTAAATCATATAAACGGGCTACAATTTTATGAAGAACGTGTTCAATCATTTATCATTCCTATCGCGTTAAAATCCTCATTTCCATTAAATTACATTTTACTTTTCGTGAAATAACATCTGAATCTCAAATTTTGAATTCATAATAATTACGTCCTTAATGCACGAATATCCGCCAGCGTAGTTTCCTGTCACGTAAATGAAGAATATAATATGATAATGAGGATTTGACGGTAATCGATTTCAGTAATATGCAGAAACTATGTTTCCATCTAACAATAGTTTTAGTAATCCATCTTACCGCAAACACCTCCGTCCAGTACTTGAAACTTATTCAACCCACTGACTTCCTTCTCATTAAAGTGATTGAGAACATATTGTGGTGCGTCCGTTGCTATTCTTGTCATAATGTCATCATATTTAACAATTTTCGTCTCGCTAGTAAGACCTTCAAAGTGTTGGTCATGTACGTGTATAGCGCTAGCAATGAAATTCCCATATTGGTACTCACAGTTATTATTATTTGGATCACACATATTCGCAAGATTAACATATCCAGCGGGTTTAATATTAAGGAGGAAATTTAGTTCGTACTGGAACTGGTTGTGCCGTACGTACCAAACCCCTTCACTATATACAGTGCGTTCTTGAATAAATGGAAACAATGTGACGTTGGCGGAATTCTTTCCTGTGAACAAAAGAGCATTAAAACATTAGAACACTTTCAGTTGCATTTTATGTGATTCGTGCCTTTTGCAAATGATAATAGTTGATATTCACCATGAAGTGTGACGGGCCCAGTAGTTTGAAATACCATTCTGGCGGGACCGTAATCAAGATTGGGATCAATATGTATCACCCTGATCCCATTTGAGAAGCCTTCAAATCCAATATCACTAAATCAGAAAATAAAGGATATGAAATTTGTAATTTTGCTACAACACGCCAATGTGTATTAACATTTTATGTTCCGTTGACGCAGTGGTTTCAATGGAACGACCGGCAGAGCAACATACCTTAACGAAATATTCAGTCCGACAAGATGCGTAGTTGTTGAGCTGAGTTGGTTCCGGGCCCCAGAATAATAGGGTCCAACCTTTTCACTCGTATCCAGTTTGAGAAATTTGCAGTCTTTAGTCGCAGGTACCTTTAGAGGCCGTCGGGTCCAGCCTTTACTGAAGAAACCAACACAAACAATGCAATGTAATTCGTAATTGCTATCATGGATGTGATTAAAGTTGATTTGGAAGATATGCGGATACTACTCTTCAAATGCGTCGAAATAACTGATTTAGAATTTCTTTTGATAGGTCAATTTATATCCACAGAACAAATTTGTAATGGCAAGTCGTACATTAGAAACATAATAATCAATTCATGTATCATTAACATCAATATTATTAAATGCATGTTTGTCATTTTAGAACACAATATGACTAAGATATTAAAATTTTCGTTTACCAGGTACGCCGAATACTGTTAATAGTTAATAATGCAATTACATAATGTGGCAGGATTATACGTCTCACAGCAATAATTCCATAGCAGGAGGAAAGTGATGTAAAGTATTCTTTGCTTGGATGAGCCGATAATAATTTGCACGTTAAAGTAAGCAGAATTACATAATGTGCATATGTTGTTGTCCACATACAAATGACTACTATCGACACGTGCGCATTCGGTGATATGTAGACACACACGGATGTAATTTTGGTTTTTAATAAGCTGCAAATTATATTGAAATATGGATAATTGTTGCTGAGCAACTCATAAAATATTCCAGATTATGCAGTTTACTTCAGTATCTTGTTGGCATACGAACAATGTCGATTGGTGAATCAACCTGCCATTCGGAATAAATAACGTTTCAATTATTTGCAAAGAGCAATTGAATTTTGCAACACTTCATCAAAATAAGTGGAATATAATTCATCGTTTGGAATATTGTTATGATAAATTATGAATAAGAATTCATGCGAAGCTACTTTTTTCCAACTTTTGTGTATATGCGACTGTTTATTACTCCAATTTAATAAGCAAAATATAATCTTACTTGTTTGATTGATTCTGTTGTCGTCATTTTAAATGACGGGGTACTACCATATATATTTTGAAACGAAAATGCTATGTTCGCATTCCAAACCACTATTTCTCGTTATGTTTTAGGCATTCAATTATGTGCATACTATAACCCGGGGTAAATTGTCAAGCTGTTGGCTGCGTAATCATAGGGTATGTCTAAAGGCTAGAATGTCCTCAAGGGTGGTTTGCTGACATGCAAAAGAACAATATCATAATACATGACGGGTATTGATTTATATATGTATATATAAATTATCTATAAATTGATAAATCGGTTTAATATTTGCTCTTAGCGCGAAAACTTCCCTCCAATATGTTGAATGCATTTTTTGCAAACTGTCATCTTTGGATTCATAAAACGGTTGTAGAAAGGAACCAGCAAAGCTCACTGCCGTATCGATAACAATATCAACATATTTTCCCTTTAAGCTATCAAGACAGTCAAACTGATGGTCATGTAGTACGAGACCAGTAGGGAACCGCCCATAGTGGAAATCAGTAAGGTTAAAATATCTTTCCGGGTATGTGACAAATCTGAAACCAATTTCGTACTTAACGTAATTGTAGCGGACGTGCCAGTTCCCTTCGCAATATTCACTGACTTTTTTGTCATACGGAAATAATGTGACGTTTGCCGAATATTTTCCTATGATGGAGATCACATATAGATATCAGATCACATGCACGTGATGTCATTTGCGTCTCCGTTTATGAAATTATATTAATTAGTAACTACCCTAAAGTGTGACTGGTCCGGTAGGCTGAGTCTCTAGCTGCCCTCCACCTCCAAATAGAGATAGTGCACTATATGTTACGTGTATCCCGTTCGAGAAACCTCCAAAGGCAACATTACTAATCAAGGGAAAAGGAACACGATCATAAAGCTGCAGAACGAATGCATTAATATTGTGTTAGTCGAGAATGATATGTTGTTCTCAACAGAACGACTAGCAGGTCTGCTTACCTAACTGACATATTCATTGCAAAAATGGGACCGAACGTTGAGAGGAAGTGGTTACCCGGCTCAAGGATTATAGGATCCAATCTTTTCTCCTTTATCCAATTCGACATGTTTTCGGCCTTTAAGCGCATGTACGTATCCATTCCAAGATTTGGGCTGTTGAATGAGGCGACGAGCACAATGAGTGCAAGGAAAACCGTGATTTTTAACATGGTTGTGATTATTCTTGACGCAGAGAGTACGAACTACTTATTGGCGTATCCAAAGAATACTATTTGAAAATGTGAACATCAAACTAATTTTATTTGGGCAAAATGGACTTGCACAGTAATTTATTATCATACGATCCAATTTGAATACAAGTAGTGTAGTGAAAATGCAATATTTATACGAGAACATTTTGGTCATTGTTGCACACAACATGACTCATCATTTTACCAGGTATGCTTTTTAAGTAGCGATCACATCATTACATAATAATACAATTACATAAGTTGTGTGAATTTGACGTGTGATATCATTTGTGGAATATCCGGCAAGTGTTTAAAGTATTTGTTGCTGAATCGAGTGAATGTAATTTTCATATTAAAATAAGCAGCAATCTATTATGAATGCCTGCCTTTGTCGGCACCAGGTTCGCATATAAATTTGTATTGTGTACACGTGTGTTTATGGTGACAAGTAGTTTTTCGCATATCTATTTTCTATTTCTACAATGACGCAGTAAACGTTTGAGTTTGGAGAATCACTTTCCACCTACCAAGTAGCTCATTGTAAATATTCCAGGCCGTTTATCCAACTGTAGTAGTCATAATCAGAATAACATGGATGAAATCTCGATCAACACATTCAAAATCCTCAAATCAATGTTAACGACAGAAAATACGACAAACGAAATATAAAAAAGGCTTACTAGAAAGCAGTTACATTAGAAGTTGTAATTGAATCGATCGTGTAAACATCACACATGCAAGTAGTGGTAAATCAATCTGCATTCTCAACCGCTATTTTTTACCTACAGTCAGAGAAAGGAAGCTATTGTGTTATGCTTGCAATCTTTTCATGATGCTGTGTATAAATTCTGAATGTTAAGATAACTTTCTTCGTCACTATTTTTATTAAACTTGTTGATGACACTTTTTGATGTTATTTTTAAAGAGTAAAAAAATGTTTTCATTTGCTAAATGAAAACAGTTCTGATGCAAACTCAATGTTTGGATTATTATTTGGTAGATGTTGCATGCATCATCTGAAACCAATGCATTCCCTCTACAATCCTTGGGGCAGTGTATTTTTTTTTAATTGGAGAGCTACACCGACACGCTGATAGAATTACATCTTGAGTTGCCCGGGACGACGACGAACGGAGAGCGGATGGCTATTCTGAAGGACTCGGAAACTATCATGTTGGATCTGCCGAAACTGAAACGGTTCCATGTGGAGATTGGAAAGTATTCACTCGACTTTCATCTGAGATTTCATTCTTTGGTGCACATGGAACTACATTTCAACTACAGCGGGGATTGTGTTCCGGAAAGCGGAGGGGACTGACAAGTTATTAATTTCAATAAGGGATATTCCAATCGATTATTGGAGTGCAATATTAGAAAACTGCTTCTAACTTCGAAGACTGCTGAGCTAAAGCCCTACTTTCATTTCGTCGACAGTTACAAAACGAACCAATATTTCATACTGACTTGCATCATCATTATCAGTTGCCAATTGTAACGAGGAATGATAAATGTTCCAATTCTCAACGTCCATTACTTCATCAGATACGGTGGAATTGGATGATATATGTATGTCAGTTTTGATATTGCAGTCGTACTGCAATCATCACTACAGTGTACTGTAATCTGCAACTGCTATGGTGGTGGAATTAATATGGCAAGTTAAAAATCCTAGCAATTTAGTTAGCACTCCTCGTTCAACCAAAAACATATACTATTATATTTATCGCATCACGTGAACTTAACGTCATCAAATTGGGCGTACTAGGCATGAATGAGTTACATGTGTATGACGGCTATGTCGCTCATTATAATGAACAATTGTAAAGCTGCACGTGCAGTTTCTCACCATTTCATAAACATTGTATGCTTTATGTCTTAATGCGTCGCTAACAATTTCCCACCATCCCATTCAGCAAGTCGTTATATCAACTGGTTGCGACAGCGGATATGACGAGAACATAAACAAATTAATTGTATTCATTTTTTGTCTTCACTCACAAGCAAAGCACAAAATAGTAGCGGAGTGCCAGAATGGAAGATTTCTTGTGAGGTTATTATAATGGTAAAAGGCTAATTGTCGTGAACTTCTTGTTGACGCGAATGAAATCATACTGAAATCCCACTCGTCGTTTAGTACTCCCAATTACTCAGCCTTCCGAGAGCGGACGAAACAGTAGTGCCCTGTTACTAAAGTTACATCAAGATGGTAGTTTTCGTATGGCGGGGTCTGGTGCTTCTTTTCATTATGACGGTAAAGTGCCGTACTTAAAAGAAGCTTTAAAAAATCAGGATGTATCCAATCAAGTTTTAACCTCGATTTTCTAAAATTACAGCAATGTAGAGCGTCCGAAGAGTCCCCATCGGACGAGCCTCCTCGTCTTTGTTATGCATGTGGCGTCGTGACACACCCTCCCGAAACACTCGGTGATCGCTGTGGCCCTGCCGGAACTGGTGGTGGCATCCCATCAAGCGGCGGTGCGTGGAGAGGTGGCAGGACGCGGAGGACAGCATGGTATTCAGAGTCATCGACATGTCCACCTAAAACACTAACGAGTAGTAGCCATTGTAAAAAGCACCACAATAAACCATGTGCATGCAATAGAGCAATCTGTGAAGTCAGCTTAGCACAATCCAATCAATGCGTCCCGTACCAAGACTGCGATCCGAAAACATTTGCCATTTGTCCCGCAACATCTTTCGAGACTCGATGCCTTCGAGGCGGGGCATACTACCGACACGGCGGTGTCATCTGCAGAAACCAGCAACAACGCGGCGACTGCAACGTATTGGGAACAGTTATTGGCATGAGGTCCAAATTGTTCGGCAACAATAGCTACCTGGATTCACGGGGAGTATACCACATACGCGAAAAACACGACGTCGACACCAGAATTGAACAAGATACTGGACACATTCAGAAAGCTTGTAAATGGACCACATGGACGGGCGGAGCACTAAGGGATCAACCACTATATCAATGGTATGTATACGCGAAGAATAGCAGCAATTGTCAGAACTACTCAATACCTCCATTGCGACAGGACGGGCGCTACGAAATTTCCATGAAATTTGTTGAGACTGTTGGGAAAAATCCCTGGAGACGGATATTCTCTGTCAAACTGGGGACGGCCGATGGAATTCAAAGTACCATTCGATGTTTCAAACTATGGAAGAACCATTACCGTTCACGGATTTCCCCCCATTGGAAAACAATGCGGCAAATGTCGGAAAATTGTCCTTTTGCGTGGGACGCTGTAACGGAGAGCAAATTGACCAAAAGTTTATCATGAGTTCGTTCTACATTGCCAGAATTGGACAAGGACCACAACGGTGTCCCAGTGCCCCATCGAAAACTTGCAGTCGCCAAAACGACGACTTTCGTGAGTGCAGAAAGGCAAACTGCGAAACAAATATTTCCCATAAAAAATGCGAGGCTCAAGAGGAATGTCAGCAACGCTTTTGCCGCTGTCGTCATCTTTCCCTGGACTTTACCTGTTTAAGAACTGGTGCATATTTTGTGGATGGCGGCTTCCTTTGAAAATCAAAATGCTATCGAGAATGTGAGGTTGTCCAAACCATCATTGCAGTATTGGCGCTTCACGCAGAACACAAGGAAGTCAACGACTCTCGTGGAGTAACGCACACGTTTGGGGACTACAACGATATTTCGGGTACGAAACAATGGTGGAACTTGGAGCAGCAAGAAAATGCTTGTAATTGGACGGAATGGACAGGTGAACCAGGAAATGACGTTTTGCTGTATAACAGACAGATTTTTGGAAAACCAAGTTCTATTCCAGAGGCTTGTTTAAGATATTACATTCCGGAGCTGACACTGGATGGGATTTACGAGATTTCAATGAAATTCGTCGAAATACTTTACAGTGGTTCCGAGCGCCGCATGTTTAACATAGGCCTTGGAGCAATGAACGTTGTTAATCGTTTAGACGTCAAAATGTACGTCGGTCATTGTCAGCCAATGGAGGTCATCATTCCATTAGAGGTGAGTGGTGGTGGCGCCACGGTTACCGTTCAAGGGTTTAGCTCATTGCCGAACCTACCGGAATACGTCGGAACCTTGAATTTCTGTTTTACGGAAAAGATACCGGGTGTAGCCGCCAACAACTATATACTGTCATCGTTTTATATCGCAAGGGTGGTACACGATTTTTAATCGGAACGACATATCCAGAATAGAACAAGTGCAGCCTTACTAGGGATGGGATATATAAATAAGAACTTCACAAGATATAGTATTTAGTTCACTATTGTATTTGGCTTGTCAATAAACCATCTCGGCTGTTGACAAACTGCTGCTGACTTTATATCTTCAATATAGCATACTTGTGTTGAGATTTATTACCATCGTGAACTCATATTGTCTTACAGCGGAACGTTTACAGGTGTACAAAGGGCAGAAGGGAAAGTTATTATATGCCACCGAACTATTTTTTTCTGCCGATTGTAACTTTATACTCGCTTTTTTGCAGAAACGAAATTTGTGATTTTTACATAGGATTTAGTTCCTTTTATTTAAAAGAGGAGTTTGTAAACACCATGCACATGGAGTTGACTAGAAATCGTTAACTGTTCACGACATTAATATCCTTAAATGCATGATATATTTTCGCTGACACTGCTACATTGAATTCATCGTAAAGTTTAAATTTAAAGTCTAAAGTTGGAATAGATATCTGAATCATTCAATTATCATCTGCTGTTGTTTTGTCCCCTTTCATTGTGTTTCGGGAAAGGTGTGCTCAATAGTCTCTAACAATTGATCCACTTCATTCAATGCATTTATAGATTGATACACTTAAAAACGTAATTGACGTTTCCAGTTAATTCTCTTACGTGATTACCAACGCAAGTAAGTACACAGTAACTTAAGAAATTACTGTGCAAGCATCACAAAAACCAATGTTTGCTTTACTACTAGCCGAAGCATAATCGTAGCGTAGTCATGCATTTAGTTTGTCTGCCTGTCCGTCCGACTGCTAGTGCTCAAGCCTTGATATCCGTTGACCGATTTTCATGGAGCCTGGTGTGTAGATTCCTCTGATGATATGTAATGACGATATTTTCGATGCCAAGACGCAGTGACGGTCACGGAAAGATAACATGATTTTTAAATGGCATATTTTTATCATTTATTCTGCGACAGAATCCAAAGGTGATTATTTTCTCTTCAGGCACTCGCTCTTATCTGGTTGCTTGTACCTGTGGAGGTCAAAAAGCGGTCACATGCATTTTAATCTCATGCTCAAGGTTCCGACATGGAAACGTTATCATGTATAAATTGGATACTATTGTTCACTTGACTGCATTATTAGAAGCGGACGGACCCATACTAAAATTGCATTGAGGATTCTTTACCAGGAAGGATAAGTGATTAATTTCAATCGAGGATTTTCTAACATATTTATGGAGTGTAATATCGGGAAACTGTGCTTCCAACTCTCACTGTTGAGTTAAGGGCATACTTTCAGTGATTGCGATTTACAAGCGGGGTAAAATATGATACCCCTTTGGTTGGCTGACCTCGAATTTTGTTTACTTGTTTCTTGACATTATTAATGAAATGTGGTTCATCCTATTTCCTTGACAATGTAATTATGGTTTCATTCCGACAATTTCTAAGCAATTTAAAGTCTTTCCATAATATATGCAGCAAGCACATTAATCATTAGAATGTAAAATAGTAATTTAGGAGAAGAGACGCGACTTTCCTATAATCGAAAACAAAATGAACACAGCAATGTATCATAAAAATGAATGCAATTTGCATAGGCACAATCGGTCTTTTGTCATTTCTCAATATATCAATCAATCATAAATAATACTACGGTTAAATGGGAATTAATAAAAATTTCGAACCAATCGATTTAAAAAATTTGTTTAACAACTTTAAAGTCGTTATGTGGAACAATTGTTTAACCAATAATCGATGAAGGAAAAAACCGATTCATCTTATTTTTCTCAAGTCCTTAGTGCACGAATATTCGAATGAAAATATATTCCGAACTCAAAAAGGGTTCTGATAATTGGTTCAAGTACATTATTTACGTCTGTTCACATTCCACCGTCTGTGTCCAGAAACACGGCAACATCTCGTGGGGTGATTGTTGGAACGCTGCTGGATTTAAGTGCCTCGTCCATGTCTTTGCACTTTCCCATGTAAAATACTAAATGTACTTCTATCGTGTATGATTTTCCATCAATGGCGTGCTCCAATCACATATCGTGCTTGGAACCCCAATGGAAATGTAGGCTGTGGATCTTAAACTCCTCTTCAGGCAGTTTCATAGTTGCAAGTTGTGAATCGGTTGGGACGATGTGAATGTAATTCCTTTCATGTTCCAATGCAAAGTCGGGAAACTTGAAGCGCGACTGTCGCCGACGTGAAGCACTTAGACCTGGTGAAGTTGTAAAATTATCAGTGTTGGAAAGTGGCGGAGAGGGCAAATGAACAATTTCAATATTTCAAAGATATTTTCTAAAGAAGTCTAATATTTGGAAACTAGCTCCAACTCTAATGACTGATGAATTTAAGGCATGCTTCCTATTGGTTGATATAAACGGCCAAATATTTTATTATTGTTAATCATTTTATTTGCATTATGAATGCAATGGCGTAAAGGTTTGTCTCTTTACAAAGTAATCAGAATTAGAGACATCAAACTATCACAAATATAACTACGCAAAATAGTATAGTAAATATTTTGACAAGATTCTATGACCAATGTATTTGAAAATTTATTTAAAACATTTCAAGGTCGCTGTGTGGAATAATTGATTACCCGATAATCCCTTAATGCCAAAATGTTTCACCTAATTAATGACATGTCCTTAAATTACGAATATCCGCCAAGGTTGTACCCTGATAAAAATTAAGAAAAAAGTGAACAAGCTGGCGATTATTCTATTAAATACGTAATTCATAATGTCTGGAAAACATTGTTTCCCGAAATTGTTTCAACTGAAACTTACCGCAAAAACCTCTTGCCAAAACTCAAAATGTACTTGAGTTAACGGCGTTAGTATTGCCTCTTTTACAGAAACAAAATCATTTAGAAAGGATCGTACATGATCCGTCCCTATATCGTCAATAATGTCATCGTACTTTGCAATTTCATTGCTACAGGCAAGACCGTTGAACTGTATATGATCGTGAAAGTACGAATATGGGAAAAAGGGGTGCAGGGGCTCATAAATTTTAAGTGTTCCAACATTCGGAATCGTTGTTCGGAAACGTATTCCGAACTCCAAAAAAGGTGTTTTGGAATACCAGCTTCCCTGACAGAACGCGTTTTTGTCACTGGCATGTGGAAGTAACGTTATATTTGCTTCATATTTTCCTGTAAAAATCACAAAAATAAAAATATACTATATTCGTATATCGTTCAGAAGTCGTGTTTTAACAAGTTTGGAACAATAGAACATTTACCGCGAAGTGTGACGAAACCAAAATTTCGAAATCTCGCACTCGCATATCCATTGGCTACAGAGCCGTGCCCATAAGCCCGCTGGACTTCGTTTGAAAATCCGTGTACTCCAAAGTCGCTACATGGATAAATTCTTAAGTATCATATTATTTAAAACGTAAATCACTTGCTAGTATGTTAGAAACGATGGCGACAGCAATCTTAATGAAATGTCCATTGCGGCAACTACAGTTTCCCTGTGCCGGAAAAACGGTTTCACTCTTGATAAGAAAGGATCAACTTTTTTTTTGCTTTTATCCAGTTTGCGAAATTTTGGCTTTTTAGCTCCAAAAACCTATCCATGCCATCGGATCGTGCATTTATTGACACAGAAAAAACAACAAGTAAAATAGAAACCGTATATTTTCCCATGTCTGCAAAATATATTACGGAAGGAATAGATAGCCGTCTAAACAGTGTATACTACTAGGTTGCCTGAGCAATATTTAATAAAAATTTACGTTTTAAAACTTAATCTGATGATCTGTATCGAGCTGAGCTGTGTGGCTGACGTTTTTTTATCCTCTCTGATTTTATTTATTTTTATGAGTGAAATACTTTAGATAAAAATTCGAAATAGTTTTCATTGTATAAATGGAAGTCTAGTCTTTAATCAGGAAGGTCGAATATTGACCAAACTGCTCAATAGTGCTCTTTTACAGTAATTTTTGTAGAATAATGACATGTAAAGTTTTGTGAATAAAGCAAGCTGACTGCTCCGTCATGCCGCCTTAGTAGTGAGGGGCAAGCTAAGACAAGTTGAATATATTTTTGTATATATTGTGCACCTGTAAACACTAGAATATGGATCGAAAATTCTAGTGGGACAGCTTTCATCGGTCCTGGCATCTGTCAATATTGCATGGACAGATAGTCAGGCGTCCTTGGGGGTACAATTTTGTATTTTTGTAATATCTTTACCACAATATCTATCCATTTGAATGGTTTACTACTGGAGGACTTCCTGGATTTTTCTAGACATATTCTGGTGTCGAGATTAGCTGAGAAGAGCTCCAACCATTCAAGATGACGGATGGTGCCGTTGTAACACATGTCATCACAGTGAATGAACTTCTAGCATCACTGCAAAATGCGATCATGGATGCAAAGAAACCACCTGATATCGTAACAGCGTTTGCGAATTTTTATGACGATGCTCCCATTAAGGAAGCTTTTGAAGCACTTGGTCTGAAGAGGTCAGGGAGAAAAAGGGACAGGAAGACAGATGTTGAACAGCTTCTTTCACATATTCGCGAGGATGACTGGAAGGGCAAGAATATTCAGTTCTCAGCTGTCAATTTCAAACAAATATGCATTGTTCCGGATGGGATTGGGGACGAATTACAATTTCGATATCAGCTTCTGGAACTGAAGAGCAAATTCACAGATTTGGTATCTAGCTTTGAGGATATCAAACAGCTTGCAACGACAGTTCAACACTTGACGGAGAATGTTCAAAATATTGTAGCAACTGAAAATTCCACAACCCAGTCCGGACTATTAGTACTCAATCAGAACTATAAGGAGGCACTGAAGAAGCCTCCTCAGAAAGCAAAGAAGCAAACAGAAAGAAGGCCTGTGACACCGCCTATGTCTCAGATCATGGCTGAGCGGAAGGAACATGAGGGGACCAAAGAGTTATCGGAGAAAGATGAGTCTCCCAACAAGGATGGGTTTACTGTGGTCTCCAGGAAAAGGAGGATTCCATCCAAGGTCATAGTTGGAACAGGAGCAGAAAGTTCAATCAAATCTGTTCCTAAACCCACTAGGACAAAAACGGGACTGGTACTGGTTTCTCGGTGTCATCCCGGTACTACAACTGACGACGTAAAATCAGAAATTTGGAAACTTCAGGGGACAACTGGTTACAATCTTGTAAACGTGGAACCTTGGAGGTCCAAGTATGAAAGCTACTCGTCTTTCAAAATAACGTATGAACTTGGTGAAAAACAGTTAAAACAGTTTTTAGACGAACTAATTTATAATGACAGTGTACATCACCTCTGGCCTGCTGGGGTGCTGGTAAAGTCGTTCACTCCAATCATGACGAAGAAATTCATCTCTCAACAATCAAAATGAAAATTGCTACATGGAACTGTCAGAGCTTCAAAGCTAATTACGGGTTTATGCAGCAATTTGCTAGTAAATATGACGTAATATTTTTGCAAGAAACATGGCTATATAGTTTTGAAAATAACATTATTGAGCAAGCATTTCCGGATTTTAGTTGTTACTGTGCTTCTGGTATGCAAAATTCTAGATGTGGTCTAAAAGGGAGGCCTTATGGAGGTACTGCTGTGTTAGTAAATAAGAAACTTTCCTCATCAGTTCAAAATGTCAGATTAAGTGACTCAAGACTAATTTCTTTGGTGCTAAATACAAGTGCTGGTGAAGTTTTATTTGTAAATGCTTACTTTCCGTGTAACACTATTGCGAATGATAGTTTAATAACGAAGTACCTGGGTCTCCTTGAGGCGCTGATTGTCAATCATGACGGAGGGGTTATTGTTGGTGGAGATTTCAACCTTTCACCGGATACTCAGAAGTTTGACGAATTGCTGCAACTTTGCAGTGACAACAATCTACATTTGGCGGATACATCTCTATTGCCGAGCAGTACGTATACTTTTCGGGGAAAAGGGACTGGCTCAAAGTCTTGGCTTGACCATTTTTTAGTCAGCTCCTTTCTTAAGTATAACATTTTTATACCTCATGCTATAACCCCAAGTGACCACCTGATACTCGAAACGGAAGTAAATGTATGTGTAGGTAGTAATTGCCCGGAGAAGAAAGTGGAGATTGAGAAAAATTTTGTTTCTTGGGGCAATGTACAGGAGGACGCCAAACAGAGATACTGTTTGGACGTTGAACGACAACTAAACTATGATTGTGAGTTTTGTGTTGAACCGAATTGTAAGGTCAATGAGCATAAACAGCAATTGATCGACGAAGTAGATAAGCTTTTCATGATACTTAAAAAGTGCTCTAAAGTGTTGATAAAAAGAAGGAGAAAAGAAGTGAAGTGTCAAGTGTATGGTTGGAACACTAGTGTTAGACAGTCATATGATGAGTATCGGAATGCGTTTCTTCAATGGAGAGCTACAGAAGATAAGGAGAATGCATTGTTTGAAAAAATGAACTACACAAGACGAATTTTTAAATATAGACTTAGGAGGTGTCAAAAAGAGAAAGCAATGCGAATTAAGGAAGATCTAGTTCGGTCGTACGCAGGCAAAGACTTCAGAAAATTTTGGGGACATGTCCGAAAAAGTGAAGGTGAAATGAAAACTGAGGAGCCGTCTGAAATGGATGGAGTGATTGGAGAAAGCAATGTGAGGCAGCACTGGGCTAACATTTATCGTTCTCTGTTTAATGCAGGGCATGACGATGGTGAGCGTAAAAATGTAGAAAACTATGTTTCAAATACCGAAGGGTCAGATGTGTGGTTTAGTGAAGAGTGTGTGCTTGAAAGTGTACGTGCTCTAAAAAGTGGGAAAACTTGTGGCTCTGAGGGGCTTCAAGCAGAACATTATAAAGTTGCCGCACCAGTTTTGGTGCCTTATATTACACTACTGATAAATTCACTGTTCGCACATTCTTTTGTACCTGAGATTGTAATGACGGTTATCATTGTTCCCATAATTAAAAAGAAAGGATTAGATGAAACAGTAAGCGGTAACTATAGACCAATAGCTGTTGCCAGTGCTTTTTCCAAAATCTTAGAGCTTGTAATTCTTAAAAGTTATGGTCATCTTCTTTCTTCCACGAGCAATCAGTTCGGGTATAAGAAAAACGTGGGAACAGAGATGGCAATTTACTCTGTGAAACAGATAGCACACTATTACCTAAGAAAAAGTACTCCTGTTTATGCTTGCTTTCTTGACGCTAGCAAAGCTTTTGACAACGTTAACCACTTCAAGCTGTTAAAAAAGTTTATGTGATCGTGGTATACCACCTTTAGTGATTCAACTGCTGATGTACTGGTTTCGTACTCAGACTTTTGTCGTTCGATGGAGAGGGCAACTTTCACCCGCTTTCCCTGTAAGGAACTCAGTAAGGCAAGGAGGATTGCTTTCTCCAACTTTCTACGCAATCTACACGGATCAACTTTCACTTTCTCTGACTCAATCTGGTTTAGGGTGCAGAGTTGGGGATCTTGTCGTTAATCACTGTGCCTTTGCAGATGATGTGTGCTTACTGACTACCAGTATAGCAGCATTGAAAAAGTTGCTTTTTATATGCGAACAGTTTGCGCTGAGTCATGACTTAACTTTTAATCCTAATAAGACAGTATGTATGTGTTTCAGTGATTATACTTATGATCACACAAGACCACTTATTAGGTTCTGTGGGAAAAGTATTGCGTGGGTTGATACGGTGAAATACCTTGGTTTTGAGATCTCTTGCAGAGATCGGGATATGCAAGAACTGTCTAGAAGGCGTAGGGAAATATACAGTAGGGCCAATTTACTAAATAGTAGGTTCGGTGGCTGTAGTGTGGAAGTGAAAAAGTATCTTTTCAGGACCTATTTCTCATCCATTTACTGTTGCTGTATGTGGGTCCCCATAAAAAACATTGTACTGGAGAAAGTGAAAGTGGCATATAATGATGCATTTCGTATGCTGTTTCGCTACAGTAGGCGATGTAGTGCATCAGCAATGTTCTGTGAAAATCATTTTAATGATTTCACGGCAGTGCGGCGAGTGGCAGCTTTCTCTCTTCTGGATCGACTGGCAAACAGCTCCAATCCCATTATAAAAGCTATTGTAAATTCTGAATTTTTTACCACGTCTTCAATTACATTAGAATGGAAGAAATTGCTGTTCAATATGTAATTTTTTTATGTAAAAAACATGAATGTTGTTTGTAAGGTTAAGCCTATGTCAAGTTAAGTAGTTTCCTCTAGATTACTCTTTTTTTTGTCTCTTCGTATTCTTGTGACACTATGGACTTTGGTCAATCATTTACCATGTATTGATGCTTATGTCTGCTACAAAGATTAATAAATAAATAAATAAATAAATAAATAAATAAATAATTTATAGCCGTAAACTGTATTTAATGTATCGTCTGTTGTCACGTAAATAAAGTAATTACACAAGCTAATATGAAATGTTATGCAACATTAGATACATTATATGGATTACATAGCATCACGTGAAGTAATCTATTATCGAATAGGATCACAATGTAACAGAGCATGCCAGAAATGATTAAAATTACAAAAGGTGTCGCATTCACTATCCACATTCAGTTCAAAGTCAGGAAATCAAATATGCATGTCCGCTTGTGGTTACCTCGTAGCAGGTTTTGAGAAAAGAAACTGATGCCATCACGTACAATACCATCCATTCTACCATTGTGTACACGGGCTCCAATATAGACTGGTAAATGTACGCGGATGTATATTCAGTAAGGATGTCGCTAATGGAATCATAGTACAATTGGTAAAGGTATTGCGTTGCAAATGTTTCATTCTTTTGTGGCCAAACGTAAGCACTTATTTTGAAAGTTATTAACTCGGTAACCGGAATATATACATACGTAAATATTTCGATTAGATGCAACGTCATGCAGATGCAATTTTATTTGACCCTAAAAAATCATCACATTATTGTGAAGTTAGCATTCATAATTTACATAGCATATATTTATATGTTAAATACAAATGACACATTTTTGCGTTTAGTAATACATTGCTCGCCCAACTCAAAGTTGTTGAGATAACAATTTTTATTTTTCGGAACAACGTAATTCACGTTTTAGATTATGTAAACAGATGCTAAATGAATCGTCTTGATGTTTTCAGACCAATGTCTTACAAAAATGAATACAATCAGCGTGTCCTCGGGTAACATGACCGTTAGTAATTCTCGAAAATACGCTATTGAAAGTTTCGATCTAGACATTCTTAGCGGTATTGATACACCAACGCTGGACACCTCTAGAAGTATACATGGACACTACAAAATCTTGTACTGTGAAAAGGGTCATATTACTGTTGTGTATCACCATCAGTGTTATATAGTATTTGTATTTTAGAGAAAATTGAATCATTCTGCAGCCCACTAAGCCTACGAAAACAATGCATTTTTAATTCATGTGCAGAGACAAAGACATATTGTCCTATTGTTTTTTTATTGACTACCAATTATATAAG
The DNA here is from genome assembly GCA_004115045.4 of Sinella curviseta. Classification (NCBI taxonomy): domain Eukaryota; kingdom Metazoa; phylum Arthropoda; class Collembola; order Entomobryomorpha; family Entomobryidae; genus Sinella; species Sinella curviseta. Next base: position 3,211,941 of record CM023200.3, on the reverse strand, counting down.
TATTAATAGTAAGATCGACATGAGTGTAATGCACGGCAATACATTTTCGCAGCCAGGCTTATATATTTCGAACATGCTGTAATTAATCCGTCCTACTAAAAGAGGACAAAATTTACCCTCGAGTGGTCGTGGTCGATGGTTCCCTTGAGGGATCTGGGTTGAATTTAACATTTGACCATGATTAGCAATATTAATTGATGCACTATTTATAATAGAACATGATTCCACATGTGTGGACGTACCGAAAATTATCTGGCTGAATGATATTGGTGCCGTCGCCAGCCTTCCGAAGTCTTTCCAGATGAGCTCGTGGTATCAAAACTGGCTTCCTTGTCACAACCCACAACGCATTGAATCTGCATGGTGGAGATGTAAATGACCCTGTGTATACATAGCCAACTCCACTTGGAAGCAATGCTGAGAGGTCAAGCATTTGCGGGTCTGCATTCCCGTCCATCCGTTTGACAATGGGGCCGAGCACATTGCTAACGTCTGTGTCCGTTCCCCCGTCTGTATCCAGAAATACGGCAACAACTCCAATGTTGGTGTCAGGATCGGTGCTGTGTTTAACTGCTGCGTCCATGTCTTTGTACTTTCCCATGTAAAAAACCAAATGAACTTCCACCGGATAGGATTTCCGGTCAATGGCATGTTCTGATCATGTGTCCTCCTTGGAACCCCAATGGAAATGTAGGCTGTGAAACTTAAACTCCTCATCATGCAATTTCAAAGTTGCCACTGCTGCATCGGTTGGGACGATGTGAATTGTATGTTTTTTGTATTCCAACACAAAGTCGGGAAACTTGAAGCTAGCTCTATCAACAGAATTTTTGGAGCCGAAAGGTCGTAGTTTTCGGTAATCACTTGGCAAGTTAATTGGTGACTTTTGGAAGTAGAGTCTGTCGTCGCGACAGACTTCTGGCCACGAGGCCTCGTTACATGATGAGTCCAAGTAGCACCAAGAGTCAAACGCAGGCTGTGCATAGTGTTGAGAAACTTGTGGCGTTATGATGAAAATAGGACGGTTCGCCACTGACTATGAAAGCCAGAAAAAAGTTTTGATGATTTGGACTTTGGTTCGTATCACTGGATAGCCTCGATGAATTCAAAGATACTAAATTGATGCTGATGAGTATCCCTACTGCTCAGTGGCCTTTCAGAATTAGTTACCCTCAATCAGATCCTAAATAACTTTGGTGCACTTTTACTAGTTGTGCGAGAAACGAGAAATAATTAACGTTTTTAATTATTTATTCAGCCACAAATTATTAGCCAATTTTACAATGACAATTATCTTTAATAAAAATGAATAGACTAATCTTTCAAGTCTCTAAAAAATAGTAAAGTGACAATTGATTTTAACTACTTGTCTAAAATCTAAAAGACAGCAATTTTCTCTCTTAAAAAAAATGAACGACAAGACTTTTCTAAAAAGTGAACTACTCTTCATGAGCTGAACGCGTGACCAAGTTGGCTGCAACAAAAACTGAGAGATGACGAGCGACCAAAATCTCACTGCGTTCACTCGACACAAAACATAACGGACAAAATTGAACTCTATGCTTTTCTATCATTACATACTTAAATAAAATACGAGGCAGTGAGACAATTCCCCACACATAGTCAGATATGTTGGCAATTTCGTTTCCGATGCAGTGCGCACAATGTAGTTGGCTCATGCCAAATACAAATAATGTTAACCAAAACTGCATTGCTGATATGTTGAGGAGCGTATAATGAAAAGAAGGGTGAACTCAAGTGGGAGCATCTACATGATTCTTGGAATCGCGTCGGCAATACCTACATTTAACATTGGGAGCAATTACTTTTGTTCAGTTTAATAGAGCTACCCGTTAATTGAAATAAAAACTGTATATTATTATTAATCACTTGTTGGCTTATCTCCCTCGTCGCCAACGCAGCGTAGCACCATATCATGTGATGTACATCTTTTAATTCATATATTACGTTTTATAATCAATTGAACATAAAGCTAGGATATTGGCCATATTTTCTTGGAGTATATCTTATTTTGCAGATGGATATGCAGAATGAGAGGTCAACTCACGGAATTTATTGTGATCAGCTAATTTTGTAATTTAAAGCAAAAATTGGTCAGGGATTCCTAGCATTTATTATTGAACCTTCTCTTCAGAAAGCAGGATAAAGTAAGCAGGCATCCAAATGAACAATATCCTTTTTCTGCTTTCATAAGTGTAGCGGTAAAACTTTCTGTGGCGCAAAACTGCGGTCAGAAGCAGATGTCTTCCAATAAAATCAAGTATAAATATTGAAATGGGAAATGGAAAAAAATCATTGATGTCATACAACTATTTATCACAATCAATCGAAAGAGTGCTTATGCTGTGATTGATTGCGTTGGCATGATAACTGATGAATCCACGTTCATATTTTCGCTCTAATGGTTCCAATATTAAAAGTATTTTCAAAACGCAAATATGTAGCGATGGTATATAGGCAAAGTGGAAGTCAAATTTATTCGGGTTCAGTAGCGTTACATTAGCTTGATATATTCTGGAACATTATCAGACGGCCAATTACAGTTGAAAAACAATGTATATTTTGTGAATGTACAGATACAGTATCATATTGTTCTATTCTGTTAGTTAATTACCTATTGTGCTAGTATGTGTTCCTAAAAGGATTGGTGCCAATGCCCTCTACAATAACATACTTTTAAGCCACGTTGTATATTTCAAACCTATTGGAGTCAAACCGTCTATTTAAAGATGACATAATTCAGGCGTCTGTGTTCCTTCTTAACCTACTTCAAAGATCTAATTTGGATGTAAGAAGTGTACATGATTATCAAAATTAAATAATACACCAGTTGATCATTGAACATTATTATACTTCCCGAAAATTATCCGACTGAATGATATTCTCTCCGTCGTCAGCCTTTCGGATTCTTTCCAGATGTGCTTGCGGTATTAAAACTGGCTTCCTGGTCACAACCCACTCTGTGCTGGAGTTGCATGGTGGCGATGTAAGGGATCCTTTGTAGTTATAGGCGACTCCACTTGGAAGCAAGGAAGTGAGGTCTAGAATCTGCGGCTCTGCATTCCCATCCATTCGTTTCACAATTGGGTCGAATACATTGCTTGTTTCTTTGCCTGTCCCACCGTCTGTATCGAGAAACACGGCAATGACTCCTAAGGTGGTTTTAGAAAGCCGGTTGGATTCAACTGCCGCGTCCATGTCTTTGTACTTCCCCAAGTAAAAGTCCAAATGCACTTCCACCGGATGGGTCATTTCGCCAATTATATACTTTCACTAGCATATATTAATATTAATTACAAATAAGTGTACTCAGTATATTTTTTATTGATTATCCTGATTGTTTTTAAAGTAAAGATGAAAAGCTCAAGCATACTCTGTATGTTTGTCCTGCTTTCACAGTATTCACTATTATACAGCATACGTGTCATTTATCTCATTTTCAATGCATGTCAAGTCACGCAGACATTCGCATGATAAGGTGAGCACTGAAACATTTAAAAAAAATTGGCAGTGAACGAGATACTGATCTTGACAGAGTTCCAGACGAAATAGTTAGTTATTTATAGTTGTTTGAAGACCAGATGCAAATATAATTGTCATGAAGACGTATGCGGAGTTATGTTGCATACATGCATACAAAATCTGTGTTGCCATTTTACTGATCTAGCTGGTTCTGCTTATTATTAACAAAACCTTGATGGATTATCCTGCTACTGGCAGCCGGAGCAGAGTACAATTGCAGTTGATGCAATTGGACTCTGCAATTTACGCTTTATAGTCCACTACACACAATGCTCGGATATTCCCCAAATTTTCCAAGAGCTTATCGTATTTTGCAGTGTGATAAGCAGCATGCAAGGTCATCACATGGAACATTTTACTCCGATAAGCATGCCTGGTAATTTTCAAGCTAAAAGGCTACATTTACTTGTTCACATAAACTAATGTGGGGTAATCCACTGGAGCACGCAACCGAGTTGATAAGACATATTTGATTCGGGTTTTCCTCCAGTTATCCTGAATATCTGGATTAACGCAAAACCTTTTTGGAAATACCGCGCGAGTTGGCTTTACACTATTATCTCGCTGATGCCAAAGTTATATATTGATTTAGAAATTTTGGCAATATTTAAGCAACAAAAACTCGAGTGATTTCCAACATACACGATCCAACCTTCTCAACAGACAGCCGGGTAAATTAAGAAGTTCTCAAAATGAACCGTTTTCTTATTTTTGTTTTTCTGAGTGTGGTGGCAGGACTTGCTGCGTCGCAAAACTGCGGTCCGAATCGGGTAGGTATTCTTCCTTAAAGTTACTATAAATTTGAATGTATGTAGAAAAGGCATATTAACTAAACTAATTTCATTCAGTTTCAATGTAACAACGGAGTATGCATCAGCAAGGTTTTAGTATGCAACGGAGACAACGACTGCGGAGACAACAGCGATGAGCCAGAACCAGATCAATGTCCACCCTGTGAAGAATACGAGGTAACTATATTTTGAAATTATTTATGATAATTTGAAACCTATTTTATACTTCAGCAATATTTTCCGTGTTTGAAATGTAGTTCAGATGCGAAAATGGGCGCTGTATTCTGGATAACTTTCTCTGCAATTATGTAAATGACTGCATTGACGGTACCGATGAGCGACAGGATTGTCCGCCTTGCCCCGAAGGAATGGTGAGCACTTGTACTAACTTTTCTCCTTGAAACTTGTGTATTACTATGCTTGACTTAAGTGTATATTATTATTATTATTATTAGTTCACATGTAAGGCAGGAGGTTGTACACCGGATGAATGGGTTTGTGATGGTGAGTATTATGTTGCTTTCAGTTAACGCGACATTTCACGTTGATGACAGTTTTAATTAAATGTTCGAGTTATTTCCAGGAAACAACAATTGCGCTGACTGGAGTGATGAAGCGGATGAACTATGTCCCTGTGCCGACAATGAATTTAGGTGCCCAAAGGTAGAAGGACCAGGAGTCCATCCGCCGTCAGCTTGTAAGTGAGAAATTGAAATTATCCATTTATTTATTTACTAATTATAAGAACCTCTCATTACCTTTGCATATCTTAGGCCTGCCATCGGAATACATATGCGACTCTGAAGGACTTTGGGATTGCCCCGACGGCTATGATGAACAGAACTGCACGACAAGCTCCCTTATTCATTAGCTGACCTTTTTCCGGATTTACAATAACATCAATGCAATGCCTCATAATGGAATAATAAAATTATGATTCACCAAAAATAATATTCACATTAAAGCCATGTCATGTTAACGACTCACATTGTCACATATTTTTATAACTGTCCTTGGTATTGACAATCGAGCATTATATGCTTATCTGTCGCATATCAAATGCATATCTTTACATATGGACCAAAGGAGCGCACTCATGAGCCACTGAACATATTCAAGCAACTCGTATGGCATATGGTTTCATGCTCGCGTTGTTGAGGAAGTTGAATGCTGAGATGAAATAAAAAGGTTGGCATTGATGGATAACGAAAGATTTAAATACAACTGATAAGCACATGCCAAGCAGGAACCAAATTGACATTGCAAAAAGCTGATATCAGGAAACAATGTTCGTTGTGACGAAGTGATGAACCTGAAGTGAAGCGTCCTGTTCAGAAAATTCAGTAAATACAGTTGGCTGTACACACGCAGCCAGAAGTACCGCCAGGAACTGTTCCGGCAACAGCATATAAATTAATGGCCACGTCAGAACTCATACGGTGCTTACGCGACACTATATTCAGTACACGCATTTCTCGGGACTACGTTCGTGATGCTGATCATACTTGCATGAATGCATAATCAAGACGACACAAACCTACCAATGTTGCTACTCCAATGGAGATTTCCTGTAAAGGTTTTCATAAGCGTACAAGGCAAGCCGTTATGAACGAAACATTCTGGAAAGTACTCATCGTAACCAACCGCAAATGTCTGCGTGTAATATCAATGAAATAATTTCATATAACTGCAAACAATGGAAACCGAATGACGTCAGATATTTGGTGATGTATGTTGCCTTTGATAAAAGCACACTTACTGTAGGCTGCGGAAATGAGTTACCCATACGTTTTTTGCACGATGGGTTACATCTCAAAGAAAGCAATGACGTTCATATGAGCCTATTACATGAATTACGGATTACGCAGACGTGGTATTTTCTATAATGCTATAACATCACTTGAATGAACGCTTGTTTAATGGCAGGTGCAGCCATTTGATATAATTGTCAATTAATTTTAATTGGTTATATATAAATCCCCGCCTCGCTATTCCTACGTAAAGAATTAATGAATATGATGCTAAATATTATAATTTACACAATGTGCTTTAGTTTTGGCAACTTTATACCAACTGTGCCTGTACATTTTACTACAAGGCATTTCAATATAAGATTGTGAATAAAAAAAGCATAATTACGTATAAGGCTTTCACAGAAGCAAATGCATGATTTAATTTTAAATGAAGCATTTGCGCATTAGTTATGAGGCGCATTTTGCCAGACAATGACAAATTAATTGGATTTAATTGCACTCGTAATCTGGGCAATAACTTTGATGATCATTCTTGGATGCTTACACAACATTTAACAAGACCAATTAAATTTCTGCGACGACTCGATGAAATAAGTTTGCAAGCATTGTGGTTTGTGATATTCTATCGCAGACACAACAAATTCTTAGCTCATTTCCGCGCACACAAGTTCTGTCTTGGTGACTGCAGGAGACCACAATGAAGGCCGCAGCTATTGTTTCGTCCCTTGTCTTCGGGATACTCATCGCTGGGTCATTGGCTGACAGGTACGATGAACTCTTCCAGGACCCGTGTTTCCCCGTCGGGTCCGCAAAAATTGACGACATTGAGTGGTAAGAGTAACATCAAGTCATTTTTTTCAAAATAACAAGCAACTGTGCAGCACATAACCTTGCATTTCTGTCCTTTCCTAGCCGTTTGGCCTGGTTCTGCAACAAAGAACGGAAATGGAAGCCGCATGAACTTTGTGCAGAAGGGACGATCGCGACAAAGGAGGGAACATGCGTTCCGGGCAAATGTACCTACGTGCCTGGTAACAAGTTCAATTTATATTACACCGAAAAATTATCAAACGAGCGTGTCATGGATTCCGTTTTTCTTCAATTTCAGGTAAATTCCAATGTGTGAAAAGGGGCGAGGAGAATGGTAAATATCCGGATCCCTTTGACTGCAAAAAGTATTGGATCTGCTTTCTTGATAGTGTTAGGGGAAGGTGGGACCCTACTCAGTACACGTGTGAAGAAGAAGACGACACTTTTTCTCTCGGCACGCTCGACTGTGAAGAGCAGCCATGTGATCATTAAATGAAGTTATGAACAGGCGTATATCAACCACGCATAACGGTATACTGAACGCATCCAATCTTATTTTAAAATGGTCTACAAATTTACAATACATATTTTTGTCATCTCGCCGAAAACTTGTATGCTTGACACAAAACAAAATTTGATAATGACCTTCTGCAATTAAAGAACAGTTTACCCAACATCATCATTAAAGTTATAATTTTTTCACATTAATTGATCAATTGATTGGATATATCTACTGACTACCAACAAACGTTGTACATCCAGAGTCAACAATTAAATACCAGATATGCATGAATTATTTGCATCGCATTTTAAATTGACCCGTTTGCATTTCAAGTACATGTTCAAAATGGCTACGTCACCACGCAAAAATCCTTCCTCCATCTTATGCTATGCACATCATTATAACCTTTCGAGTTGACCAGTTTCATATTTGCATCTGAAAAGTATCTGATATTAAAAATATGTCGTAGTCATTTGTTATAATGAAACTATGTAGTGCGATAATATTTTTGATTCCTTATTGTGGAATTAATTGAGCACATTTAAGTTCAAATATTTCTCTATTGTTCTGCGCGTCCCACACAATGACAAATTAATTGGATTTAATTGTACTATAAATGCAATAATAGATGATTATTCTTTTCAACAGTAGCCAATGTAAATTCCATTTGTGTGACGACTCTATGAAATAATTTGACAAGCATTGTGGTTCGTGATCCTCTGCAGCAGACAGGAATATTGAATTACCTATTTCCGCCATCACAGGTTACGCAGGATACCACCATGAAGGTCGCAACTATTCTTTCTTCCCTTGTCTTCGGGATACTTCTCGCAAGGTCATTGGCTACCAAATATGATGCAGCCTACCAGGATCCGTGTTTCCCCAACGAGATCACCAAGATTGACGAGATTGAGTGGTAAGAATAAAACCATATTTTAATTTCTAAAACGCTGTTAAGCACTTTACATTACATCGCTGTCATTTCATAGCCGTTTGGCCTGGCACTGCGAAGACAGGAAATGGAAACCATTTGAAATGTGTGCAGAAGGCACGATCGCGACAACTGAGGGAACATGCGTTGCCGGCACATGTACCTATACTCCAGGTAAGCACTTGAGTTTATAATGTACCGAAATGTTTAGCAAAATTGTAACAAGGACTGCGTTTGTTCGATTTCAGATAAATTTCAATGCGCAGCAAGAGGCGACGACAACAAAGCTTATCCGGATCCCTTTGACTGCAAAAAATTTTGGTTTTGCACTCTTGATCCTCATGGAAAATGGGACCCAACCCATCTCACGTGTGAAGATGAGGAATCTTACTCTCACGCCAAGGAGAATTGTGTAGAGGGGCCGTGTGAAAGCGTTAAATGAAATAATATGCAAGCGTATGTCACGCGCTGATGATGCCACACTGTGCATATCAGATTTTATTTTTAAAACGATCACTAAATTTGGTACCAATGACCTAGCCTATTAAAAAATTCTAACAAATACAGCTCAGCTTTTTGTATTGAAATTATACATATTTTATTTTGGAAAATGCCGGAATGGAATGGAATTTTGATTTTTATCCGCCATCGATGTTCTCCAACCTGTCATTTATGGGTGAAGCCTTGACGACGGTACAGCCATGGCGGCTTTTGGTTTGGTGGCACGTGCAGTACAGTTGGCCTCATCAGAACCTGAAATGATACCACGAACGTCAATCAGTTTTTAATGAGCATATCATATTTTGAGTAATCATTGAAATATAATCAAATCAATCACCATCTGGACAGTCACTTATCCCATCAGCGTCACAAATCCACTCTGGTGGAATGCCTGTATTGTCAAGAGATACAGGGAGATAAAATATTGATGTTAGCGGCACCTAAAGCCATCAACATTGCATAAGTCATTTTAATGGTCAAATTAATTTTACGTACATCCTCCTGGCGGATAGTGCTCGCCTGGGGGAGGCTCTGGGACGCTGCATCTATACTCCCCTTCGCCACACGGGCATGCCTATTCATTTGTAGAAAAGAAAATAATTATAACATTTTTATTGCAAGTATTCATGGGATAATCGTTTTATTCCAGTATAAAATGACTTACTTTTTCAGTTTCGTCACTCCAATCAGCACAGTTATTGTCACCTATAATAGTAATATATATGTTGTTGAGAATCGTGTTAACATAGGTTATTTTGGAGTGGATGTTTTACTTATCTTACTCACCATCACATACAAAGTCGCCATCAATGCATTTTCCGCTATCACAGCGATACTGCAAAATAAAATGTTAATCAAAGCAGCCCATTTCATATTAAATGGATCTGCCTAATAGTCTGTTACCTGATCATCACTGCACGCTGGGCACTCATCGGGGTTGCTTGGCTCATCACTCATATCGCCACAGTCATTATCCCCTGCAAATTGTTAGGAAATGGCTAGGTAGTTAGTGATAATTATTTCCCTATATTTATATTTAGTCACTCACCATCACAGACGTATCTGCCAAGGATGCATTTCCCGTTGTCACAGCGGAACTATAATGCAAACAGAAATGAAAATTAAATCCATAGAGTATACATTTAGTTGTTGTCAAGCATTAGAATGTTATTTCCACCTGGCCCTCACTGCACGCCGGGCATTGAGACGGATCGTCAGGCTCATCGCTGTTGTCTCCGCAGCTATCATATCCGTCACATGCGTAGTTTTTCGGAATGCAGTTTCCATTAGCGCATTCAAACTGTTAGTATTTTAAAAATTAGCATTAAGTTATATCACGAAATAAATAACTCCAAATACATTTTATCTCCTGCTTCACGCACCATATCCTTCTGCTCACATGAAGGACACTGAGTTGTGTCCTCTGGCTCATCACTCCAGTCCCCACAGTCGTTATCCCCTATCATATAAAATTACTGAATTTTCAGGCAAAACTCAAAAACCTCACCGTGAAATATCACTTATTGTCCAATAATAGAATACCGTCACAGACGAATCGAATTGGAATACAGCGTCCAGATGGGCATTGGAACTAGACAACGCAATAAGACAAAATAATAATAAATATTCTTAAAAATGTAGACTGTGAACTTTCCATTATGACCACAATGGCCAGATAATTCTTGTGGAATTGTAGAAAATGTATACCTGATCCGGTCCGCATTCCTGACACGACACAAATGTGAACAGGGCGCACAGACCCAAAGCAACTAATTTTATCTCCATTCTGATCGTTCAAATTCTTAGCAGCAGTCTACCCGACGTCCTATTTTTGACTAAATGCTATATGAGCAAATTATATTTGAAGGTGATATATGTGAAGATGAGCATCAGATTTTCAATTGGAAATGTGCGTAATTTAAGTGATATGGTTATCTAAACCTGTGGCAGGTGACCCTATCTTATCACAAGTCAATGATAATTTGAAGTTAACAAAGCAACTCAACTATCGCAGCCATTCACTTGTCTTCACTTATAACATGATAGAGTATTTTCATTTGCCATTAATGTCCATCGAATAAATGTCAGTTTATTTTCCGTACATTTTTAGTAACTAAGTGTGTTGTTTTTGTAATTCCAGTAATCACAATAATGATGAACGTATCTACTAACTAGGACAAGTCCCCACTGCACAGTATCCTGTAAGATGATCATAATACGTACCCGAGGAGCACGAATGGCGTGTAACATGCCACTTTGAGTAATACACGTACTCACAATACCAGTAACTATCGCAGTCATAGGGATCCGGAAACAGTCGGCATTGCCACGTGTAATTGGATGCCCTTGCAGTGCCCTCGCAAATAAACTGGTCAGGTCCAGTCGGTCCTCGTGGACCGTATGGTTGTCCGGGTTCCATGGTATAATGCGGAGGTATCCAAGGTTCCACGGATGCCGGGGGCAAATGCCCTCAATTGCTCCAGGTCCACGTATTCCTCGATATACCTCAAGTTTTGTAGCATCATTGAAAACCTTTGTTATTCCTTTCAATTTATAAGGACAACAGTCATACTCACATTTTTCACTGTCGGTAGTGTATTCCTCATCGGTGCAGACCTCAAGCTGCCAAGCATTTCCTCCTTCAGGCGAAGCCACGCAACACCAAAAGTGGGGCTAGTCAGAAACACATAATATTAGTTGTGAATAGAAATGTACAAATTGCAATTAAAATCCAGTTATCAATTTGTGTCGTGAAGTTTAACGTCGCCGACGTTGTCGCAAGGATTACCGGAATCTGCGGGCGGCATCCCAAGGGTCAATATCATAATAAAGCACAATGACCGAATGTTGCTTTCATTATTTACGCATGGGTAGAGAGTTCTACCCCGGCAGTTGGGAGTAATCGCACAAATCTGCGTCCGTGCAATGACGCAGAAATCGCATGCAAGGACGACGAATTCTGCGTCAGCGACGCAGAAATCTGAGACAACACACACAAAATACCCATGCTTATGCAGAAAATGTTTGAAATCGTCCCGTAACAAAATGTGCTTGAGAGTAGAAAGTTTTCTATTTTTTAAATAACAATTTCGTCGAAATTAGAAATTTTTGGCCGTGCGGCTTTTTATTTTTACCGTGCGGAACCTTCTTAAAAAACGCGTTAAAGTTAGCTGAACTAGATGTGAACCCGTACGCTCAACTAGGGACCGGAAAACAATGACTATGTTGTAAGTCAACCCGCCTCGAACGGTTTATAGGTAATTATTTATGTCTGATTGGCAAATATGTGTGCATGCATTGTACCGTATCACTGATGTAGCATTTAAGTAAAATCTCATAGCATTTTCTACGTACGCATTCATGGCATAACATGAGTAATTGCGTTTTTGTTATGTTGAGAGGATGAATGACTCGTATTCTGCGTCCTTTTTTTGTGATGCGACAAAACATTGAAAAGGCTCAGATTTCTGCGTCCATGACGCAGAATTAGTCGTCCTTGCATGCGATTTCTGCGTCATGGACGCAGATTTGTGCGATTAGTCCCAACTGCCCGGCTGCTTTCGGCACCACTTTTAACGGCCTACACAACTCATGGGGTAGATAGTAACTATAGATACTGCTTAAGTGCTGTGAAGACAATGGAATGGTGGTGTAATATTGCATAGTTAAATTTACTTGAATTGTATCTCAAAATTATATGCGCTTAGGAACCAGATATTACACATTCAATATATTACGCATTCCATCCATCATGAAATCATACTCAAACAACTTAAATTATAATTAAGGCTCTCACTGAATCTTCTAATTTGCATGTAAAAGTCGCTAACTTATTTTTAACATGGAATATTTGTCATAATATCCTGATATAGTAACCCACATCTGAATTAAATCGACGAGTTCATTGTGCAAGTGTGATTTCCATCTTAAAATGCGCCAATTAAAACACTATCCTACGTAAATTCCTACAAGTGATTTATTACAAGCACATGCAGGAGGATATAATTGGTGACCGGAAGCTTCAGATGCATCACAATGACAATAATAAAACTGGGCGTAACTACACACTCATCATTTATCGCAAGTAATCTGTCCGAGATCGCTAGTTGAGCGTTTATGACATATATTTTGCTCACCACATCGCGTATTGTTTTTGTCCGCAACGGAAATTTCGTCACAAATATCCCTCTAATTATACCAAACTTTACAGACAGAAATGCCTTTATATTAACAAGAACAACATAGCCATTAGAATTCCACATACGCCCAATTAGTTCGCCAGACGCAAAAACTCCATACTTATTTTTGCCATTCCTACCTTATTACTCGATGTTGTCGACGCCACACAAACGTGTCCTGATAATAAACTAATATGTGGCGTTCTTTCTATATAGTTTTACCATTTATTTTAGGCACATCTGGGGATTCTGGGGACCCATGTGACATGGCGGGGGATGTGAAGCTACACGAAACTGACTGGTAATTGACATGATTTAAGAAACTAACTAATTGTACCAATATTTCATTGTATTATAATTAGACATTACATTTTTTTCAACAGCCACCAATTTTGGTACTGCCTTTCAACCCCAGCAAAAGGAAATGTCTGGCTACTTGTGTATTGTCCGTTTGAGGCATACGCTACTTCTGAAGGCGAATGTATTCCGGGTCCATGCGGTGGTACGTTTGCATTTTGTTAGTTTCCATTTTAAGCTTTAAATCGCTGTCATCGAAACATTGAATATTAATAGGCTCTGGGGGATCAGGTGGATCTGGGGGATCAGGTGGATCTGGGGGATCAGGCGGATCCGGCGGATCTGGGGGTTCAGGCGGATCTGGGGGTTCAGGCGGATCTGGGGGTTCAGGCGGATCTGGGGGTTCAGGCGGACTTGGGGGATCTGGGGCACCTGGAGAACCTGGTGGACCTTATGGACCTGGTGGTCCATGGGGACCCGGAGGACCAGGGGGCCCCGGCGGTCCAGGAGGGCCTGGCGGACCGGGCGGACCACCTGGATCCGGTGGATCTGGTATTGGTCCGGTAGGGTCCCATTGGACTGGTGTAGATTGGATTCAAGGACCACCCGCAGTACCAGGTGGGCCACCTTCAATGGGCGGGCCTGGCGGTTATGGTGGGTTTTGTCCTGTCCCAGGGGATACGTGGAGACCATCACCAACAGAGTATACCCTGGAACCGGGTACACCCTATGGTCCTGGTGGTCCGGGATCACCGGGCGGACCAACTGGATGGCAGGCACCTGACAAATTTATATGCGAAGGTACAGCCGCTATAAATAACGCTACCACTCCATGTAGACATTTCCCGGATCCTTACGACTGCTCACACGGCTGGGTGTGTAATCTTGACTGGCAGAGACATCAATGGACGCCCCACATACATTATTGTTATAACGGTTGGCACTTCAATCATCATACTGGAGGTTGTCAAGAAGGTTGTCCCAAACCAACTTGAATGCTCTGCAATGGCATGCCAAAGTTTTGCAGCAAAGTTTACACTAATAATAATTAAATATGGTTCTGCAGTACAGACTCAATATTATCTGAATAATCAGCATACTTCATTACAAACCAATCAGCATTGAAGCCAACCTTCTCTCACTATTCATGAACATCATGCATACGCACACCTGCGCTCAGATCATACCTACCACCTGCTGGGTCAAGACGGCGGAAATTATTTGGAGCCCAGAAAAAACAATCCAACCGATTGACTGTTCATAGGTTTTCCATTCATACTCATTTCTGCTTGTGGCTGTTTCTTCTTATGTGCTCCATACAAAGCATGGAATTCGCAAGATAATATTTCTGATTTCACCTAATGCATTCTCGCGATATGGTTGACCAAGACCTGTAATTTCTAAAACTTAGCATTCACTTACTAACACGATGATATTTCATTTCTGGCGTGACATGAAAGCAATGTTCCGTATAACAATGTCATTCTGGCAAGGTTCTGTCTTGATTTTGTAAGTTCCAAATGGAATGTCGCATTGAAAGCGACGCCCAGCACCCCAAGTGTAGTAATATTTCCAGATTCGAAGTAGATGCAATACTATTTACAGGTACCTATAAACTCTTGATAATGTTAGCATCCCCATTCATTTTTGCAGATCATCCGTCCAATACGGAGACTAGTCCCAAAATGTTTTTGTACACAATGCGCCCATCTTGAGTACGTAGTAAATCATGTTTCAGTCATTTTAATCTCAAAATTCCATTCATATTTGTATTAAAAATTTCCGTAACAAAACGTTGCTTGGCTTCGGTTATTTTGGACTGTAATTTCATTTTAGTCATGACTTGTATGTAATTAGGGGCCGTTTCTAACGACTCATTTTAATTTATTAAAGCTTTTCAACATAATAAAATTAACATTACAGTCAATACCGATTGGACTTGTTGGAGATTCAATTGTCGAAAGCAATTCCAAATTCTCCGTTGTTGTCAATAAAACTGTACTGATTTAGATCAACATATTCATATCCTGCCAATTATCCCGGCATCCTGCAATAGGACAGCGATTTTGCATTTAAAATAAATTATGCTTTTGGTAATATTTTATCATCAAACATTTCCATGAGAAAAATATTTTATTGGATGACTAATTATGTTTTGTGAATACGAAATCTATGTTGCGTCTTATAAAAGTTTGGTATTTTATGGTAACACTTTTTAGTAAACGTGTGTGTTATCCGAAGACATAAATGAGATAGCAAGTTGTCATGCCATCAAATAATGTATATTCCAGTTCGAAAAACATAAGGTATCTTTCACATTGGCGTTATTTACACTAGTCAATGTACATGCGCTATTCTAGACCCACGGAAGGAGATGTCGGTGAAATGGTGATATAACTTGCCGAAGGAAAACATTTTATTTTCAAGTTTTAATGATAAATTAGTGCTAAAGTGATGACTTTTAGTGCCGAATAAAATTTTCTCAACCAATATTTACCTACACACTGGATCAATATGAAGCAATATTCAAGCACCATACACATTGGAATTTGAAAAAAAATATGAATGCATCATTTATCACAATAAGCAGTTTGGTTTTCTAAAGAAACCGTTATCATTATACATTCCTTAGCGACAGGTGTTTGGTTACACATATTCTCGGAGCTGATGTCCATTGCTATCGGGTAATGCTAAAAACTCACAGACTTCAAGAAACCTACTCTTGTTTAAAATAATTGCATTGTCATTTTGTCTTTCAATACTCAGTGTATAATAACAAGTCATACTGGAAACATTGTTGCGCATCGAAAACGGAACTGAGGAGTTTCCGCAAATAAAACGTGTACTCTGGAAATATAAACGTAGTAAAAATTACGGAACTTTTTCATTTTTAAACGTAAGGTCTAGTCGATAAAATATCCTTTTCAATACCAAGATTTTAATGATGAAAACTCCCCTTCTTTGATTACTGCTGAATAAAGCAATTACCAATGTGATTGAAAATGTTTTTTTATTTTCAGATGTCCAGCCAAACTGAAGAGAATGCCCATTATATTAAGAGGGACAGCGATGATATTGGTGACGGTATTAATGACAACAGTTACCTGTGTGGCACGGATAGCGACGTGCAGCTCGATGCCGATTCGGCAAAACCATTACCCGGAAGTCACGGAGGTAATTCGCATTTAATTTGATATTTGGTATACAATTTCAAATATAAATCATGGACACACCTGTTAAACAGATTTATTGCCAACTCTATCCGTGGACGTGACTGACATCATTGATATTGTTCCCAGAGACCCCATGATCTCTGGTGAATTGGATGGTCCAGTGAGTGAGTATTTCAATATGCTCAGCCCAAAACTTGCTATCACGGGTATAGGTAACGGTGAGGAGCACGCTTTTGACTCTAGCTACTGCTTGGAAATGGACCAGTGTCTGTTTGAAGGTACGTCCAAACTTAATTTTATTGTCAAGGGCAAATGCATTTACATATATTCTTAATAGGTTGATATTAAAAAAAGCATTATGTCCGTTTCTGTTAAACATATTATGAACGCATATATTTATATTGATTGTTTTCGTGGAATAAAATACCATTTGTTTTCAGACGCGGCACCGATTAATGCAGATTCACTGCCAACTGGCAGAGCTACGGAAAATGATGGTATGGCTTGTTTAAAGGACAACGATGTATTTATACGTCGTTCGGAACATCAATTGGACATTTCCTTATTATTGAGCGGCGTTTCCTCACACTCGGGTAATATTAGCATATTATTTATGCGAGATAAAAGAAGGCCATAAATCCTAATCTATAGGTTCATCACATGTTATGAAAGCTAAGCCGTGTGCATTTATTCCTTTTAGATGATACCATGGACAATATATTACCTGGTAGCTGCTATAATGACGGTCAGGCACCGGCGGAATCAGGGGGCATCTCCATGGGTAACAAAGATGCAAACTCAGCAAACGGTATTCCAGTAACAGGCGACAATGAAAATGTAATGGATTTAAATGGGGGAAGCACTTCGTCGGTGAAAATATACGTTTCCTCTACTACTTTGCGCAAGGGAAAATCCGCCAAAAAAGGTAAAGTAAACTCTGTACAAAAACGTTCTCAATAATGCCGTAGATTCTGTAGATATAATACTACTTTTTGTTCATATAGGTAAATACGGGAGAGACCAGAAAACGCCAAATGGAGCTGAACATGAGACACTTTGTGGGAATATTGAAAACGGCGATGTTCGACATTTTTATGATCAATAGCACATTCGTCTCAGCTTGTACCATGGTTCTGATCTTTGGAGATTTAAAAAGTTAGGGAACTATATTGGGGTAATATGGAACGAATAACTAAAAGCCAAACAGAATAGCTAAATAAGTTAACTTATTATTTTATATTTAGATACAAAATGCGATTACTTGTGTTTTGAAGGAGATACGATTTTGAACATTTGCCAATAATTATGTTTAAATAAACTAAATGAATCACACGAAGGTCAATTGTTTCCAACTTTATTGGCATCCACATTTCTTTACATTATACGTGAACTGTCATGAAGCAGTACTTAAATAAATATCACGGAGTATATCAATTATCCCCAAAAGTTTACAACCTTATAATGTCTAGCGCGGCAACGCTATTTAGAATTGACTAAATAGTTACCTTAGTGAGCCATTGTTTGTAACATGGAATCAATACAAATGTTTAAAATATTATCAATGTTAGCGGAAACTAAGGCCATGTCCATTACCATCTCCGTTTGGAAATCCATTGCATCTATTTCGTCAAACAGGCTAATGCTTTCAATCTCATTTCCGTGATCATATATGTTTTCAAATCTGTTGGTCTGTCCCGTTGGAATTTGGGGAGTGCCAGATTCCAGCGTGCTGGAACATCCACTATGGGAAGTGAGTTCCGGTGCGTCCATCGCATGCTCCAGCTCAAAATCCTCCTTGTATGCGGATAATATTTTCTCGAAAGGATTTTCCACGTAGCCACGGTCATCATCTTGCAAATGATGCGTGTAGGTTGCCATCTCTGCGCTGTGAACGCGTATAAATGAAAATCACTACTGTTAACCAACAAATCATTTGGATATGGTTACGATAACTGGCCACTAATTTATGTTGAGCATGTAAAATGACTTACAATTACCTTTATTGATCCGGAAATTAGGTATAACGATGATATGTTCTCCAGTGCTTTAAAATAACGTACATTTAAAATATTGAAAGTGATATCTTCTAGCAAACTGTTGTGCTGCAATAATAGCCACACTGCAGCTGCTCAAGGTCTCTCTGTCTCAAACAAAGCGAAATAAAAACTATGCATAGTCGTCGATTTATTTCTTAGAATTTTACTGAACAATGCCGTACGTGTTTAGCAGAACTTGTAATTAGTTCTTCCAATTATAGAATGACACACCAACATTAATGCATGGGACGAAGTGGAAAGAAAAATAATCTTGGTTCTAATTTTAATTGAAATTGTAGGTGTTTTTAATAAATCTAATCAAAATTAGGCGTCACATTTAACCATGTAGCATTACCATTATCTCAACGTGAGCATTAAAAATGCTGGAGGCTGCCAATGTAAAGACACGCGAATGGAATACCGTTGAATTTCACGTAATAGACTCCGGTACGCAACTTTTGTTGCCTTGGCGCATTGTCTTGCACGGCTACATGCATATGACTATATTATGACATGCAGGTGTTTGCATGTTATGTACCTAATTCCATTATTCCTGGAATTCCATACTACTTGGAAGAACTCCAGGAAATGCAGAGTCACAGCCTTATTATTTGTTGATGTCTGCGTCGTTGCCATTTTATTAGGAATAACGACTTGGTGAACTACAGTGTCTTTCTGGAGCTCCCAGCTTTGTTCATGCACATTAATTATTATATTGTGATTTTTTGGAGTATCAACTCAGTTTAAATTGGATCATATTCGGGGCATGGCGATATTTATTCCACCGACAAACCCATCGTGCGGCTTACGGAGCTTGACAGAAAGTACGACTTATAGTGAATCAAGCGAAATTGCCCGCGTTATTTAATCACTTCATTTCAATAAATAATAATCATAAGTCCGATTGAATTACTCCAATCGCTCCCAATTCTAACTAGGATTTGCATGCTTGTCCTCGTAAATTGTTTTAACACATCTTGTCATTTTACAGACCGCCATGCCATATACAGGGAACCTGAAAGTCCGTCCTCGACCGATGACCAGTTTAAAGTTTCTTCAAACAACAAAGCAGCTAATCCTGTCCCATACTTTCTTGGCTACGAAGATTTTGGGAATGTACAACAAAACGTAATGCTTGAATCTGACAAATGTCGCCTCTTGGTGTCACGGGAAAATGTTTACATGGATCTCCAAATGTCCGTTGCGAACTATGTGAATCGGGGAACAGTAACCTGTGCTGCTGCCATTTTCTACGCAGCCGGGTATCCAATTGACGAGTGTCCAATAAGGGCAGTCGGTAGCATTCTATGCACTGGCCACGAGATGCATACTAAACTCTTTGGATCAGAGAAACCGCTAGTTGACGCCAGCAGACTGGATGGTTGGGTTAAAAGTATCAACGGTTTACGCTTGCGTTTAGGAGTGGTCACCGATCACGTAATCCTGGGCTCCATGAATCCGGAAATCAAATTAAAGGGACTCTTCGAAAGTCTTGAGACATTCATTAACAATGGCGAGTTTTCGGCTGCCGTTGTGACGGTGTGCTCGCGCACGCTTGCGATAATAAAGTTCCGAGGTTTCGTGTACTTGTTTAATCCTCATGCACGCTCCGTTGTGGGGGATTTCTTCCTCACACGATTCCAGCCTGGGGATGCAGCAGCACAGATAACATCATTGATTAAAATTAATTGCGGAATGGAAGGAGTGTCCATGGAACTTCAAAGCCAGACACACATTTTTAAAATAATACCAGTACGATTTACGCAGGCCATGAAAATGGAATCCCATACAGTGGCTAATGGTGGTGGCAATGCATCCAATGTAGGCTGTGATGACAAACCTCCACGTGGTAAGTAATCTTGCTCAACTTTGTAGTACACAATCTTTCTTTCTGCGGCACCATGTATTGCATGAAATCGAAGTTTTATGTGCTATTTTGTTTCAAAGTATATAATAGCTAAAAACGATAACATAAATTACAGATTTTGGCGACGACGGCAATCCACCGCAAATGACCAGCGTGCCTGGGTGCTTGGATATGGATAGTGGTGTTGAGGAACCAAGTGCAGGTACATTTTGCTGGTTTGTTTATTTTCTAACCACAGTGTATTGTAAGTGTTAGTAATACCAAGCTATAAAACAGAACCGTAAACTCAGAGAGTGAATCTATGCAGATCTCAAGTAAGTCATAAATGTTTTCGTTTGTTGCAGGTGCTGACGACATAAATTCGTCCGATTTCCTGGATGACCGATTTACGGAGGAGGCAAAAGCTGAGACAAAAGTTGAAGGTAATCTGTCATGTTTGAAATTTTTGGCACCTACGTTTCTATTAATAACTGTGGCACCACGATGAACAATATGTTAGCTCTAAAGCCGAAATGGACAATTATGCTTGCTTTGTATTTACAGGTCTCGGTCCGATGAAGACTCATGTCGTACAATACATGCAAAGAAGTCAAAAACGGAGATTCATAACGGGACGGGCCGGTAACTGTTTTATTTCATTAAATGCAAATTGAAGAATTCTCCACTTACACCAAAAAACATTAAACTTGTAGCAATACTAATTTTTCTTCTACAGTTTCCAAACGAGTCAAGTTAGGATTGCTGGCTGGAGATATCATGGATGGGTACAGGGCTGTAGCTGGATTACGGATCCTTAACATGACCATTTCAAGAAGGGAAGCAGCAAGACAATTCAAATTACATGTCCGTGGTGGAAACATTTGCATTGAATTCCTTGAGAATAAGAATGCATTGGCCAATAATAATGGAGCTTCTACAATGATATACCCTATTGTCAAGACTACCGATAAAACTTTAAATAAATAACGAACAGGTTGTCATGTAAATTCCAACGGAGAACAACTGTTGAGGGTCTAAATGCCCCCAGAACAAATTCCAGATAACACCATTTTCAATTATTAAAATAAAGTTAATGAATGCTCATAAGTAGTTGAAATTCTCATGCATTCGCTTTGTAAGTATTGCATACCTATATAATTTCTCTATTCGTTTCTTTTTTAGCAATTTGTAATTTTAATCTCAAGAAAAAGTTTTATATGGATTTACTGATGCTGTATAAACTAAAACTGAATTCTGTAAATAATTAATTCAATAAACAGTTAATAAAAAAATGTAATCAATAAATATAAAAAGTTAAAATGTATAGATTGGTACGGAATGAATGCATTTGTGCAGGTATAAGATTAACAAGACACTGCCGCTGGCATAGGTAATTAAAAGGTCAGTAACAATGAGTAATCTTGAAAATACCGTCTTGAATAAGCATTTATGTATACGTAAATAAACATTTAACTTTTAATATATTGCTCCGGCAGAACCAGACGGCGGTATAATACACGATGTAGCTAAGTATTATAAAATTTACAATTTGTACTCAAAACGCTGCAGCAAAAATGGGTACCCTTGTCCTTTTCAAATTCTGAAATATAAAATGTAACAATGTTTATTTTTCATTCATTTACTTGTAAGGATATCAGATGTATTAATACGCTGGTAAATTAAAGTACTACAATAATACAAAATAGAAAAATACAAAACCAATCTCCAAATAATTTCTTACCCTCGCTGGCTCCGTTGTCATAGAAAACCAATTTCATTATTTTGCATGTGTGCCTTGCGTACATTATGGGACGGTTTGAATATTTTTTGCCACATCTTCAATTAGTCTTTCCTAGATGGTAATGGTCACGATGTCTGTATGACGGATACGTCGGAATGAATATGTTGTCCATTCCAAACAACTTGAGGATTCTCAGCGCCTTCCAGAGCCGTTGTGAAGATGACTCCGCTATTACAATCCTGCTCCACGCATGGCTCCAAATTGCCATTGAAAACGGAACGAACTGTGACGAAAAATAAATTTCATATGATCCACATCCGGACTCAAACAATTATCAAGGTAGATCTATATATATACTAGATAGATGGATGGCTTACCAGAATTTTCAAATTTTAAATTCGGTGTAAGCGGATGCTTGGTCGGGCATTGGTGGACAGCATTATTAGCCTGAACGTCAGCTTTTGAATTTCCTTTTATTAAAAGACGATACATCCCTTCAATTAAAATTGATTTGAGACGTAATCTTGGTATTTGTTTCCGTTTCGCAACAACAAACTGGCCATCATCCATTTCAAGGAATTCCTTGTGGCGTGCTGATGACATAAGCTTGGATTTGCCGTCTACCTGTACTTTATCGAGAGAAACCATGTTTTGTCTCTTGCTTTCTCTACCACCCGGCTTTTTCCCTGTGGGTAGAAATATGAGCAATACATTTATTATTTACTTAATATAGTCGCTGTTTGCACCATACAAGTGCGTAAACATTGTTCGTGTTTGAGCCAACTTAGAGTTGAATTTGTTGGGATAGAACATAATTGACAGATAGTGAAAAAATAGAGCGGATCCCATATCATTGGTCAATTGAATTTCGGGCATATTTATAATACTTACCGGATCTTGCATTCCGTAAACGTGGGAGAACATGTTTAGAAATATATGGACAATCCTTGCGGTTCTTGACAATGCGTATCCTGTTTTGTCCGGCTGGGGTTTCCTCCATTTCCATAAAAGGGACCTTTGTCAGAAAATCTTGAAACCAGAAAGACAGCAATTCATGTGATGATGACTTGGTGATAATATTGCTTCATAAATTGGATTAGGTAACGATTGGATATCAAAATGTGCACATAAACTCCTTCACACTTTTACTTCCTGGATAATGTCCTAAATAGTCTTCTTTATTTTCAGGGAATGTAGTGAACTTTAGTTTTTTAATCTGAGAAAAATTGAATCCATTCTTATGTTAAAATTTTGCAAATACACTGCAAAATTTTAGGGTGAATACACTTTATATACACCAACAATGACATGAGTAATATCTACTTGAAAATTATATGTCCAAACAATGGTTTGCTTGAAAGCAGTGCTTGCCTCCAAGGACTAAATAATTGCATAAATTGTCACGATGAGATTTAATACAATTAACAACACATCTAGAAACTTAAGAGACAGCTGATGCTTGTGTGTCTACATTTATATTCAAGCTACGCACATGATGCAATACAGTTTTGTTCTGTTAGTGTGATGGAGTTCCTGGAATACAAGAACAAGCTTTCCATTTCATTTAGCAGAGTTGTTATTACGTTGCTTGAAGTGAGGAGCAATGCTCTCTGTATAATATTACGCAACTAGCGCAAACATACACCACCCGACCACCACAGTCTACCCAGTGCATAGATCCAAGACGCGTAGAGATGAGTCCGGCTGAAATATGAGCTTCACAAGACCAACTATAATTCAGTAGATATTACTTTACCAAATGGAAACTGCTTCTTATATTGCTACCATGCTTCCTGGCTACCAAAGTCAAACACACATGCGACTGCAAAGGCTAGGCATAGTTTCAGAGTCATACCAAATCAGAATGATCATTATGTTTTACACAAATATTGCACGCAATCTAGGAACTTTTCTTTATTGTGTTGATTGTTTCGCAAGCATCTACACTGATTAAATTGTAAACCTCACTTATAAATAACCCTGATGAAAACGTGATTATTTCATATAATTTATAGTTTCGTTGGTTGTCGTAGAGAACTTAAAAGCACCTAGTCTTATTTTGCCCCACGTATGGTGCTATCAGAATTTTGGTACAAGCATCAACAGCGTCACCGCAAAACAGCGTGCCTGCTTATATAAACTGTGTGCAATTGTCTTGTACATAGAAATCATGTAATAATTAATTATGAATATTTGTTACCGGATCGTGATTTTATTTTTTCTTCAACCATTTTCTGGAATCATAATGTATCTCTACCAACGCAATCAGTAATGAATACTTAGAAGAAAATAAAATTATTGCTTTTGAAATCACTTTCCATTTACACCAGCTGCATCAAACAAACACTGGATGGTGAACTAGTGTAAGCTTGTTCACGTCGCCAGAATAAGATGTAATTCTGCTCTGGCTGCACTAAACCAGTGCGATAAACTATTTTTTGCTGCAAGTCCGAATTCTGGCAAGCAAGTCAAGGTAACATGGAACACAACAGATGCAAGTCATCATCCTCAAAGCCTACAGAAAGCTGTACATACCAATTGTAAAACGATAGGGTCAAAGCTCAAGAGTAATCAAAACATTTAGCATCTTTAATAGGTTCATGTACTCCTGCAAACAACAGACTATACTTTTAGTGGCTGTTTGTATTCTTACATGCTGTGATGCAAATATTTATAAAAACGAGTGTGGTATATATTCTTGCTGTCGATGCCGATTTTTTCAGAAATGAAAGCACATAGTTGCATTTTACATCTTACATAGTTCTATGTTTTCCACATATTCGAGACACGCTGTGGCATGTAGGACATTGCTTAGTCACATTTGCTTACTTCTTGGAATATAAGAGTAGAAGTTAATGCCCCATTTATTTCATTGTGGTAGGTCATTTCATTATACAAAATGCATAAACAAAATGCATTGGTATGACAAACTTAAGTATATGTGAGTGATATACTTTGTACGACTCTTCCTTGCAAAACGTTTGAGATAAAACCTTGACGTTGGCACTCACTGCTTGGAAGGCTGTTTTCTGCTTCCAAATAAACAGTTGCCATTACCACACCTGTGACCTCATTATCAGAAGAGAAATTATAACAAAATTGTTGCAAAGCGATAAGCGCCAGCACGCAGTCCTTCATCTTCATAATGATTTGGTTTTGATATGTTAACTTTTATTGGAGAAACTGAACAATTTAAAATATGTGGTTATGATAGATGGCTAGCTGTGAGTAGTCTTAAATATTTCAGTGAGAACTTTTTTGCAATCTGAAATACCACTGCTCAGCAAAACTAAAAGGTGCTGTCGGTAAGGTGTGTAGTCATGCCTTGAACGTTTTTTACTATTGTCACTTTGAATCTGTATGTATATCATCCATTTTTATAGCTCCAGAGCTGACATAGTGTATGTTTAGATCACAAAGGTTAGATGATCTATTTAATATCCAGCTCGAGAAAAAGTGTCCATGTACATTTTCTTATGAACAACAACAAACCAGAGAGGATATTGATTGTGGTTTACTTGAAGTCCAGCACCAAATATTCACAAACGGTACGTACGATTTTTCAAGGACTGGTGATTGCTCCACACATTTATGTTGGTTTATAAAACAAGGAAATTCAAAAAATTCACAAGTAATTTACTTCAAATCGGTAAAATGTAAATAACCGTCGATTTTTGCACGCTTACTTCATCATATATTTTGAATATTACACGTTTTGCAATTCAGCTTTTTCATAGAGTTTGTTGCTCAGCCAAGTTCACAAAAAGATGTGCAAATATTCACTACCTTGTACTATTACCATGACATGAATAACGCCAAACAAATAATACATTATTTTAAATGTGAACATAATTATTAGTACAATATTTGGCGAAGCGTGGACGCAGTAATATATACCTACATAAATCTCAATGCTCAAACAAAATTTGCCATCAAGGACAAATAATAGCTGGCTATTGAAATTATTTTGTCATATATTTATAACGGGGTGCTCCAATGTTCCCATAATTTTAAAGCTAATCTGCGTAGACAAAAGTTCTGGAAACTAATTATTTAAAAAATAAGGAACACGATTTCCTGAACATGTCTCATTTCGTTACATGATTCTTAGATTCCAGATACATATCATTCAACCTAACTTGGTATTTGCTCTATTGCATGCACAATTTTCATTTTTTCATACTACAAATCAGCAATAATCAAAATGATGTTTCCTCAAAGTGTGTAGAAATGAAGCCCTCTGGAGGGTGGCTTTAAAGTGGCTGTTTCCTTACCGACTAGAAAAATTAAACAAGGTACAAGGTAGTCCATTTGTATCACAATGATACAAATCATCACATACGAGCAAATGAGCATGTACATTTCGCTTCTGAAATTTTAAGCAGTTTGGTAGCGTAACTATCTACTCATTACGCAGTTGTGATTAATAAAGTTCGACTTAAATTTGTATAAATTCTCTTTCCAAAATTTTCATTACTAAGGTAAATATATTACTCAGAAACAGACCGTGTCTTACTTTTCCGCGTCTTTAAAAATCTAGCGTAAGCCTCGGCATTTACTTGTATGTAGACGTAAATCCATACCCACTGTATATATAGACGCATATACGGTAGACTTTTTGATAATGAGTTTGCATTTTTCATGTACTGATGCATGCTTACCAAACTGATAAGCGACAAGGCACAACGGAGCTCATTGAAATTTGAGACACTGCGTTGTTTTTATTCTTGTCAATGATTTTGTTGTAATAATGACATAAAAATAATGCTACAATAAAAATTGGAAACATTTTTCTTTCTGCGAGGCAGAGTCATTTGAGTTGATCTAGCTGAAGATGGAAGTACCCGAAATAAATAGCAGTGATGCATATTATGTGGACATAAGAAGCAAAGCCATTTCGGAACTACACTCATGACCGAAACGACTACCTACACATAACCGAGAGTGGATATATAATATACACAATATACGAAATCCATTAAAAATGACATTACATTTTATGTGATTTGGTGCCACCGTCGTTTGACCTGTAATGCTACACTGACATCCTGCAATCCTTGATATGCGTCATCGCTAACTTTATGTAACTATATCATATATACCATAACCTATTATGGAACCACGGTTCTCATCACAGTAGACTTTAAGTAAAATTATTATAAACGGAGAATCACAGGAAAACAAGTCATTCTTTTTCAAGAACTCAAACCTTTCACATCGTCCTGCTGAACGTTTTCGTCTACTATCAGTTGCTACCGTAGTGTAATAAGTTGTAGTCAAACTTATATAATCGCAGCATTATTTTACAACGCTTCAAAAAGTGCAAGTGTAAAAGTTGCAGTTGGAGAAACTGTGATTTGAAGGGTAGTGCCGTATACACATTTTTGTGCCCACCGGAACGAAAAACCGACTTACAAATACTATTTGTCAAGTGTGCCTGTCAAAGCCGGAAAGAGTTTTTATTCTTTCGGAAAGAGACAAAAATAACGCTAGACAAGTGTGCCTGGATACGATTCCATTTGGTTGTTTATTTTTGTGTTGTGTGTGGGAGTGGTTAAGTGTGAAAAACAGTTCTACCGGATATTTTTACGCACATGTAATAGCGTATTGGTTATAAAGTAAAAGTGTTCTGTGAACGAGTCGGACACGAGTTGATATTTTTTCAAGACAAAACATATTTGACTGCAACCAATCATTTCCTAAAATATTTAAAGGTGATATCTCTAAACGTGATTGCCAAGTTTGCTCATTTCCAACTTTCTTTAAAATTGAGAAAAAGCGACAGACAGGACGTTACTTGTTTTCTTTGGTAAGCAAAATTTTATTAAATTATTACACTGTGAGTTGTCTTGTGCGGTCCTTTGCGAAATCAAAAACATAAAGACCAATAAAAGGTCATTTTCACGCATTTCCCTATGTCACATTTAAACCATTTAATCGTCGTAACGGAGCAAAGTTGTAATTTTTTTTATATTTTGATACTGTGAGAAGTCTATTAATTTATTTACACGTGTCACCTTGGTTGAGCACAGAAATGTAGATTTGCTGAGTAAGATAGCTTTCATCTAAAAAATTAAATGGAATAAATATTGGGTACGACACAGGCTTCCATAATAAATAATGAAGTATATACTACTATATAGTACGATTTTGTGTTAAAATTTGACATGGAAATAGTTTCAGGACAGACTGGATAAGTTATCATTAATATTGCGTTCAAGTACTGTACCTCCAACGGTTTTAGAATGAATATCTTCATATGTGCAAAATAAGCTACCTAACCCATTTATGTTATGTTTTCATTGTCCATGGGTGAAAGATGAAAAATAATTTTTGGTCTTGCGTAGAATTATTTTTGAACGAGGTGAAAATATTATTTGGTATGAACACATTCATCAAAAAGCAAACCGTGTCTGGAGAACGCTCTCTGGATTCTCAAAAGTATGACGATGTTATTCATGCTGACGCTTTGTTTCAATAAAGTAGAATAGTTTGTTGTATATAAGCTCGACGAGATAAATAAGAAGTCATGGGAGCATGCAAGCTAGGTATCCAATATTTACAAGTGGTTATAATATGGCATTATTGAATTATGCAAAATACTAAAACTTTAAATTATATACAATCATACGTTACGGACCTTGCATAAGTTTTAGGATTTTGTAGAAATAATGGCCAATTTTTTAATGTGATCAAGTTGACTCAATAATTTCTACTAAGATTATTTAACTTATATCGGTTGCATTTTCAACCAACTTCAATTGTAGGTACTGTTTTGTTTTTTGCAAAGTTACACAAGCGCAAGGGGAGATTCCACATTTGATCATCTAACAAACTGCACCCATCATGAAAGCGAGACCAACACAAGAGTTTCATTTATTATTCCCACTGAAACGGTGCATTTACTTTAAATTTACATATCAGCAGAAATAAACAAGAGTGCGCATTGTCTGAGATAATAGCGACGCGAGGGTTTTAATGAATTGGCTCCTTGATTTTGATTTTCCTACCACATGTTAATGTCAGATACGTTTTATATATGTACATCAGCCGACGATTATAAGATCATTCATGTTGTGGTACGATTATTTTGAGTAGAGTAATTTTTTGTGCTTGCATGAATTATAATAATAATGAAGACCATATTAATGTTGTAGTGCATATTGCTGCTAATCATATAACTCGGAATACCTTTTGGATGTGCGTTGCTTGCATGGCTCTTTTCCTCACCCAGTACCACGCCATTTTTCTTTTCTATTTTGTCTCCAGCTCAAAACTTGCTCTTGTGCTGGTCTCATGATATTTTGGACAGTGTAAAGCCAGAGAATGCTTTGCTGTTGAATTGGTGTGTGCATGTGAACTATTTATTGGTTACATACACAAGTAGCTAGACGATGGATTACAAGCGATAATAAAATGTGCACATCGTGATGATCAGTTAGCGCTTTTGTGGTCATGGGTGCGTGATGTTATTATTGTGAAAGATATGCTTGTTCATAATTTCCTTTCCACTTGTTCAAGATGATATCTCGCTAGCGACGACCGGAAGGACATTTCTGCCATTTCATCGTAGTATTGTGTAATGTAGTTATGAAATATTACGAATTAAAAAATAATGCAATTGCATTGCATAGTTCACGTCACTTCTTTGAATGCTGGATGGATGAGAAATAATGCTAAATTAAAAAATGGGTGGTAAATCATGCTTTATGGTCTGAAAAGTACCCATTTCTACATTTTGCATAAGAAGAAGAACTACTGTTTATTACATCACTAGAACGTCCACTCCATTCTCCGGCAGAAATTTTCTTGGCATTTTATAGAACAGGATAATTCATTAGTCGACTTGTTGCCACTTTAGTGTCGCAACTTTTCATACATTACTTTAATCCGATAAATGCTCAATTCCGTCACGACAAGCACGATTCAAATTGACATGTTTGTCCATTTTGTTTGGCGAATCTGATTGTTGCGCTTCCAAAATCGCTTCTCATTTCATATGCCAAATAGTAGTCCAAAATTAAACAGATTTTTTCCTCAATTTACTTCTTGCAGGAGGAAACTGCATCCATCACCAGACCCTGGAAAAAGCGAAACTTTATCTTCTATAAAAACACCAGTTAAAATGAAAACTAATCCCGGAAACCGCCCGGCATCCGTGCATGTGCTTCCAGTCAATCGGAAGAAAACTTTGGCCAAACCCAAGTCGAAGAAACGGGCAAAAACCGGTACGCCATATACAGTACAAAACCACATGTTATTTAATTTGTTTGCTTTCACCATATTTACTTCATCGTTTTAAAAATATATACAGGTCCCAAAAAACAAGAGAAACCGACATCAGATCATCCGATGGCACTTAGAAATATGTCTACCCGATCCACGAAAAAGGCACCCATGAAATTAAAACGATCGTCGTCGGGCCGTGTGCGGACAGCAAATCATGTGTGTCCGTACAACCTGAGAAGCCGGCCAAACAATTCGGGTACATGCAAATGATTTCTATTAGAAACTGTGAAATGCCTTATTCAGCTTGTTGCACAATATCTGCAATGATCACAGTGTCATTAAAGTTGTCAATGAATATATCTTAATGCTTATCAACTAACTCGTTATGTACAAATAATAGGATCTGAATCCAAATCCGGTTACAATCTGCGGACGGAAGCGGAGCGTCGTCCAGTGAGGCGCTATGGAATGGAGAGTGAAAGTACTGCCACCAAACAACGCGAAAGGAAACCATATGAGCGACCGGCAACTAAAAAAGGGAAAGCTAACGGTAAGCAAATAAATTTGGTGACGCATGCAATTAATATGATGAAAGAAATTAACTCAATTCCATTCCGTACATTACATATGATTTAAAAGGTTTTTTTACATGTTTGTCATCCACAGATACACTCAAGAGGAAACAAACCCGGAATAAAGCGCGGGCATTAAAAGGTCAACAACACCAACTTCCTAAAGCTATGCCTGTCCTGTCTAGTATGGATTGTGACGATGACGGCATGGGTGATGATCAAGGCGAAATACCTGGTATGGAAATTGTCGAATCCGTTAATCCGACTGCATGTGATAACGGCCAGATTGGAGCCGGCATTGTTGCGGAACTTGGACCAGGCATTGGTAATAAACACTTCTTATTTACTAGTATATTATCCCATAATTTTTTTAACATTTTTAGCCATTAATTATAACGAAATGAGCCAATAAATGAACGTGTATGTGATAAGTATTCAATCTAAGCAAAACATTTTGTTAACAGAAATGCCCACCACTCAACCCGTACAAGATGGTCCAACACGAGGTCAAAAGAGAGGGAGCAGCGAAGATGACGTTGGCGTTCCTCAATCAAAAAGACTTAAACCCCAAGCTGCGAATAATTACAAATCAAGTCCTGAGACAGCGACGTCGGCTGAATGTATGGGTAATCGAAATATCATCAATGTTTGGTTTTCGTGATACGTTAAGTTGAAGATAATGAATTCGAATTATATATTTTATTAGTAGGTTCAACTTCTACATTGGAATCAGCAGAAGCGGACGGAGATAACACTGCCCAAAACAATGGCAACGGATCCTCCTCGCCTGACTCTACGCAAGTGGATTCTACAGCTGTCAACGAAAATAGTTTGGAGGCGGCGCCACAAAATGGAACGGACGAAGGGGACGGTGAGACCAATATGGAAAGCGGAGCCTCCACAAATCCAATAGTCACAATCAAAACTGAACCGATGGAACCTAAAGATGAGCCAATGTCTTCACAAGACGACTCTTCTACAAGTTACCTGTCCAGTGATTATGAATCATGCCTCAAAGAGGATATGTTCCTCCTTAGAAGCAATCCGAACGGTGTGGCCGATGGTGAAACCATAAGAAATAAGGTGATTTCGGCCGTTGCCATCGCTGCGTCGGGAGTAGCTGACATTAACACGTGGGATGTTGCTACTTTGGATGTCATACTGGAAAGAGCAAATGATGTCTACAACAACTCTGTGGATGAGCTAAACCAAGCTCGTCCGTACGACTTGGGGATGGTAGATAATCTGGTACAACGGTATGGCAATTTGAAGGAGGAAGTGAGGATGACTGTACTGCGCATGTGCAAATTCGCCGGCAGGGGTGATCTGCTGAACAGTATCACCAGAGCGGTCGACCATTTCCGAGAGTATGTAGCTTCCGGCGCCTTGTTGCTTATTGGTGGCCAGGTATTGGCCCTGGTAGAGCACGAAGAGCGGCTCTTCCTGATCGATGGAAACATCGGTCCAAGTAAGCGTGATCGTAAAACTTGTGGAAGATCGGTAGTCCTACATCTTGGCGAGGCGTCTGCAGCCGAGAACCTGTTTGAGTACCTAAAGGAGAGATTCGCTATTGTTTCAACAGACAACTATAAATTTTCGGTATATCCGGTCGCTGTGCATGTATTCGAACCAGAAAACAGGACGGACGAACAGCCTTCAAGTTCACCAGATGGAAGTTCTCAGACATCAACGGTGGACGCAAATAACCCGATTCAAACAATTGAAGGAACGTCATGTGAACAAAGTGAGTCCATAATATGTTGTCCTTTTCCATTCATAACTATTTTTGAAAATGTGTTTTCTTGGATCACTTTGAGTGACTGTTAGTACTCTTTTATTTATTGAGAGAGTCCACTAAATTTACTGAACATCAATTGAGTTTGCTTATAGAAGGATTTACATTTAGTACGAAGGAATGCTTAATGAATATTTGTGCCTTTTCTATGATTTTCAGGAGACAACCAGCAGTAGACCACTAAGTAAATGGAAACAGGATGGCTCCGTTTGGGAAGGTCAGCAGTGTAACGAGTGCATGTTGGTAAAGGCAATTGGTCATTGGGGACACTTCGGCATGTATGATTAGTGTATCTAACCCACTTTACCAAAGTCCAAATGTAAATATTTGTACCATCGGTAGGAACATCATGTAGCAATATCATTATAGCAAGTAGTCCGTAATAAGCAACCTGTTTGCAAATTTACTTCAGGATTTCATAGAAATACATATATTGCATGACCATAAAAATTTGCGCGATGGTGGCTAAGTTTGGATAACATGTTTTTTTGGAACAAGCAATTTTAATACGTTAGCTCTCACAAATAAAAGCGGTTTGGCATCAATGAGTATGGAATAGGATTACAACCTTTTTAAATTTGACAAATTTGATATATTTGGTTTAGCATTGGCAATGAAATAGAACATCAATTTTATAGCTCAACTTGACATTGAACCACGCAACAGAATACATAGCATCCACAGAATAACAAGGAGAAGTAAATGAGGTAAGTAAGATTATTTCTTTTTGTTCAAATGGCATTGCATGAAAATTATGATTCACGTTTACCAAGGGTGGTCTCACTCTTCCGTGAGTATTAATGTGGACAGGGATTAAAGGAACGATAGCGAAAGTTGTACCATGACGGCCAGCCGTTACAGGAAACTCCTCCGGTGTAGTCGGTTCGACGGGAACGAAGCAGGAAGTCAACAATAAGGAATCCACAACGTGTATTCTTCGTTGGCATCATGTTCGTCAGATGTATCATAGTGGTCAATGGGCCCCTTCATGTATTCACTTGAGTGTCTACTGCAGGTTTTGATCAGAGTAAATATTCACCGCCAACCTAAACTGTTTTCCGGATTTCAATCCCATGCATATGTTCTACAACGATTTTTGATTAACAAAGTGATAAGGGACAATGAATTGCATGGACGTTGGTCTAGAGCGGACGTGGAAATTCTTGCGCAAACTCGGTAACGGCGTTACATGTTTTTTGAGGACCCCCAGCATGTATGTTTTGCTCTGCAGGGATTTTGACATTATTCAGAAGGGATATTTTTCACAATAGGAATATTTTGTCGACAAGGGATTTTTTTTGCCCACCGCGGATTTTTTTGTCCACAAGGGATTTTTTTGCCCACCGCGGATTTTTTTGTCCACAAGGGATTTTTTTCCCACTAGGGATTTTTTCCCACCGCGGATTTTTTTGTTCACAAGGGATTTTTTTGCCCACAACGGATTTTTTTGCCCACAACGGATTTTTTTGCCCACTAGGGATTTCTTGCCCAACTACGATTTTTTCCCACCGCGGATTTTTTTGTCCACAAGGGATTTTTTTGCCCACAAGGGATTTTTTTTGCCCACTAGGGATTTTTTTCCTACTAGAGATTTCTTGACCAACTAGGATTTTTTGCCCACCGCGGATTTTTTTGTCCACAAGGGATTTTTTTCCCACTAGGGATTTTTTTGCCCACTAGGGATTTTTAGCCTAAAGGGATTTTTTTTGCCTACTAGAGATATCTTGCCCAACGAAGTTTTTTTCCCACCACGGATTTTTTTGCCCACAAGGGATTTTTTTGCCCACTAGGGATTTTGTTTGCCAACTAGGGAGTATTTTGCATACAAGGGATTTTTTGCCCACAGGGGATTTCTTACCCAACTATGAGTTTTTGCCCACAAGGGAATTTTTTGCCCAATAGGGAATTTTTTGCTCAATAGGGAATTTTTTGCCCACTAGGGATTTCTTGCCCAACTACGATTTTTTCCCACCGCGGATTTTTTTGTCCACAAGGGATTTTTTTGCCCACAAGGGATTTTTTTTGCCCACTAGGGATTTTTTTCCTACTAGAGATTTCTTGACCAACTAGGATTTTTTGCCCACCGCGGATTTTTTTGTCCACAAGGGATTTTTTTCCCACTAGGAATTTTTTTGCCCACTAGGGATTTTTAGCCTAAAGGGATTTTTTTGCCTACTAGAGATATCTTGCCCAACGAAGTTTTTTTCCCACCACGGATTTTTTTGCCCACAAGGGATTTTTTTGCCCACTAGGGATTTTGTTTGCCAACTAGGGAGTATTTTGCATACAAGGGATTTTTTGCCCACAGGGGATTTCTTACCCAACTATGAGTTTTTGCCCACAAGGGAATTTTTTGCCCAATAGGGAATTTTTTGCTCAATAGGGAATTTTTTGCCCAATAGGGAATTTTTTGCCCAATAGGGAATTTTTTGCCCAATAGGGAATTTTTTGCCCACTAGAGAGTTTTTTCCCACTAGGGAGTTTTTTGCCTACTACGAATTATTTTGCCTACTAGGGATTTTTTTGCCTACTAGGGATGTTTTTGCCTACTAGGGATTTTTTTGCCTACTAGGGATTTTTTTGCCTACTAGGGATTTTTTTGCCTACTAGGGATTTTTTTGCCTTCTATGGATTTTTTTTTGCCTACCAGGGATTTTTTTGCCTATATGGGATTTTTTTGCCTACTAGGGATTTTTGCATTATTCAGCAGCGATATCTTCCCAGCAGGAATTTTAACGACTTCCATTTTTGCTAAGTAGTAATTTCGAGTCTTTATTCAGCACTGATTACGAGTTTTTTCAGCAGGGATTTCGAGTTTCTTCAGCAGGGATTACGAGTTTTTTCAGCAGGGATTCCGAGTTTTTTCAGCAGGGATTCCGAGTTTTTTCAGCAGGGATTTGGAGTTTTTTCAGCAGGGATTTGGAGTTTTTTCAGCAGGGATTTGGAGTTTTTTCAGCTGGGATTTGGAGTTTTTTCAGCAGGGATTTGGAGTTTTTTCAGCTGGGATTTGGAGTTTTTTCAGCAGGGATTTGGAGTTTTTTCAGCAGGGATTTGGAGTTTTTATTCAGCAGTGATTTCGACTTTTTATTCAGCAGTGATTTCGAGTCTTTATTCAGCAGTGATTTCGAGTCTTTATTCAGCAGTGATTTCGAGTCTTTATTCAGCAGGGATTTCGAGTCTTTATTCAGCAGGGATTTCGAGTCTTTATTCAGCAGGGATTTCGAGTCTTTATTCAGCAGGGATTTCGAGTCTTTATTCAGCAGGGATTTCGAGTCTTTATTCAGCAGGGATTTCGAGTCTTTATTCAGCAGGGATTTCGAGTCTTTATTCAGCAGGGATTTCGAGTCTTTATTCAGCAGGGATTTCGAGTCTTTATTCAGCAGGGATTTCGAGTCTTTATTCAGCAGGGATTTCGAGTCTTTATTCAGCAGGGATTTCGAGTCTTTATTCAGCAGGAATTTCGAGTCTTTATTCAGCAGGGATATTGAGTCTTTGTTCAGAAACGATTTCGAGTCGTTATGCAGCAGGTTTTTTGACTAGAAGGGATATAAGTGCCAGCATTGATGTCGGTAAAATGGCATTACCGGGTGCTTTGTAAGAATTCTCACGTCCGGTTTAATGTACATAGACTAAGGTACCTTAGACGACACGATTTATATCTGATCAATGACATCAATAAACCTTATATTAACCAATGACATGCTATGATATCAAATGAAGTGACAGAAGGACATGACACGACATTAGCACGACAAATAACTCTTTACTCCTATCGGTTTAACGACAAGATATTCTCATATGCCTTTCTAAATGCATTGTGTACACAATCGCGTGAAACATTTTAATAAATCGGTTAAAATGTACTAAAGTTGTCCACGAAAGGCGTGGACGGACGGACAAACATACAGACAGCCCAACATATATTTTTGTTGAAATTTAATTTTTTTCACGTTTCAAATATTGTATACCAACGATAGATAATACGGCAACAAAGTTTTTTGTGAGAGTTTGATAATGTCAAAGATCCGCATGGGGTAGTGTGTGATAAAATGTTTTTATAGAAAAATCATTGAGTTCAGATGTGTATATATCATAGTGCTACATCCCGTCCAAACATTATTTTATCAAATAGCTGTAATTGGCTCTTCTGCTCTTGCTTTCATGATTGGCAATTACGAATTATATGCTCTTCATAATATGTGCTTGGAATCTGACTTTTTGCCAAATTACCCAACTTCGTCGCATTTCGATGCAAGCTGGCTTACGTGTATCGGGAGTATAATTTGATACGATGTCATGTTACAATCGCTTCCGCACCTACACAGCTCTTCTTGTACGCCTGAGCTTCGATTTTTTGATGTGCTATTAATTGTGTTGCGCTTTCGTGCAGCTTCTGTGCCTGCCTTATAATTTAGCTCGCTATTTGCGCTTCAGAAGTTTTTGTTCATGCTTGCACATATGACTGCTGTGAACTATTTATTGTGCTCCGTTTTAACCAGTAAATTTGCAACGGGTTTTGCTTACAATGGGGCTAAGTTTATATGTGGTGTCACAAGTGGCTGACGATTTGGATTTCAATGAAACCTGCGACGCTGAAAACCATGGAAAAGTCAGATTCTGCTGAATGCAAAATATGTTCATGCTACAAGCAATTTTATGAAACAACAGCTTGATGTAAGCATATTATATGTTGCACTAAGCATGTATTACTTGCGTGATTCACATGAGAACTGCTCCAACCGGCAGTCGTCAAACTTACCATTTTTTCATTGCTACGTGTCTCCGGTAAAAATCGGCACCTTGTACCGCCATGGAACAAAGGAGTATTCCTGTAAGCAAAGCAGCGAACACATTTTGACACGCTCAATGCATTCTGTCTATATCAACGTCATGCATTCGTGATATATTACTGCTGTTTATTTGGGATATACAAAACTAGGATCGTTGTATTGTTAAAATTAAGAGTTTCGATTTGTAATTCAGTACACAAATTTTAGACAAGATCCATTACCCCAATGGACACATAAGACCCATATACAATAATGACCCCTATACAATGATGACCCCTATACAATGATGACCCCTATACAATGATGACCCCTATACAATGATGACCCCTATACAATGATGACCCCTATACAATGATGACCCCTATACAATGATGACCCTTATACAATGATAACCCCTATACAATGATGACCCCTATACAATGATGACCCCTATACAATGATGACCCCTATACAATGATGACCCCTATACAATGATGACCCCTATACAATGATGACCCCTATACAATGATGACCCTTACACAATGATGACCCCTATACAATGATGACCCCTATACAATGATGACCCCTATACAATGATGACCCCTATACAATGATGACCCCTATACAATGATGACCCCTATACAATGATGACCCCTATACAATGATGACCCCTATACAATGATGACCCCTATACAATGATGACCCCTATACAATGATGACCCTTACACAATGATGACCCCTATACAATGATGACCCCTATACAATGATGACCCCTATACAATGATGACCCCTATACAATGATGACCCCTATACAATGATGACCCCTATACAATGATGACCCCTATACAATGATGACCCCTATACAATGATGACCCCTATACAATGATGACCCCTATACAATGATGACCCCTATACAATGATGACCCCTATACAATGATGACCCCTATACAATGATGACCCCTATACAATGATGACCCCTATACAATGATGACCCCTATACAATGATGACCCCTATACAATGATGACCCCTATACAATGATGACCCCTATACAATGATGACCCCTATACAATGATGACCCCTATACAATGATGACCCTTACACAATGATGACCCCTATACAATGATGACCCCTATACAATGATGACCCCTATACAATGATGACCCCTATACAATGATGACCCCTATACAATGATGACCCCTATACAATGATGACCCCTATACAATGATGACCCCTATACAATGATGACCCCTATACAATGATGACCCCTATACAATGATGACCCCTATACAATGATGACCCTTATACAATGATGACCCCTATACAATGATGACCCCTATACAATGATGACCCCTATACAATGATGACCCCTATACAATGATGACCCCTATACAATGATGACCCCTATACAATGATGACCCCTATACAATGATGACCCCTATACAATGATGACCCCTATACAATGATGACCCTTACACAATGATGACCCCTATACAATGATGACCCCTATACAATGATGATCCCTATACAATGATGACCCCTATACAATGATGACCCCTATACAATGATGACCCCTATACAATGATGACCCTTACACAATGATGACCCCTATACAATGATGACCCCTATACAATGATGACCCCTATACAATGATGACCCTTACACAATGATGACCCCTATACAATGATGACCCCTATACAATGATGACCCCTATACAATGATGACCCCTATACAATGATGACCCCTACACAATGATGACCCCTATACAATGATGACCCCTATACAATGATGACCCCTATACAATGATGACCCCTATACAATGATGACCCCTATACAATGATGACCCCTATACAATGATGACCCTTATACAATGATAACCCCTATACAATGATGACCCCTATACAATGATGACCCCTATACAATGATGACCCCTATACAATGATGACCCCTATACAATGATGACCCTTACACAATGATGACCCCTATACAATGATGACCCCTATACAATGATGACCCCTATACAATGATGACCCCTATACAATGATGAGCCCTATACAATGATGACCCCTATACAATGATGGCTCCTATACACTGATGACCCCTATACAATGACGACCCCTATACAATGATGACCACTATACAATGATGACCCCTATACAATGATGACCCCTATACAATGATGACCCCTATACAATGATGACCCCTATACAATGATGACCCCTATACAATGATGACCCCTATACAATGATGATGATGACTCCTATACAATCATTGTATTGTGGTCATAGGTGTATCATTTTTGCATATCCAAAATAACAAGCAGTAATATATCCCGAATGCATGGCGTTGATATAGACAGAATGCATTGAGCGTGTCGAAATGTGTTGACTGCTTTGCTTACAGGAATTTTTATTTGTACCATCGCGCCACAAGGGGCTGAATTTTACAGGAGACATGTAGCAATGAAAACTTGATGTGACGATGATGATGATGAATCGATGGCCAATTTGACGACTGCCGGTTGGTTCAATTCTCATGTGATTCACAGAAGTAATACAAGCATAGTGCAAAATATAATATTCTGCCCGCAAGCTGTTTTTCATGAATTTGCTTGTAGCATGCCCATATCTTGTATTCAGCAGAATCTGACTTTTCCATGGTTTTCAGCGTCACGGATGTCATAGGAATCCAAATTTACAGCCAATTCCTACGACGCATACAAACTAACCCCCGTTGTTAGTATATTATCTTGCGCTGCTTCTGTATCTATTTTAGTGAAGCTGAATAATTTTCCGCACAATTCCAGGCATTAGCATATCGAGTCGCCCTGTTGGACTGCATGGGCAATGCTTGAATTTTCTCCGCTAAAATATGCAACGCGCTATCTCCCACTTTGACTGAAGATATCCCTTGCCAAAAAGTGAAGTATATGTGCTTTTGATTCGTAAGCTTATTTGGAGTAACAATTGTAGGCATTTAGAACGCTCGGCACTGAACCGTGTTTATAAACGGCATGCATAGTCTACCATGCTTATTGACTTCCACAGATTGAAGCATTTTTGTTATGCCAGCGTAACTGCCCACTGTTTCAAATTGCCAATCAGAAACGTACTAACTCAAGCCATTGCTAACGATTGTATTTTACATTTATTTTGCCATCATTTGCCATCACAGTGTCATTCCGCTATTTGGTTATCTGTGCCACGTTACATTCCACTCAGAACAAACTTTTGCCGTATTATC
Source organism: Sinella curviseta (assembly GCA_004115045.4). Classification (NCBI taxonomy): domain Eukaryota; kingdom Metazoa; phylum Arthropoda; class Collembola; order Entomobryomorpha; family Entomobryidae; genus Sinella; species Sinella curviseta. Next base: position 3,171,232 of record CM023200.3, on the reverse strand, counting down.
TACTTTGTTTAATTACATGATTGTTTACCATTAAAAGCAAACTGTACACACAAATACATTCACCCCATTATTACGTAAGGCAACATTTTGTTTCCCTTTGGGTCACCCGGGTTGGCTTTCACAAATACTTGACTGACTGCGACCAACAAAAACGTGGTACTTCGTTTTCCCTTGAATCAAATGTTAATGAGAAACTGTTATGGATGATGGTATGCCTGCGATTATAATCTAGTCCCAGTTTGAGTTGGCACAGAGTATTTACTCTGATTAATACACGTGGTTGGCTGCAAGTGTTACAATGCCGGTACCCATTGAACATGTTGATACAACTGATTAACGTGGCGTCAACGATGGATACACGGAGTGGGTTTCAAAATGTTGGCTACTGCTTGGGTTGCCGTCGTACCGAATTCCCCGGATGAGGATCCTGAAACGGCGGACCGTTGTCGTACAACCATGTCTTGGAGACGACTCGCTAAAAAGTGGGACCATTTATGACATGAATCATATTATTCATAGGAGACGCCGGAATATGAATTGAAATAATCTTACTTGTTTATAAATTTTTGTATTCGTATCTGAAATTGGTCATATTTGATTTTATCATATAATCCGGTCCACGGTGGTAAATTAGTTTCACGTTTTTAGCCCAAATTAGCAAAATTATTAAAACGAATGTCATGCATTAAATAGGGAGTCCATGAACACCGATAGCTTAGATTGCAAAATTTGGCACAATTTTTATCCTCGCACATTAAAAGATTGGTTTAGAATGGAGAAAGCAGATCGTATGTATAGTTGCTTGTTTCATAAAACATGTTCAAACAACCACCTGTTTAAGAAATTCCTGACCGCCCATATTTAGAGTTATCTCGAAATAAATAGGGAATAGGTTAATTCTACATTAAATAGGCTAATTTGTATATCAAACTTATAATTTATGTATACCTATATAAATATACAAATGACAGGTTATCAAATCTTTGAAACGTTGAACATCATCTACATCCAATATTTTGAAAACACATTAAATTTAAATGAATATAAATTGGTACATATTTAGGATGACGTTATGTGTTGACAAGGGAAATCACTAATTAAAATCACTAGAATAATTAATAGTAACGTTTTGAAGGTAGTGCATTGGCTGCAGCTTAGAAATATTTAAATATATGAATACTATATTGTTACAGTAATTTGTTGTTTAGTGGACCCGCAAAATAATTTCATGGTTTATCTGATATGTATATGAAAAGTGCCGAAGATGAAAATTAAAACGCATGCTTGTATTGTAATATCCAATAATGCTATAATGAGTGTTTCTTGTAAATAAATAATAAATAAATATGTAGAGAGTTTTTTTACAGCGTCTAGATTTCTTTCCAGCAACTTCAAATATAACATGCATATTTTGTTTCAGCGCATGGCATAGTTCTTCAAGAAAATGCAAGGATGCCATTCAAAACACTTTGCTCGAAAATTACAATTTTTCGGTAATGTTGTAAATGACCGAATCAGAAGATTCCTTACTATTTTTCTCATTTTACACAAGTTGGACAACAAGTCACTGGGTTCATGCAAATTACATACAATTGGTACTTCTACACTCATTGCTTTCATGATGCCCCAAGCAATTAATTCTTGAGCGCTTTTTAAACTTTATACATTCTGTATTGAGCTGGAATCGCATATAGATGTTTTAATTGTTGTTAGGATCCAGTTAGGCAGTTTCACTAACGTACGTAGCGCATGAACATGCACAACAGAGTGCTAAGAATATATGTGAGAGTTTGTACGGTGATCATCATCTTATTCAGATTTACTGAAAACTTACAAACTGATTTCATGTCAGAGGCAAAACCAAGCCATTCGAACTCAAGTTTTTAAGCATCTCCACAATCAATACCATTTATACAATTATGGAAAGTAAAATCGGAAATGTTGGCATTAACTTTCAGCGCTACAACAAACTCAAAACTTGGTCACAAAGGTATCCTGATGCTTTCCAGAAAAACACGGATCCATAAGATGCGAATTTTCTTATAAAACACCCCCTTTATTAGTGTTAGTTACAATATTTATTAATGGATCATTATTTAATGCTTTCTTGAACCATTCTCTGGAATCCTCACGAAGCTGCAGCTACGATATCAGAAATGCGTCCTGAAAGGAAAGTATTATTACATGTATCATTGTTCATATCACATTCTGCTAACACCACCAGCGGCACCAGAAAAACATTGAATGGTATGCTAGTGTAAGCTTATTAACGTCGGCAGAATAAGATTAAATTCTGCTGTGGCTGCACTAGATCAGAGCGATAAACTATTTTGTGCTACCAGTCCAAATTCGTGCAAGCAATTTGAGAAGGGAACCATGTAACATCCTACACAAAGCATGCAAGTCATCATCATCAAATCTTGACGAAATATGTGTGTACCAACTGTAAAATGTCAGGGTCAAAGCTCAAGACCAATTAAAATATTCCACATCTATAATGGGTTCATCAACTCCTGCAAGCAGCAGACTACACTTTTAACGGCTGTATATGTTCTCGCATGCTCTGATGCAAATATGTTGCATAAAGGACAGTGCGTGATCCCATTAGTCTATTTCTCCGAACATAAGAATGTAAGTTAATTTACAATTTATTTCGTTGTGGTAGGTCCAATATGTATGCAAAAAACGAATGTGTGTGTGACACATAATATTATGCATGGTAGAAACTATGCGACACATTTATGATAAAACCTTGACTTTGAAATTCACTGTGTGGCAAGTCGCCGTCTACTTTCATGAGTAAATAAATAAATGAGCAATTCCAGTGGTTCACACATTTTACACAAAGAAAATATGCATCAACTCTTATAAAAATTGGAGCCTCGCATTGTTGCATACCAATTATATTCATGGGGTCCTGGCGTGAACTTAAATAGATAACCAACAATCAGACTATACCTACCCCTCGTATGCATATTTTCAGGACTTGTAATTTTTTTGCTATAGTTGCAAATGGGAGTAGCTAAGATAATTTGCAATGATACTGAAAATGGGACCATAAGAGAAGAAAATCACATTTCGGAATTATGTTTCCTCTTGCGATTATCCAAGAAGCTGGAGAGGGATAGAAGTTGGTCGCAATGTACGTAACCCATTAAAAATGACATTAAGTTTTATGTTCTGCCGAGCTGTGGCTTGGCCTGTAATGGGACACTGACATCCTGCAATCCTGAGTATGCCTCATCATGAAGATTATGATACTAGGTATATTATGCGTACCACTGCCGTTTTCTGCCACGAATCTCTGACATACAGCGTAGCTAGCTGAGGTTCTTTGCGCAACAAGTCATTCTTCCGAATGCAGTCAAACTGTCCACATCTTTTCGTTCTCCGCTTAAAACCTCCGTTCCTATTGAAATCATATCTCATCTTAAAATGTAATGTTGGTTTCATTATTATTATAGTTAAATGCTCTCACATAAATTTAAACAGTCTGTAAGCTGCTGTTGACCAAAACTATTTAATTGTGATCATCAGCATTTTAGTTGGACCACAGTGTCAGAAACATTGAGTTTTCAAAAATCATAGAAATTCATTGTTTTTTTTTCGAATTTTAGCCACAAACATTACAAACATCCAACCGATTCCAATTTTGTTTTTGGACATCGCCCTGGACAAAACTTCAAGGTAAAGACTTTTGCCATTCAAATGTTTGTGTAGACCCGAGCAAATCCATTTCCAAGTAACAATGTGTTAAATGTATCTGTGAAATGATAAGTAATTTCACCCGATTCGTGAGACGGAAATATCATTGCAAAAGTTGATTTGATGATATTGTCTCATCTCATTCTGTATAACTGTGCCATTCTTGAGTGTTTTGTGAGTTCACGTTTCAACTGATTTCAGGAAGGAAAGTAACCACTGTACAAGAGACAAATACGACAGGTTTGGTTAAAGTGCAGAGATTATACTTTTAAGACTAGATATTTTATAAACTTCACGTGATTGCTGGATCAGTCAGTACAAGTTTGCTGGCTTCCAAGTTTATTTAGAGTTTAAGGAAAAACAACGCATTGGACGCTACGTCTTCTCCTTGGTAAGCAAAATCTGAATAATAAGTATTAAGGATATGGTTTGAAACAACAAGATGTGACAGAGTAAAATATATCGTAAATATTAAAATATGGCATTGACCGTACTTAGGGGTATTTACAGTATAAGACGGTACGCTCGTAGCTGTTTCGCTTCAGCACTGATTTTTTTCAAAAATTTCATCTCATTTCATCCTAAGCATATAAATACTTACGACGACAGGTCGCTTGACGGCTTTTCTTTAACCGCAAGTGCGTTAAAAAAGCTGTTGATTTTCCATTATGTTAAGCCAAGAACATTACGCAACGTCAGTATCACACGAAATTCATGAACTGTTTTGTAGTATATTGTAGCTCATAATTGAACACGGAATGTAATTTGTAATCTCAAAATAAATACGCACGATTGATGAGATACCTCCAGTTTCCACGAGAAAGCAAATTATACATAGGTACAACGATTCGGTATAAATATGCACGAATGTTCTTCTATGGCATGCCTAGGTACTTGTAATATTACATAACGACTATTTTGAAGCTTGTGAAAGCGCAGTAGTTATGACTACCTAATTGATGACATTAAGTAAGTAAAATGTGATATGCTAGTACAGATGTTCATGACTGCTGAATTGTACAGGGCTCAGTGGCATTTGCACCACGGGACGCAGCAACTTTCTTGCTGGGCAAAAATATGTATGAAACATAATTCTATGTCCTTCAGTTTGTTTTATTCGGCTTCAAGAGCAATAAATCTCACTATCGCAGGAAACAATACTCATTTTCATTGAATAAGGATCCCTCATTTTCAGTTCAATCCTGTGCATGTAAACAATGTATATTATGTACCTGGTTTCCAATATTAGGCCCATGTACTGTCCTGTGACGACCATGGACGAAATGACATGAGCATTTAAGCGGGACACAGAATGTGTTTTAGTAATTTAGTTTTCTCGTTCTTTGGGTATGTTATATATACGTGCTTGGGCATTGAAATACTGATCAATGATATTATCAGTAAAAGTCGCCACAACACACGTAGCTTAGTGTACTTCAGCTAAGCTGAGCATTATATTCGATATTCATCCGCTCAGCCAAAATAAAATTTAATTAATTTATACAGTTAAAACGGTCTAGCTCTTCTAATCTTATGGCAATTTACGGTAAGACTTTATTGCAATACCTGTAAATGGCAGTACGGAAAGTACTTCCCAGTGAGGATTCTACATAAGCTTCGGGAAATAAATTTACATTATCTTCTTTAGACTTCAATTAACGATGGAACGTTTTTCGTACAAGGAATCTACATGCTTATTTGCGTACAATCAATTTGGCTCCATAGTTTGCGGTACTCTAAAATTAAAATGATTTTATTTAGCGTCTCATGAAATAAATGAGAGCCAATATTAAAGCAGCTTCATGAAACATAACTATGCCGTCATGATGTGATAAACAAGTCAGATAACCTTGATGGAGCTAGTATGTGTGGACAATATTTATGCATATGCATCAGACATGGAAAGTTTGACATATTTTCTCCGGATGAAATAAATTTTCTCCGACCATTTACATGTACATAAACTTATTAAATTGTAGTTTTCTGTTACTATCTGGTCAGTTTTGGGCAGGATTAGTGGCATCGTAATTAACGAGTATCGACATTTCAATTCATTTGTTAAACTTTCACCAAAATTACTAATTTTTTCTCTGATTCCACATTTTCTCCTCAAATTTTCTCCGGCTATCAGCCGCGTAACCGCGCATGTTTTCCATGCCTGATATGCATGGTCTTATGATATCGAGTAATGGGGTGGAATTTGAACCCCAATTTTATTTCCAATTCTGAAAAAGCATGAAAAACCTAAAGTATTTGGCGTAGGCAACCTTAACGAGTTCTGCAGTGTAATGTTGTTACGGGGCGTCATATGTGAGTGAAGGAATTGGTGAGAGAATGAGTAAAAAATATTATTCAGTTACTTATTGCAAAGGTATTAGCAAAATGTACAGGAGCGGGATACCCCAAATGCATTGGAATGTAATAGTCAAAATACATAAAGGATGATAATTTGACAAATGATCATAAGCAGTCATGCGTCATGTTGATCTTCAGTCAAATTGTTATCATCAATGTATTTTGGCTATAACACCCCCATGCAATTCATATACCCCGCTCCTATACATTTCTCTAATACCGTTGCAATACTAACTGTAGTAAAAATTGTTACGCATTTTCTCACCAATTTCAGTAAGAAAATGTTAATGGTGGCGATGGATGATGAGAAGGAAAATGTGCGGTGACGTTCTTTATTGAACATTTTGAATTGCATATCCAATGTTTCTACAACTGAAAAGTATTTTATTTATTCGCCTTTAAAATAATTTGATACGAATTTGTACCACATTCACGTCATATCTTTTGATAGTTTTATTTCATTCCGCTACATATCAAGTTTTTTATTTTGCATTTTTTCTACGATGCTAAAAGCGATATATTGAGAATCGCTTTCCATTTGAAATCAACTTATTGTTAGTATTAAAGCAAAAAATTAAACATATTGTATCCGATAATTTATTTGTTTCAGAGTTCACTTCATTCACTTGCCAGTCCGTTCAACCAAGGAGCCAGTATATTCCATACAAAAATTGAAGGCGATGGAGTTGAATCACGGAAATCCCGCGGTGAATGGGGTTGAAGGCCCGACTAATGGCGCCGTTGCTGCCGGGCACGAAGGTAAAATAGTATTTGTAATTTGTATTGTGCAATGAAAACCGTTTCCGTCTTTTGCATACACGCATGTTGGCCGTAATAATTCATAACGAATTTGATTTTGTTTTTGCTCCAGCATTGGGAAGGGGAATGCGAAAGAAGACCCGCATTTCCTACCGTGACTTTTACTCCGACATCAGCGACACTGAGGACGACCATTTCGTCTCCGTAAAAAATAAAAAGTTGACGAAACGGAAATGCAAGAAGCGGGTACATGCCGGTATGTCTTATGCAGTTCACAACTTGAACAATTTCTATTCATTTGTTTTCCACGTAATTACTTCATGTTTTAAAACATTTAGGTGCGAGAGAATCTGAGAAAAAGACTCCGGTCCATCCAAAAGCGCCTGCCAAAAAGTCCACCCGAACCATGACAGCGGCCGCGCGCAACGTCCGACCGTCTTCGGGACGTAGGCGGACCGAAAACCATGTTCCGCCATACAATTTAAGAAGCAGAGGTAATCCAAATTTGATGACTTCTTCTGTTAAAGAAATAAATTATTTAGCACACCTATTTTATTAGAACTAATCTAATTTAGAAAACAAAAAATCCAGCTTCTATCGCCCCATGAATCCGAAATTTTTTTATAGTTTTTCAAAGTCATTAGCAAAAGTATTTACATATATTATTTCATGCCGATGAATTTACTTTATGTGACCCACACAGGACCAATCGACCAATCGACGTCCACATCTGGTTATAATCTCCGGAAGAAGGGAGAGCGTCGACCTGTGACGCGTTATTTGACGGACTATGAATGCATTGTCGTGAAGCCACGAGCAAAGATTTTTAATAAGCGACGAGCAACCCCAAAAAGGAAAATTGACGGTAAGCTTAAAAGTTGAATACGTAGCGTGTATATTCACGTAATCGTATTTTAACTGTGTGGTGGAAACTTTTAAGTGACAAGGAATAAATTATTGTAGATATGTATATATATACTATCATGAAATTTTTCTCATCCGCAGATGCACCTAACACGTCCCAACTCCGTAAGAAATTCCGCACAGTAATTGTTGAAAACTTTCCGGAAACGACACATGCGGTTGAATTCCAAGATGAATACATTGTCATGATGGGGTCAGAGGAAGGGGCAGCGGCAGAGATGGAAACTGATGCCTCGACAAACCCACCTCCATTGTATAATGCTCAGAACGATGCTACAAGTGTTGCGGAAATCGGACAAGGCAGTGGTAATGCATAATTTTTCATTTTTTATTATCAATACTACTTCATCAATAGTTGTTAAAGATAATTGTGCACAATGCACCTTGAGATTGACTGACACATTTTAATATTTTGTTAGCAGAATTGGCCGCTAATCCGACGGAGAAAGTGCAGACTGATCAAGGTTCAAGCCAGATTGACAACATTTCCAAAAGACCTGGCAATAGCAGGGGAAATCCCGGTTTTCCTGTCAACCGACCATACCGCCCTGGCCATGTGTGTGGTGTCATCAAAACGGTGAAGATAGTCAAGGTGGACCATGTCGAAGGGCATCTAGCTGCGCCCCAAACCAGGTTTCATCTAAACCGAAAAAGTAAGCGCGGTTCACACATGCTTAAGTACAGAAATTAGAAGCCATATCAAAGACAAATAGTTTTTGATGCCACATGAAACATTGACTCGTTTAACAATACATTACATTTTTTTCGCATATCCAAAATTACACCGTTCATGCTTAATTTAATATTAGCATGTGTTTGTATTTCAGCTGGAACATTGACAATCCTGGAACATTCCAATCCTGTCCGCGACCCGGCCGCGCCGCAGCGGCCCACCAATATTACGTATGTGGATGGTAACAACCCAGGGGAATACAGAAAGCATGTGGAGGCGATTTCTTGCCCTTTGATTCAAAAAGGTACACAGCTAAAAAATTTAGCTCGGAAAGCTGCATATAAATGTGTAATTACGTAAAATTGTTTCAATTTATTTTATAAAGCGTGGGCTTGAATATTCAAATTTTAATGGTTTTACAGAACGTGTAGTATCGCGGCGCCAAAAAAGAGCTTATAGCGATGTTGCGCAAGGCCCATCTCCGCCGAAGCAAATTAGAATTGGCACAGAAAAAGATTTATCAAGCTCTGTGACTCCTAAAACCGATTTCAACGAAAACCCTTCCAACCAATCTCTTGGTGAACCCAGTGAGAGGGCAGCTGTAGTACAGAACGGCGTTGCTAAAGTCGCCAGTGACCAAATCAAAGCTACCTCCAGCCTCCCCAAAGAAGTGCAAAGCGAACAAGTCCAGTCGTCCTCTCCACATCTTGGGAAGGATTATATTCGCGCCAATGGGGACTTCTTCTTGATTCCAGGAAATCCTCACGGGATTTCTGAACCCACAAAGAATACATATGAAAATTCTCCGGCGGCAAGGGCACACCCAACTAAATCATACAACAATTCCGCGGCGATTGCAGAAGCAGCGTGGCCACAAGGTAAGCCGATGCCTTCATATTTATACTTTATTGATAAGATGGTTTCTACAGCAAGCGCTGGTGCCAATTGGTACTGTTTTATGTTTCTGGTAATGTAACGCACCCGTGTCGGAATGGCCACCGTGAAAATAAAAGTAAGAAATCGTACATATTACGTTGTGGTCACGACAAAACATTTTTCCAAGTAATGTTGAATGCATTTTGTCAATATCATCGCTATGTATTCGGGCCATACCATCGCAATGTGTTTGGGATATATAGATGTAATACCATCATAATGTTAAAATTGGGAATTGCAGTTCAAAACTGTATTACTTATAAACTTGGAATATCATACACAGTTGTGACGGTTTACATACTTGCTGCATCTTACACATTTGTGAACGGGTCATATTGTGAACGGGTCATATTGTGAAGGGGTCATACTGTAAAGGGGTCATACTGTAAAGGGGTTATATTTTGAAGAGTGAATGCAGTAAACTGAGAATGCTAAGGTGAATTTAATATACAAATTTCTTTATCTTTACCTGAAGTCAAGGTGAAACACCTTCATCTTCAACTGTCCCTATGGACAACCTATAGAAAAATCTTTACAGTAGGGAATTTGAAATAGGCAACAAAATACTGCCTTTAATTTAGCAGGATAATGTAGACTTGTTTTATGCATTAATTATCAAATAGACTTGAAGATGGGTAAATTAGGATAACATGCTTTTTCAGTTAATCTAGTTGATGCCATCGACAATCACACATTATTGCAACGGCTCGGAACTCTTCATGAAACATGCTCAAAATCTTGTAAACTTAGACAGCTTGTATTGTTGTTGCGGGACGCTAACGTTAGGCTGAATGTTGGGCCATACATCCGTAATACAGTTGCATGTAGTAAATTTAAGTGAGCGTCAACGAATTTGATTTGCATACAAAATAAAGAGCCTTTAAAAATGTTATTTTTTGTATGTTTGTCGTAACAGCCGAACATTATTTTGTTTTGTTGTAATTTATAGATGGCCATTTTGAACCTACCGAACCTCAAAATACACAATCCGCCAAAGGTATAATTAACATCTCCTCGTACTCACCTGGCAGTGTTCCATACATATATGGTTATGAGTGCTATGGGGATGCAACTTCGGACGGTGTATTACCATGGTCACCTCATGAAGGGCTTGTATGTGTCGCGTCAAAGGATCAGGTGTACAAGCAACTGACAGACAACTTGGCAAGTTACACAAATAGAGGCCTACTCTCCTGCGTTTCCTGTCTTTATTATTCTGATGTGAAGGACATCAACAAGTGCTCACTTAGTGACCTTCGTGACATTATTCGCTCAGGACAGGACATGCACGAGAAGCAATTTGGATCTCATGTTGGATTGGTGAACACCAAAATGATAGATGGACTGCTGATACAAGTAAATGATGTTACCCGAAGTGTTGAAGTGATGACCATGCACACAATAATTGGATCCATTCACCCAGATAGCAGACTCAAGAAACTTCATCAATGCATTGAGAAGTTTGTGTCAAACCAAGACTGTGAGTGTGGCATCATCACAATTTTGGATAAATCCATCTGCATAGTTAAGAAAGACGACATGTTCGTTTACATCTTCAATCCGCACGCAAGCGGGGGAAAAGGGAATTTTTTCCTCACCCGCTTCGAGAGTAAGGATGATGGGATTATCTCGAAAATCACCGAATTCCTTACACGGAATTGCAAAATATATGATCTGAAAGGTGGCCTGCAAAGCGCCGACAACATTTTCACCATAACCCCTGTGGGATTGAAAGAAGCGCAACCTCCAATTCAGACGACTGCATCACAAATTTACAGCAGCATTGAAGAGGATAGTTTTGAGGCACAAAACGATTCAAGCATTTCATCCTCAGGTAAGGCAACATTTTTATTTGAAGCGTGTACGGAAAATAAATATTAATACATGCGCTGAAACTTTTTAATTTTCATGGCCTATAATTCATAAAAAATCAGATTGTACAGTTTTGTATCCTACGAATTAAAAGTAAACTTGGGTTTTGAAATCCAATACTTATCAAAGTATGATAAGGTGCACTAAAAATACTAAGGTTCGTCGTAATTTAATTCAAATCAATTCACGTAAGTATGGTGATCCTCCGAGTTTAATAAAAGTGTTAGTTTGGAACTCCGAAGCTTATCGATGCATGATTTGGTGCCATGATAAGCCAAAAATTCGTCATGATTTAATTGAAAATCAGCCTGTGTCGATAATTTCCCCCCTTATTTCAAATACGGCGTCGGTTTTGAAATCCAAGATTTGTCAATGCATGGTAAGGTGTCATGATAAGCCTAGGGCTCGTCACAGTTTACTGAAAATCACATTATGTAGTTTATTTGGCACCCTGATTTCAAAGATGGCAGCATTTTAGGGAAAAGCATCAACCACGTTAGATTTGTAGCAATGTTGTTGCAATTTGTAAATTCGTGCAAATATTACACGTTTATAATATCTTCCAAAATATTCGTGTTTTAAACAGAATCAATACAAGATACAAGATATGTGATCGTTGGCATTGTGAAGGATGATCCCAGGATGTATCCTCAACTGTGCGAAATCCTGGACGACATCATCTTTAACCAAGGAGGGAAGGCAATATGTCGAAACATGTCAAAGGACAACACATACAACCAAATTGATGACTTGCCCGGGGGAGTGCACACAGTGTCTGTAAAAATGGATGGATCTTACGGTTGCCGAGAATGGGAGACCACCGACCAGACACAACCAAACACACGGCGCATATGTAGCGGTCAAGAGCTGGTTGACGCTTTTCCAAACTGCAACAGGACAGTACGGCAAGAGAGGACTAAGCAACGAGCGCTTGCAAAGAAAAACCAACTGTATATTCCTCAATGGTTGGCTAATGGCAAGTGTGAAGTTGTTATCGAAGACTGAAGGTTAGTTATATATTTGTAGTTTCAATTTATCCTATCATTCCACTGACGTACTTGTTGCAAGTTTGTGGATATTGTTTCAGATCCGATCGAACTGGTGTATGGCACCGAAATAATTTTGTGTCACTAATTACAATATATTAATATATCTTCAACAGGAATTTCGACTGCATTTCTTGCCCACAGAAGCCATCTAAAAGGGGGTGACGTTGCACTCAGGATGACTTGGAGACTTTAAAACTTAAATGTAGTTGGTATGAAAATTATAGTTTAAACACTTCTAACAAGGGAACGTTTTTAGGTGAATAGAGCCTAGAGAGAAACGAAAATATACATCGGAATCAGAATTTTCTGCTGATTCCAACGGTACTAATTTGATTCTGCAGAAATGAAATCTGCGGATTTTACAACCACTTTTGTGTTTACACCTTCAAGCTGAGTAAGCAGGGTGATTGGAATATACCAAGAGCTCAAACTTATGCAAAAGCTGGTATTTTATGTAAAAAGCTAATAACCTTTAAGTTATCATGATTATCTAGTATAACTAGATCTAGATATTTCAGATTGTCAATAAAGGTTGCTGAGGTAATGGCACACACAGGCTTGTGTGCATTAAGCTGCTTAAATCATTACCTCATATTAACAGTTAGCATTTTGTGTCACATGTTTTAGCTCACGTTGAGCAATCTATGCATAGAATGTATTCCTTGCCTAGCCATACTGCCGATCATGTCAGTGACAAATGGCAAAACAACATACTACTGGGCATTATCTAATTAACCTCAACAGTGCGGTCCCGTACTAGTGATACTAGGAATATATATTGAGAGTCGTTATTAAAGGGATTTTTGTGTGAAATAAAAAATGCATTAACCTTATGGTATATACCTCACTCACTGCACGTTACACGAATTTAGGTTTTGTTACGTAATGATCAAATTTGTTTTCCATTATTATATTTCCATTCCATTAAGCCAGTTAGTGTATTACCGGACTCTCTCAAAATTATAACTTACCTGGGCTTAAATTCACCGTAAAATCCACATATTTCATTTCTGCAGAATAAAGTTGGTACCCTTGGAATCAGCAGAAAATTCTGATTCAGACGTATATTTTCGTTTCTCTCTAGGCTCTATTCACCTAACAACGTTCCCTTGTAAGTACATTGATCAATTGAAATGCACCACATATTTCCTGTGATTTATTTTTTTAAATCGGAAATTCTAATACGTAATCATATCGCTCACACTAGGATTGAAATAATCACAACTAGCGGGATGTTACCTAACTGTATTTCATCATATATATACATTGTTTTACAATTTGGCGAGATTGAAGCCTTTAAAATTATCTGACACTAAATTACTCTGGATTTCAATACGATCCCTGTTCACAATTTACTCTAATTGAAACCGGTATTCATTGGGTTATATATTGATTAAATGAAAACTGCAATAATTATAATTGCAGTCAGACTAGTTCATACATTAAATTAGAACGGCAACGCGAGAAGCGATTAGATAGGATTAGGACTACGTCAGCCATGGTTGGGAACAGTTTGGCTTTACTGCCACGGACATTGTTACATCATTGACACTCATAATAATGTTACAAAACAGAATAGTTATACAATTTATTCATGTGCAGCGTCAGTGAAAATCCCAATGATGCTCCAGACTCCAATGATGTACTTGGCTAGATGCATCCATCTAACTTGTTCATGGCTACATGGTTACATTTCAAAGGCTTTGGGGGAGCCTGCCCCTCCTCATCATGTAAGACCTCGAAGAGAAAGGAGATTTCCCAATCGAATCCTAACACGGAGTTGCACATGAGCGTTTTGACAATATTTAAATTGCAGTATCCTAGAAGTTTGTAGTTATCTCGTTATTTGCACCACCATTGCAACACGTGAATAAATGTAAGCCCCATTCCGATTTTATCCAATTACACTGTAAACATTGTTGCGAAGATCTGTCTTGTCGCATATTCACGTGGCAACACACAATGCAAGTTTACATGTGCCATTTGTAGAGTCCGGCGGGATGGCATCAAGTTCCGCCTTCAGGCAAATGGATAATGCATGTTGAGACATCATAGATATAGTTTCGCGTCGAGTCTCTTCACTTGCAATGCCGGTATGACGTTGTTTAGCGATATTATGCATTTGGAGCTACGATGATAATTCCTGCGGCGAGATTGAGCTACCAGCATGTTAGATGAATTAAGTTTGTGTAAACATTTACGATAGAAAAATGTGGTCCGTCGTGACGACGTTAACGGTTAGTGGTCGTTGTGCCAAGCTTAATATGATGATGCAAATTTAGAGGCTCTGATGCTAACTTAAGAATGCAGGAAAAGGCTAAAGATGACATGCGGCTATTGCAATTGGCAGAGCTTTTGGAATAGTACAAATCACTAGCTATTACATTATTACCAATTCGTCGACCTTGATCCATTGGTTCCTAGCTTGCGTAGTTTCCTGCGGGCTTGAATCAATGCCTACGGGCTTCCAACATTGCTTCCAGGCAGACGTCATTGCTTCCAGGCTGACGTCATTGCTTCCAAGCAGACGTCACTGCTTCCATGCAGACGTCACTGCTTCCATGCAGACGTCACTGCTTCCATGCAGACGTCACTGCTTACATGCAGACGTCACTGCTTACATGCAGACGTCACTGCTTCCATGCAGACGTCACTGCTTCCAAGCAGACGTAATTGCTGCCAAGCAGACGTCGTCAAGCAGCTCCATCGTTGCTTCCAGTGTTCCATCGTTGCTTCCAGTGTTCCATCGTTGCTTCCAGTATTCCATCGTTGCTTCCAGTGTTCCATCGTTGCTTTCAGTGTTCCATCGTTGCTTTCAGTGTTCCATCGTTGCTTCCAGTGTTCCATCGTTGCTTCCAGTATTCCATCGTTGCTTCCAGTGTTCCATCGTTGCTTCCAGTATTCCATCGTTGCTTCCAGTGTTCCATCGTTGCTTCCAGTATTCCATAGTTGCTGGAGGCCTGGAAGCAATGGATCAGAGTCGAAGCATGGTAATAATGTAATGCCAATGATTCGTACTATTGCAAAAGCTCTGCAAATATGAATAGCCGCATGCCATCTTTAGCCTTTTTCTGCATTCTTAATTTAGCATCAGAGCCTCTACATATGCATCTGCATGTTAAGCTTGGCACAACGTCCATTAACCGTTAACGTTGCCACGACGGCCCTCATTTTTCTATCGAAAATGTTAAGACGAACTTAATTCATCTAACATGCTCGTAGCTCAATCACGCCGCAGGAATTATCATCGTAGCGCTAAATGCATAATATCGCTAAACAACGTCATACCGGTATTACAAGTGAAGAGACTCGAAGAGAAACTACATCTATGATGTCTCAACATGCATTATCCATTTGCCTGAAGGCGGCACATGATGCCATCCAGTCGGACTCTACAAATGGCACATGGAAACTTGTATTGTGTGTTGCCACGTGAATATGCCACAAGACAGATCTTTGCAACGATGTTTACGGTGCAACTGGATTTAATCGGAATGGGGTTACATGTATTAACGTTTTGCAATGGTGGTGCAAACCAAGTTGAGACTAACTGAAAATTTCTAGGATACTTCAATTTGAGCGATGTCAGTTTGTGCGGATATACCCCTTCGTGTGACGTTCCACCTTCCCATTGTATTTCAGATTACCGGCCGTAGTATTATCACGAAATGACAATACTAGTGGAAAGTGGCATTCAAACTAAAAGGACATTGGAATTACTGTCATTTATGCGAAGCTGGTAAGTATTACGTGGTCTCTAATTTATTCACCCTTTTTATCTCGCCAATTGAATACCTCAAACGTTGCATATGATTTTTCGCTGTACTTGACTAACGACTGTAATTTTGGGAAGGCTAAAAATCAATCCAGAATTTCTCCATTTCATTTATCAACCTAACACAATTTCATCACTCATAGAATATTTCTGGCCGTTATAGGAAAGCGGTTATCGAGGTAAATATTGTACATCATATATTCATATGGAACAAAGATAGCGATATAACTGAAGATGCTGAGCGCATGATGCACAAAGAAGGCTTTAGAAATAGTCTCTCAATTTTACTTTCGCCCGGTATAATAATTTTGAATGACCATTAAATTGAAACTGTTATTTTCATATGCAAACCAAAATAATATGTTTGGAAAAATAGTGTGAGTTTGAAAAGATTTCCGTTTTGTAGAATCCAACTGAATATCATAACATTAGAACTTGATCATTATTCACTTTTTATCCGTTTTGGTCCAGAACTAGTTTAATCAATGAAGGACGGAAATGATTGGATTAAATGTACATTTCCACCTAATGATTAAGACTTAACCGTATTCGCGTTATATCGTTTTTATTAGTCATCATTCAGATTAGTCGAAAGAATACAACGAATTGCGGTTTGGTTCTACCCGCTAGTATGATTCACGTTCATGATTCGTTCACTTAATATGGCTTATTAATTGTTTGATATTGCGACCCGTCGTAAGCTGTAATATTAAATGAATTCATATGCCAATAATATGTAAGTGATCGCCACGCGCAATGTTAAAGGCTTCTTAACGTTTAAGAAATGTAGGTAAATAAGTATTCTTTACAGTATATATTAAGTCAACGTACCGCAGAAAGGGCCGCACGGTTTTTAATATGTAGTAATACAGAACTTAATACAAATGATATGTTTAGTTAGGTATATAATACTTTAAATATGTATTGCTTAGATTGATGTTAGTGTGGATGATACTGTGCACCATGCTAAGAGACAAATTTTAAATGCCGTCATGCTGATTATCAACGGTATAATCGTCTGTAGGTAGTAGATAAATTTAAATTTTGACATTGCACCTGAGTGTAAATATGTGCAAATCCATAAAGGGCAAACACATTATTTGGCCCATGAAGTAACGGAACATAATTTCAGCGGAAATTTGGTTTGATGTGACAAAATCATGTTTCTGTTTAAAAAATATATATAGTCATTAGTGTTGGTAATTTATGGTAACATGTACAGTACTGAATTTAATTTTGAATATTTTATTTATGGCGTAAGAACCCGAAACGAATACAGTTGCATGGTTATTTCCTACAAATGTAACGCTGCCATTTGCTGTAATGTAAATACATGGTTATTTTTTATGTGTCCAAACAATTAAAAATGAATTCCTCAAATAATTTAAATAAACACAATGTCATAATAAATGTATAAAACAATATAAAAATGCCCTCTTTGCACTCTACAATTTTTATCATAATTATCATCGGCTTCGGCAGGATTGAATTTCTTTTTGTGGGTTGATTGCAAATTAGTTACAACTTCATATTTGATTCCTTCATGCGCAAAGAATCATTAGTTTGGTTTCGGCGTCTGGGATTTGCCCAATTCTCATAGGAATATTTATGTCGTGTTCCCTGCCCAAGATCCAGACCTACATTTGTACAAACATTTGGTATTATTGCACGCTTTTGTGAGTTGGTGAAAGTCTGATCAAAACAGAGTACATATTATTGCGTTTATCTACCCAAATGAACCATGTAAGTTGGGACTCTATTTTAAATATACAGAGGACCGCTTTCACGTCGCTTATCCATATAATATTTGCAGTACGAAAAGCCACAGGACTGAATCAGCCTGACATCATAAAAATGCATAACATGTATTTCGGAAATGCGACGTTTTTCCCTATTTGAGTAGCCGTAACGAAATCATTCAGTACTGAAACACATAAACATTTATATTCAATTTAGGGAATAATGCATTCGTGATTACGTTCAAGCGGTTAGGAGTAAAATTAATTTATGCAGTTGTATCACATTACCCCGACCAAGAAAGCTCCATTCAATGTCCATCCTTCCCAAAGACGAGTAACATCGCAGGAGCGAATCCTCGCATCGCCCTATATCTTTATATAATAAACTTATATTCATTTAGTTTGAACAACGTGATAACATCCTTCGTTTACTTGAAGCAACTTCGAAAACGTCCCTGCGAGCCATGTCTCAGTACATTTATCCCTGCTGGATAAAAAATATCTGTCTGGCCACAAAATCAGAATTCATCAAGTCAGAGAGCTAATTCTTGTAAATAGGGAAAAGAACGTGACATAAACTATAACATTATTTCGATTCTTCTTGCCAGCTTAATGGATTGGTTGGAATGGTTTAATTTATAAATTGTTGACATATATGCCTTCTTTAAGCAAACTACTTATATGCATTAAAACCCTTTATCATTATCATGCCAATGGATATTTGACACCTGTACGCATGCGAGGAGCTCGTTTGTGTATTGTTTTGGGCAAAATGAATAAACTCGGCTTTATCACAAATATTTTCGTAAAAATGATGGTCAGCGATTGCTTTAAAATGTCCATGCAGTTAATAAATAACGTACATCCTATAAATAATAAAAACGTACATTTTATTTGTTGCATAGGTACACCTGTACAAATATTTTAGCTATGTACCAGAATAACTAACATAACCTGCAACATATGATAATAGAGAGAACGGCCATGACCGAATTTTCAACCCTGAATGTGTATTACATACAAAAGCAATTTGGGTACAAATCCATTTGCAGCAATGTGTGTCACCAGCACAAACGCGATACATTGAACTTTATGTACTCAGAAAGGCAACATAATATATTCTATGGGATGTGGAAAGTGCAAATGCATCCATACTATGAACCAGGAGAACCCAACGCTGTATAATTCCAGCTCAGCAGTGCAGTAGAGTTTTCCACATTCTCGTCTTGCTTCGCTACACACATGCAGAGACAGCCGTAACCCCTTTTGAGAGACTAATTGATGCAATGTCTTATTGTCTTGTGAGTAAGTTAATGACAAGCGTAATGGATATTTCTCGATACCCACAAAGTAGCACTACATTTGGAGGGAAAATGTCAAGTTTAAATTTCAGTAACTGTAAACAAGTTCATGAAGGAGAATCATTTTGATGTACTTACCTATATCATTCGTCATGAATTTGAGTTAGTGGTGGATTTTCGTTTTGAATTTGCAATTTACTAATTTTTTTTAAACAGTTCACCGTAATCGAGCAACGGATCATGGCTGGAGAGCCACCTTTGAATTTAAGATCCAAGTAATTAGCGGTAGGCTGTAGTGAGTAATTAAAACAAGTGACCACAAGACATTCAGTTTTGAAGAAGCATTTTATTTTATTCAATTTATATTTAATTATGTTACCTATTTAACAGCGATTGTGGAATGGCATTCAGTTTCGTAGCGCTTGGAATTAGGTTGCTGCTATGATTGGTTTCATAATGAATTGCAACTTACTAAAGTAAGCAGCAAAAATTTTACTGACACAATTCTATAACTATATATAATTATGTGTATAATTTTTGTAGTATTTTTTAATCAATCTATTTTCCATGTGAAATATTATGCTGCTCGGAATTGCCAGTGCAAAACTCAGCAAACATGTTTAGTATTCGGGCATCTGGCGGTGTGGATTACAGCGACAAGTTTTCCTTCAAACAAAAAACGCCTCAAAACCGTAAATCACAATTCAGGTTTGTATCAACACTATCACAATTTTAGACAATTGATATAGCATTCAGGTAACTGAGAACTATTCTTAAAATCGAAATTACATATACTAATTCATTTTGTTCCAGCACTAGTGCCGTGTTCGTAGATGATAAACGACTGACCGATGGATTTCTACATTTCAATGGACACCAAAATATTTTCTCTCGTTGCTGCTAATTCAATTGTTGTAATAAATATTGTTGAGGGTTTTTCATTGTAAATTATATGTAGTTCGTTTTGCGATCATAGCCAGTTGTGAACCGTTTTAATTTGTTTATGGATATTGACTTATTTCTCATTTAAAATATTTGGTTACATATTTTACGATATAGTTAATATAAATTATTATGTGTCTCATAATAATTAGCATTTAATAATATACATATAATGGTTACACAGAACGGGATCAAAATATATTGTACCGCTTTTCCTGTCCGGGTAACCGCAAGCCCCTGCACAATGCTAATATTAACAATTAAAGTTCATATTTTATTGAAGATACCCAAAGGGCTAAGCTATTAAAATTGTAACAAATCATGTACTTCGCATATTGTCTATATACATAAATATCAATTGATGTTGATATATTTAAAACTTTTCCGCGTTGCAAATATTTATAAACGTTAAACATGTCGGTTGGTTTATTAAATATTTCCGTGAAACTTTATTATTGTAATCCACAATAATAATATTAATATTTACGGATATATATTATTACATGTAATCATATGTGAATCACTATCAATTTACAAGCTGAAATAGTTATCTCTTTTATTACAAATTACGAGCCATTCGCTTTCAGAAAACGAATAGTTCACAACGTCCTTGGTTTTTGTGTCCCCAGCTTCCCTTTTTATTCAATTTTAGCGTGTATGTTATATATAGTAACAAATATCCCATATGTACAACATTCTTTACAATTCTGCCCTAAATAAAATTACAATTAAGAGATATTGGGTAACATAAGTACTGGGCACTTATACGCTAGTTTAAAACATAGGCTTTGAAAACCATTCTCCTGGGCGGAATATATTATATATACCGACATCCGTTTCTACAATGACAATAACCTAGTTCTTGTGAATTCTCTGAAGGAAATAATTCATTTCGAGATAAAAGATTTCTCTCATACATGAGCGTCATATTTTAAATGTTGGATTTATACTGGTTTTCTGACGTGCTTTTATAACGAAATGTTTTGTATCTAGTGTTGTTATTATTAAATATAAGCAAGTCGCTGGGCTAATTTTTTATACGAAACGGAGGTTCTGATTCTTCAGGTTTTGAATACTCATTTGGCTTTAGTCAAGTGAAAAGAGTAGAATATTGTTGTCTCTAATTACAAAACTGTACTCGTTGCATGCGTGCAAACGATTCAAACGTTTTTAATAAAAAATATAAAAAATATGTTATGAATCACTTGCATTTCCGTCGGCTTTGGTATTATGTATAAGTACCTAGAACTGTATAGGTGCATATTGATATATGTCGAAATTGTTTTCAGTTCCCTTTTCAATGCTCAGTACATTTTTCACGCAACAATAATGTGCAAACAGAAATGTACATAAAATGGTATAAAGCTAATAGTCATGTATCTATTTATTTGTAAATTATTTATATTCAGTAATCAAACTCTATAAACAACCCTTAGAAGGTAAAGGTTTCGTCTGTGTGCTGGAGGAGGTAAGTGTACTTATCGATTTTCTTTTTCTCTATTATGCCACCTGGTACATAAATATGTATAATATTACAACTATATGTGACAGGAATATAGCTGACTAAATTGTTACCTGCACTGATTCTTATGACAATAGTTTTTAATTAATAATAAGCACGTCATGGAAATTTTATAAAATCAGTGCATTTTCAATTGGAATACATCTCGCGAAATCACTGTACCGCTACTTTGTATTTTGAGCATCGACAATCAAACACCAATCCTATACAATACTACGATCTACTTATATGAGCAAATTTATTCATACATTTCAACTCTTGACGGTTCACAAGTTTAGGACTCGACACATCTCTTTACAACGAGATACGTGCAAAAGTATGACATAAATGAATATTATTTATTGAGATTGTGATTACACTTCTTCTAGAAACATAAATTGCCACTACATTTTATTAGAAATAATAAACGAAATGTGTATAGCAAGTATTCATTATGCCTGGAGTCAGTCACTCATTTTGGATAATAATTTATAATAGGATACATCATGCCATAAAGGATTTCCTAATTTAACTAAATACAATTTTTGTAAGTCAATCAAGTCAACAATGTAAAATATTCAGGGGGGAATATGATGTTATTGGAAATATTGTTATTGGGTTCTATTATTTTGAGAAATAGGGAAATTATTTCTTGAATTCTACAATTTTTTTTTAAAACTGAGCATTGCATAAAGTCAACTGCTATAAGAAGAATAAAGTAGATACCTCATTCTCGCTGCTGCCAAGAAATGAAACCAGCATCGACACCAAATGCATGCATGTAGTGTATAAAGCAGCCTGCGAGCAAAGCTGCACCATCTCCACAACTGCACACATGCTCCCCATTTCATTGGGGCCGTTCACAACGAATGCAAAATTAAGCATTCCCGATGAGTGTATGTCAAATCGTAGTGTAAATCTATCGGAGACATGTAAATCAATTGTTGGGTTGATACGTAAAAATGTATAACGTTTTTGTGAGTTGACACAACAATAAAGTTGTTTGGAATGTCATGACATATTTTATAACTAGCCCCATCCCTAAGAAATCCAGATGTCTTTCAGTTTGACTTTGCTAATTTGTCGAGATAATATAATAATTATGTGCGGAACCATTTCAGGATTATACACTCTCAAACGTCGCATTTGACCCCAGCTGTGCCGAGGCAATCAAAGATATGTCTTTGGCTTGTTATTATTAGCAACAGCAAGGAAAACAAGCAAACGAAAAAAGTAATTTGCACACATGTTCTTAGTCAACCATTAATCTACCCATTGCCGTTGCCATTGAATTTTTTGCATTGATTAGGTAAGCCAAGCAAAATTGCACATCAATAATTATTAATCAGTCATAACGCTAATCAGTTATCAATAATCTCGCTAAGTGTTTAATAAAACAAAAAGACATTTCAGCAGGTTTGACATTTTGTTCGGTGGCAAAAAATATTTGTGAAAGTTGTTCTTCTCCGCTGCCTGATCCTGAGCCTGGCGATGTCTTTGTTCCAATACGAGCTTGGTAATCATGTTGTTGGTAAGGTTATTGGGTGAGGTCATCGAAACTCTGTGAGTTTCAAATATTTCATGCAGCATATACGTATATAATTGACTTTAATTCTGTCAGCAGTTCTTTATCCGGAATACCTACAACCATCGTATCGGCGCTTTGGGCTCCGTCTTCCCATTGATCAATCCTGAAGTTTCAAAACTGACCACACGTCGTCTGTGAACGAATAGCGATAAACTTCCAAGTGGCCACGACAACTCTATTCCATGATTAGCAGGACAACTAGTTGGCTACACGACTCTAGTCCTATGCGGTCGCAAAAAATGTCAGGGTTTGGAGAGAAGGATACGGAAACCGTGGCATGGCTCATGCAAAATCTGTCAGCTCGGTAATCATGTTCAATGATATCATTACATAACAAATAATATGATTTTGAAAAAAAATAATGTGAACTGTCAGGAAATCAATTTACTAACTTATAATGTTTTGGTGTAAATTTCCAGGATACAACCCGAACATTCCCCACTTTAGTTGCTGCCTTTGACAAGTATCAACCTGTAAAAGTAATCCGCAGATAACAAATGTATCCAAAATGGTATTAAAAATGTAAACTGCTGGACCAAGACTTATCCGATTTTATGAGTGGCTTGGATTTGTAAAACAATGCTCTATAATATATGTTGCATTTATTGAAAATTACAGTCAGACTATAAAGTCTAATCTTAACTATAAATTTTAATTTCTTTGTGTCACGTTAAGCTATGTATCACATAAATGATAATGTAATCATTGAGTTCTATTTGTGTTTGGATAAATAATATATTATTCAGTACGTAATTCTAGAACCATTATATTCCTTAAATTTCTGTATCTCCAGGGCATAATATATTTCGTAAAATAGTTGATATTTGAGCCTTTTTGGTACCAGTATTTTATTTGTTGCATCATATACAAAATATACATATTGGTCAGAAGGCCACATAAAAACTGTGGATACTTATCTTTAACCGTTTCGGAGTAAATTGCTAGTTAGTTATATGTTTCTCTCACATTGCCCCGCTCAGTCATGAAAAGAAGCAATGAGCCATCGTCAACAAAACATACTCTCATTTTTCAACTCAATAGGAACCATAAAACTGCTGCATTGGAGTATCATTGACTTATGATGGATTCACGTTTAGGAAAACATTTCATTAAATTTCAACTTAAAAAAACGGGAGTTACAATTCTAGTTCTACACTATAATACTAGCCTTAATACTTTGACCTTACGTACTACGCTAAATTACACACGAAAAAATCCATCAAGAATCGGAAATAATTTTACGTCAAATAACTTAATTTATACAATTTAAAAATTATACAATTTATCGTCAAAGGGGATGGACTAACGCTACGTTATACATTTGTTGGATTCACGTGTACGCCGTTTATATATTTTACAGTATATTACATTATCTTGTATAGCTACATGTATAATTGAATAAACATAAATATATTAACTCCGCTAGACGATGTATCTGGTGCATAGCACTTTGGCACTAATTCTGTCATAACATGCTAACAAAATGGAATAGTAAATTATTTAATATTAATTTATGATAATTGAGCACACGCAGCATGATCATATGTATATTTGAAGAGCGGCCATGGGATTTTACACATACCTAGTCACTACAAGCAGACTCAAACAATTTCTACCTTAAAAAGATTGTCAACCTTAAAAGAATTTTTAATTCATGGAAGCAGGTGTAGTAATGAAACATAATTACGGAAGAAAAAATTGGCATCGAATCTCACAAATGCCAATGTACAACCGTTAACGCCATGCAAATATTATTTTCATCCCTGCTTTCTCTCGACCTTCACAAACAAGTATTGGCTCTTGATCTATCCATAAATTCAGGCACATTGAAACTCTTGGAAACATAACATGTTATGTATCGGTGGATCACTCGCTGTGATCACGTCAAAAAGCACCATGATTTCGCATTGACGGAACAAAGCAATGGAACTAATGTTCACGCAAAACGACCGTATGTGCTAAAGTACAAGACAGCGTCTTGTCAACTTTCTAGAAAATACTTTGCTGTATTGTTATAACGGGCATTTCCAGATTGCAAGAGCACGCATTAGCTGGTATAGAAACTACTTAAGCCAAAGCGTTAGGAATGCAAGAGCGTAAGCGTACCTTGAAGTCCGAAGCAAGCAAAGCGTCTTAAAACTGAAAACAATAGCAGCGTTTTGAAGCCGAAAGAAGATGAAGCGTTAACAAGCTCATAGGTAATTCAGAGTGATAATGCTAACCGCAAATGAAGCGACACCAAGCTTGCTATAGTTAAATCATGCTCAAGCCTACACCAACTAAACGTGATCTTGCAATCTGGACACTCACGTTGTAACAAGTACACGAACCATTTTCCAAAAAGTCGGCAACATGGTTTCCTGTACCTCAACGCATGCAGTAGTTCTGACATAAAAATTAGCACCACTGCTTTGTTCCGTAAATGCGGAATCATGCCGCTGTTTGACGTGCTCACGGCAAGTGATTAACCGACAGATCACCTATCATGTAGCCGTAGGTGTCAATGCTCCTGGATTTAGAAATATTTGGAGTAATCTTGGCTATTAAAGTGTGATGCATTGGAGGGATGAAAATAATAGTGTTTTCACGTTTACTTACTTGATTCTCATTACACTTACGGTTTTTTAAATATCAAAATTGGAGATACCAATCTAATCAACTTAAATGACGTTTTATACCTACGCGCATGATAATAAATGTCATTCCTTATTCTATCATATACAACAAAATTTATTATTCATATTAACATTTCACACTAATATTTTAAATATGCATTACAAGATAAAAAACTAGCTTAAAACTATAAAATGTAATAAATTTCCGATAATGAATCCGAAGAAGGAAAAGTTCCCATGACTGATACAGCGTTCCCACGTTGAATAGCAATACCAATCCTCTGAGTCAGAAATATAGAAATATTCTATCATATAGTAAATATGTGAACCTTAAAATCTATGGATACGCTATTTCAGTGTAGAACTCTCTAGCTCCTTCTGTCCCTCTTTAAAGTTCATCAAGGGACCAGTTGTAAATGCTGTAGTCAAGATAATCAACTGTATTAGCGTTTGTAAGTAGCCTATCATTCATAATTTTTTAATTGCCCCGTATTTTAAATGTGTCTGAATAAAGTATTTGATCCATTAATGAATGTAAAATATTTTCAGCGGACACTTGGTTGCGCGAAAATTATGTTTCTGTACAAACTCAATTTTCAGTAGTGTCGTTAATTTATGGTTACTTGCGTAGAACTGAATTTTACTGGTTATTTGTTCTCTACTTTTACTTTTTTACCAGATTCAGTGTCAATGACTTGAGTTCCGTTGGACGGCTCAAGGTGCGGTGTAAAATGAATTGTTAATGCTCATAATATACAAGAAAGATAATTTCAAGTCAGAATTCCCCAAAATCAACAGCGTAATGATCCCAATTGACTATAAAAATGGGAAATTCATTATTGACGATGGCTCATATCTGTGTCATAGCTCCAGTGGAAGTGTGAGACGAATGCACAACTAACCACCAAATTATTCTTAACCGGGTGAAAATACATATTGACAATTTTCTCTCTACTGTGAAGACCAAGAGGTGTACATTATGTTCGCTGCAGAATTCTATACACCGGTAACCGATCTTTAATAAAGTCAGCAATTATAAAAACATATTATGCCGTCGATGTACTCCACTTGTGGTATCTATGTGCAGGCATATTTCCATGTTATTTCAATATGATTATTAGGTGTATGAGCAACAATTACTTGATAATTGATCCATAAATTCAGCACAATTTTGGAAAATAGCACGACACGTCCACAGGTACAGATATCAGATGGGTGCAGTGAATAAATACTATTTGTATCATATACTTATTAAATGATAATTAAAGTTCCAATGTAATACTCCGTTGACATATATGGCGTCCCTATTACCTCGTCTGAATGAATTCTTGTGTTTCGAAAAATCTTGTGTATTTTTAATTTAAAAATAATATTTATGCATTGGCGAAATCATTTAGTGAAGAAAGTGTAACGATTTCCGCAACAATTAAAATAAAAAAGGTTATTAAACATGAACATGCGGGATGAGTAACTTGAATGCTAATCAAGTAGAGTAAAAATGTTTTCATTTCTCCGAGATTCATGTAAAACATTTCGAAGCGTGTGCAGCTGATCCATGGGAGTTGCAAATACGCCTCTGGAACTAGTTCTCCCAAAACATGCCCTCAAAATATTTTACTGCTGAGTTACAAATAAACAGGTTCAGCTCATAACTCTGGTATATATAAATCAGTGTTTGACAAATGATAGTAACATTATTTATCCAAATGATAACACATATCCAGAACCGTAAGCGTGAGTGGGTAGCCGTTACAGTAAACTCAAGAATTAATTTGTTGCCACGATTCCATTATTGCATAAAATGTATCATTTGCTGTGGATACTATACAACCGTTATTTTGATATGAACTCGCTTTCTTGAAGTAAAAATAAGCAAAGTGAAGTGAGTGTTTTATTGTCGCCTGCACTAACATTCAACCTTCCATTCCGAGTAATGCTCTGTCGACCTTGACGAGCATGACAATCAATAAATGCATGCGCCTTTCAATCCTGTGTGTGCCTTAACTGGGGAAGCGTCTTACAGAGGAGCGGCAGGTATCGTCCCATTCTACTTTCTCCTCTAGTATCTTCTCAAATAAAAGTAATATCTTTCAATTTACACGTCACGACGCCGAATGATCTAATGTATAACGTAACTCAAGCCTTTTGGAACTGTTTCCTCCTACTCCTGATCGAAGTCCCAATTCAATATGGAAAGAAGTCCTAATTCAAACGCATCGTCTCGAATTATGGAGCAGATGAGCCGAGTCATTTTCCAATATTTTCACATGTTTGCTATGTATTTGTTTTTTGTTTGGTTCGAAATGTATAAATGCCGCTGTATCAGATATGTCCCAGATAAACAGTAATGCTATTTTTGTTCAAATAAATTTTCACGATTCATTCAGTAAATCCCAAGTAATTAAAACGCATAATAAACTTTTGTAAATAATTAAGCTGTCCATTTGAGTCGTTTCCTAAATACACGTATAACTTAGCCATATACCACATAAATTAAATCATCCTGCAACATAGCATATTGAGTGAATGATCTTGAATGAAGTTGAACCTTGAGTCTTTATTATATACACAAGCAATTTGGGTACAAATCCATTTGCAGCAATGTGTGTCACCAGCACTATCTCGTTACAATGAACTTTTTGATCACTGACACAGTAACATAAAAATATTTTATGGTACGTGGTAAGCTCAAATACGTCAAAGTTTATAAACCAGGAGATCACAACACTGCATAAATCTGGCCCAGCAGTGAAACAGAGTCTTCTACATTCTCTTGATGATTTCCTGCATGATTTAACTTGATATATGCACTCGTCGTACTCTGGCTTCAATATACCAATATGCGTTCAACATTATATATTTATATGGGCAATACATAGAACCGCTGCTCTGCATCATTTTATTCCTCATTTTATTCAACAAACGGTAGTGTGTTTGGAATATTAACAGAATGCATGAGGTGCCAAGGGAGCGATGTTCAAGGCTATTTCACGATGCCCACAAAGTAGTAGTGCAATCGGGGGGAAATAGCAAGTTTAAACTTCACTGATAGTAAACAAGTGCTTGAAAGCGAATCATTTTTATATACATACCTATATCATTCGTCATGAATTTGAGTTACTGGTAAATTTTCGTTTTGTACTTGCGATCGCTTAACTAATTTTGTAAGAAGTTCACTGAAATGAGGCATCGAATCATCGTGGAATGTCAGACTGGATTATGGGGTTTGAGTAATGCATGTCAAGCTGTAGTAGGTAATTAAAACAAATGGCCATATGGATTACATCGGAAATTTTATTTTTAGTAATCGATATTTAAATATTGAATCTATTTAAAGGCAGTTGTGGAGTAACGTACAGTATTACTGGTTGTGGAAATGAATCGTTTTATTATTGATTGCACTTACTAGGAATGGAGCAAAAATTTTACGGACATCATTGTAGTATGTATATATCATTTTTGGTCTATACCTTATAATAAATTTTAATCATCTATTTTTATGTAAAATATTATGCAGGTTGTTATTGCCGGTGTAAAACTCAACACAGATATTGAGATTGAAGACATCTGATGGTGTGGATTACTTCCACAAGTTTTCATAACAACCTCAATAACCACCTCTAAACCGTAATTCGCAATTCTGGTTTGTTTCAACCTTATCACAATTTTAAACAATTACAATAGCATTCAGTTAAATGAGAACTATTCCTGAAATCGGAATTACATACACTGATTCTTTTTGTTTCAAGACTAGAACATCTTTCCGTAGCTGATAAACGACTGACTGATGGATTTCAACAGTTCAGTGAACGCCCAAACGTTTTCTCGCTTTGCTGTCAATTCAATGGTTCTAGTAAACATTGTTAAGGTTTTTTCATTGTAAAGGATATGCAGTTTATTTTTTGCAATCATAAACTGAGGTGAACAGTTTTAATTGTTTTCTGGATATGGATTTATATTTCTCATTTAAAATATTTGGTTACATATGTTACGATATAGGTTATATAGAGTATTAGTTGTGTCTAGTAATAACTAGCATTTAATTATGTATGTAACATGGTCACAGTGTACAGGATCATTTATATAATGCAGTCCGGATAAGAGCAAGAGCATGCGCAATATTAATAATGATAATTAAAGTACACCTATTATTAAAGGGGCCAAAGGATTAAAATAGTAATTTATCACGTACATCCTACAGTGTCTTTATATTTGTTACCGATTGCTGTTTATCAATTTAGAAGTTCTCTGCTTTACAAGTATTTGTAGAATATTAAATTTCAGTCGAGTTGTTAAACATTTCTGTGAATCTTTATTATTGTAATGAACAATAACAATATACTGTACCATAATTCTGACTTGTACTTCGATGTGAACCACTTTAATTTACAAGTATAAATGGTTTCGTTTTTTTTTGCTAAAAATCAAAAGCTTTGGGGAAATGAATAGATCATATCATCCTTGCTTTCTGTAAATACTAAACCAGATTCCTCCCTTAATATCAATATTCCCGGGTAACTTTTGAATTTGTAAGTTATAAGACATGTTAATTTTTAATTAATTGGTCATGTACGAAATGGTGATTGATTTATTGAATGGTTTTATTTTACGGCGAATTCGGTATCTGAGCAAAGTGGATGAATTCGCGTTCCAACGTACTTCATGGTACGGCAGGTTTGCTCATTTCAAAGACGAATTGGCCAGCCTTCCATTGTACTCAATTTTTGTGTTTATTTTATGATGGGTTACAATTACGTCACATGTGTACAATTCTTTACAATTCTGCCCTAGATTAAATTAAAATTAAGAGATAATGGGCAATATATACCATAATTTAATATATATTCGTTGAAAACCGTTCCCCTAGGCGGAATGAACTACATGTACATATATTCCTTCCCACAATGATGATAACCTAGTCCTTGTGCATTCTCTAAAGGAAATGATTAATTTCTAGATATTCGATTTAACTCGGAAATTGGCGTGATTTTTAGATGTTGGTTTTATACTCGCTTTCTGACGAGCTTTTATAACAGGTATTTATCGTTTCAAGTGTTGGTATTGTTAAATATAAGTCGATGGGTTAATTTTTTATATGCAATGGAGGTTCTGAATATTATGCTTTTTAATAATCAGTTGTTAAGTGAACATTGCAGAATATTGCTCGCTGTAATAACACAAATTAATGCATTAATTGCATGCGTTTATATAACTCAATTTTTAAAATTAAAAAATATGTCATGAATCACTTGCATTCTTGTCGGGTTTTGCTAAACTAGAACTATATACGTATATGTTGATATATGTCGAAATTGTTTGATGTCTTCTTTTCACTGCTCAGAACATTTCGCAAATAACAATAATGTGCAAAAAGAAATGTATGTAATAGGGAAAGCTAATAGTTTATTTGTAAATTGTTTATATTGAGTAACCAAACGTTATAGACAAACATTAGCAGTACAAGGTACCGTCTGTGTGCTGGAGGTGACATGTGTACTTATTGATTCTCTTTTGGGCTAATATGTCAGCTTGTACATAAATACGTATAATATTACAAATACATGTAACAGCAATGTAACTGACTAAATTATTACTATCACGGATTCATAAGAAAATAGCTTTTAATTAATGATATGTTCCTCACGGGCATTTTATTAAACCCGTGCGTTTTCAATTGGAACACATCCCGCAAAATCGTTGTACCGCTATTGTTTTTATTTTGTATATCGACAATCAAACGATAATCATATAAGATACTACGATCTACGTATATGAGCAAATTTATTCATACGTATTGACTCTTAATGGTGAATAAGTTCAGGACTCGACATATCCCTTTACAACAAGATGTGTGCAAGAGTATGACAGAAATGAATATTTTAATTGCGGATGTAATTTCACTTTTTATAGAAACAGAAATTGTCACTCAATTTTATTAGAAATAATAAACGAAACGTGTATAACAAGTAATCATTCTGCCTGGAGTCACTCACATGTTTTCAATAATAATTCATTATATTTAGCATACCGCATAGCATTAAGAATTTCTTAAATTTAACAAATTATATTTCTGTTAGTAATGTAAGTCACACTGACAATGCAAATTATGAAAATGGAAAATATAATGTAATTGGAAATATCATCGTAATAATATTTTGAGAAGTACTGAAAGTATATCTTGAATTCTACAAGTTTCTGAAAATTGAGCATTGCATTCTAAGTCGTCTACCATAAGAAGAATGAAGTAGATACCGCATTTCTCTACCAGGAAATGTAACCAGCAGCATCGAAACCAAATCCATGCATTTAGTGTATAGAGAGCGTGCGAGCAAAGCTGCACCATCTCCAGCACAGCACACGTCTTATCCATTTCATTGGGGCCATCCAAAACGAATGTAAATTAAGTATTCAGGGTGGATTAGTCACCCATGGTGATGTAACTCTATCTGAGACCTCGAAATCAATTGGTCAGTTGATACAAAGGAAAATATGTGTCATTGTTGGAGTTGATACGACAATTGAGCTGTTCGGAATGTCGTGACATATTTTGTACCTAGCCCCATCTCGAAGAAATCCAGATGTCTTTCAGTTTGACTTTGCTAATTTTTCGAGATAATATAAAATTATGTTCCGCACGCTTATGGGATTATACACTCTCAAACGTCGCATTTGACCCCAGCTGTGCCGAGGCAATCAAAGATATGTCTTTGGCTTGTTATTATTAGCAACAGCAAGGAAAACAAGCAAACGAAAAAACTAATTTGTACACATGTTGTTAGTCAACCATTAATCTACCTATTGCCGTTGCCATTGAATTTTTTCCATTGATTAGGTAAGCCAAACAAAATTGCACCTCAATAATTATTAATCATTCATAACGCTAATCAGTCATTAATAATCTCTCTAAGTGTTTTCTAAAATAAAAAGAAACTTCAGCAGGTTTGACATTTTGTTCTGTGGCGAAAATTATTTGTGAAAGTTGTTGTTGTCCACTTTCTGATCTGATCTTAACTTTGTTCCAATACAAACTTGGTAACCATGTTGTTGGTAACGTTATTAGGTGAGGTAATCGAAACTCTGGGAGTTTGGAGTTTCAAATCGTTCGTGCAACAGATACGTATATAATTGACTTTAATTCTGTCAACAGTTCTTTATCCGGAATGACTACAACTATCGGATCGGCGCTTTGGGCTCTGTCTTCCCATGGGTCAACCCTGAAGTTTCAAAACTGGCCACACGTCCTCTGTGAATGAATAGTAATAAACTTCCTCGTCGCCGCTCCAAGTGGGCACGACAACTCATTTCTCGGACTCCCAGGACAAATAGTTGGCTACATGATTCTTGTCCTATACGGTCAGACAAATGTCGGGTTTTCGTGAGAAGGATACGGATACAGTGGCATGGATCATGCAAAATCTGTCAGCTCGGTAACAATGTTCAATGATATCACTACATAACAAATAATATGATTTTCAAAAAAAAATGTGAATTGTCAGGAAATTAATTTACTAACTTATAATGTTTTGGTGTAGATTTCCAGGATACAACCCGAACATTCCCCAATTGAGTTTCTGGCTTAGACAAGTATCGACCAGTTAAAGCAGTCCGCAGATAACAAATATACTCAAGATGGTATTAAAAATGTAAACTGTTGGACCAAAACTTATCCGGTTTTATGAGTGGCTTGGATTTGTAAAACAATGCTCTATAATATATGTTGCATTTATTGAAAATTACAGTCAGACTATAAAGTCTTATCTTAAGTATAAATTGTAATTTCTTTGTGTCATGTTAAGCTATGTATCACATAAATGATAATGTAATCATTAAGTGCTATTTGTGTTTGGATAAATAATATATTATTCAGTACGTAATTCTAGAACCATTATATTCCTTAAATTTCGGTATCTCTAGGGCATAATATATTTCGTAAAATAGTTGATATTTGAGCCTTTCTGGTACCAGTATTTTATTTGTTGCATCATATACAAAATATACATATTGGTCAGAAGGCCACATAAAAACTGTGGATACTTATCTTTAACCGTTTCGGAGTAAATTGCTAGTTAGTTATATGTTTCTCTCACATTGCCCCGCTCAGTCATGAAAAGAAGCTATGAGCCATCGTTAACAAAACATACTCTCATTTTTCAACTCAGTAGGAACCATAAAACTGCTGCATTGGAGTATCATTGACTTATGATGGATTCACGTTTAGGAAAACATTTCATTAAATTTAAACTTAAAAAAACGGGAGTTACAATTCTAGTTCTACACTATAATACTAGCCTTAATACTTTGACCTTACGTACTACGCTAAATTACACACGATAAAATCCATCAAGAATCGGAAATAATTTTACGTCAAATAACTTACCAGTTCAAAATTATACAATTTATCGTCAATGGGGATGGACTAACGCTACGTTATTCATTTGTTGGATTCACGTGTACGCCGTTTATATATTTTACAGTATATTACATTATCTTGTATAGCTACATGGGCAATTGAATAAACATAAATATATTAACTCCGCTGGACGATGTTTTTGGTGCATAGTACTTTGGCACTAATTCTGTCATAACATGCTAACAAAATGGAATAGTAAATTATTTAATATTAATTCATGATAATTGAGCACACGCAGCATGATCATATATTTCACGAGCGGCCATGGGATTTTACACATACCTAGTCACTACAAGCAGACTCAAACAATTTCTACCTTAAAAAGATTGTCAACCTTAAAAGAATTTTTAATTCATGGAAGCAGGTGTAATAATGAAACATAATTACGGAAGAAAAAATTGTCATCGAATCTCACAAATGCTAATGTGCAACCGTTAACGCCATACAAATATTATTTTCTCCCTGCTTTCTCTCGACCTTCACAAACAAGTATTGGCTCTTGATCTATCCATAAATTCAGGTACATTGAAACTCTTGGAAACATAACATGTTATGTATCGGTGGATCACTCGCTGTGATCACGTCAAAAAGCACCATGGTTTCGCATTGACGGAACAAAGCAATGGAACTAGTGTTCACGCAAAACGACCGTATGTGCTAAAGTATAAGACAACGTCTTGTCAACTTTTTAGAAAATACTTCGCTGTATTGTTATAACGGGCATTTCCAGCTTGCAAGAGCACGCATTAGCTGGAACAGAAACTACTTAAGCTAAAGCGTTAGGAATGCAAGAGCGTAAGCCCACCTAGAAACCCGCAGCAAGCAAAGCGTCTTAAAACCGAAAAAAAAGCCGAAAGAAGATGAAGCGTTAACAAGCTCATAGGTAATTCAGAGTGATAATGCTAACCGCAAATAAGCGACACCAAGCTTGCTGAAGTTAAATCATGCTCAAGCCTACACCAGCTAATCGTGCTCTTGCAATCTGGAAATTCACGTTGTAACAAATACAGGAAGCATGTTCCATAAAGTCGGCAACACGTTTTCCTGTACTTCAACACATGCAGTAGTTCAGACGTGAAAATTAGCCCCACTGTTTTGTTTCGTAAATGCGATATCATGCCGCTGTTTGACGTAATTACGGCGAGTAATTAACCGACATATAACATGTTATTTATCCATAAATTTCAATGCTCCTGGATTTATAGATATTTGGAGTCATTTTGGATAGAAAAGCCTAATGTACTGGAGGGATGAAAATGATACTTGTTTCACGTTTGCTTACTTGATACTCAATGGTTGGCATAGGAATCAAGTTTTCAAATATCAAAATGGGATATTCCGCCCTAATTAACTTATCTACGCTTAAATTACGTTTTATATCTACGTGTATGCTAATAAATGTCGTTCGTCATTCTACCATATAGTAAATATGTGAACCTTAAAACATATTGATATGCTATCCTTATGTAGAACTATGCAGCTCGTCGTGTTCCACTTTATAGTTCCTCAAGGTTGTAGCAACATTGCTGCAGAAAGTACTGATACCTTCCTTCCAAGTACTAATTTTCAGAAATTGCCAAGAAACATGTTTAGGCTTGACCACTTTTTTTTCGTTCTCGGTACCGCCTTGGATCTGACTTTCAGGTGCATTTAACTTATCTGAAATTAAGAGAAATATAAATTCATAATTGTTTTCAATGCTATTGAGCTGGCAAATTTGTGAGGATAAAATCATACGCACGCATGTTTCTGTTAACGAGAACGTATTTATGTTTTAAATATGATGAATGAGCAGTTAAAGGAAACAATGTAAAGTGAAAGTTGTATTCATAAAATATAGGTAATCACCTGTCGTTTTGATGACAATTGGAGATACTTGCGGGATATCAAACCGTACTCTTTTCTTTACTCTCGGCAATTCGATGGCCTTTCTCTTCGGTTTTCTGAGTATGCCTGAGAAAGTATAAATATGTCACTTAGAACCGTATTCAAATTTTTTATACGTAAGTGATCCCAACTTTACAAATTTGGGATGAAAGAAGAGATTGTACTATAATTGAACATAATAAAAATATAAAAAGTGACATCAAATATAAAATATTACCATATTCTTGGAACGTAACAATTGGAGCCAGCGCCAAAAATTTTTTGGTCATCCGTGGACATTGAAAGTACTGGATGTGTGTTTCATTTAGTGTAAGGTTCTTCAGCTTATGAATGATCTCATTCATGTCAATGAAATCTTCCGGAACCTTCCTTGGGTAATATTTTATTGCCCGTGATTGGATAACCTCACCACTATCAACCAAATCTGCCAGACAAATCAAAGATGACCTATTCGCCAACTTTGCTTCAAGTTGCTGAAGTCGAGGATCCTCGCTCGCGATTTCTATAGCTGCTACTTCCGCGGAATTGAATTCCATGACCTGGGGAGGTGGCATGACCTGGAGTGGCTCCATGGCCTGAAGTGGTTCCATGACCTGGGGTGGCTCAAGGCCCTGTGGCGGTTCTATGACATGGGGCGGTTCCATGGCGTGGGGTGGCTCGATGGCTTCGGCAGGTCCCATGATTTGCGGTGGTTCCATGACCTGGGGCGGTTCGATGGCCTGAAATGGTTCCATGACCTGGGGTGGTTCCATGACCTGGGGCCGTTCGATGGCCTGAAATGGTTCAGTGACCTGGGGTGGTTTCATGACCTGAGGTGGTTCCATGACCTGGGGTGGTTCCATGACTTGAGGTGGTTCCATGACTTGAGGTGGTTCCATGACTTGAGGTGGTTCCATGACCTGGGGTGGTTCCATGGCCTGAGGTGGTTCCATGGCCTGAGGTGGTTCCATGACCTGGGGTAGTTCCATGGCCTGAGGTGGTTCCACAGCATGGAGTGGTTCCATGGCCCCTGGTGGTTGTATGATCTGGGATGGGTCCATGGCCTGGTGTTTCATGACAATGCCGTCATTGGAGACTTGACCATCGTCGTAGGGCATTTGTGGCTCTGATGTATCAAAAAGAGGTTCTTTGGGCGCCGCTGCCTGGATAAGCTGTGTTTTTGATTCACATGTTTCGGATTTTGAAATCGGAGGATCCGCAGAAGTAGGTACTATGTGTACGGAAGTAGTTGGGTTACAAATAATTTCGTCATTGGAGGACAGTGAAGTTGGACTTTTAGATGATGTGCTATCTATATTTCCATCTAAAACTGGATCTTCCGTTTGGTACTCGGCAGCAAATTCTGCAGCCGTTAAAGATGTAAATTGTTTTGGGTTGGGATATGAACCACCGATATTCAGATCAATTTTGTAGAACTTTATATCTGGCGTGACACTAATCCTGTAGACATCGTCTGGAAACAATGCGAGGAAAGCAGAAATTGCCATGCCGTCCACTGGTACCAAAACATAGTGGCCACCAGCGAGAGGATGCCCGTTTTCTGGTTCCGGTTTGTCGCTTATTATGTCTAATGGGTTATCAGTACGCTTATCTGCCGGCATCAGTGTTCTACGCGAAGAACTAATTTCCTCTGTAGTGAGTTGTGAGTAAAATGTCTCCGCTCTTTTGATAAAATGCTGGCCGTTCCGCTCTTGACCAGTGATCACATAGCGAGTGTTAAGGGAGATTGATGCTCCATCGTCAGAAATATCGTCAATTGCGGAATCTGGAACATAATGAAGTCTATTAGTGTCCGAAATTTTAAGCGTATTCCAGTTTTTTTTAAAAAATATAGTGGAACCCACCAGAATCCTCCATTGTCTCAGTCGATGCAGTAGAAAGCGGTTTGCAAGGAGTCTCGGGCTCTGTACTCTTGGATGTGCGACCTGCGGAATGATAAGATCATAGTAAAATTAATTAGGTATAATTGTCAAAGACGCAAAAGCTGATGATAAATAATTATTTATGAGGGAAGTAGGGATGGCGCTACGTTGGGAAATAATTGTATGCGGTTTTCTTATCACCAATCCAAGCAATGGCTATTCAATTTCAAGTACTCTTACCGAGGGTGATTGCTTGTGAATCCAAAAATAAGTTTTCCAACTGAACCCCACGGTTCCGGTATTTATATGGAAGGTTGGAATATCGTTTTCCAAACCGTCGGTTTGCTTTTCCCCCAGAATGTACTTGTACCCCTGGTCCGCCTAGAAGGTATGAAAAAAATAAATATGAATTAATGTTTTTTATGATGATAAAAAATAGAATAGTTGAGCATTTTACATAGTGGAGTAAAGTATTTAAATATATTTAATCTATTTGTACCAAAATTGTCCTGGGATTCTTTAATTTCCTTAATGTCCATAATTTCCTTTCTCCAATGACTGGGCTTCAAAGGAAACATTGACGCCTGCACACGGATTGCATTACCGTCAGTCTTTATTTTACTTGGGATGACGGCAGCGACGGTGGTTCCTACAATTCCTGTGGTATTTCCAGATATGGATTGAGTGGTTGGCAACGCCTTCCCCAATTTAATATCAGCTAGTTGTTGGTTAAGTTTCTTTACAACATTTTCCAAACGAAGGAGCTTTTTCTTTTTATCATCATGTTTGCGTGTGCCTGTAGTTTTTGAAATCACGCCATTATTAAATGTTTTATTTACATTGTGAGGCCTATATTGACTATGACTTGTAAGTAATTAAATATTCCACGCACCATGAGTCAGTCTCTCATGTAGCTTATGTTTCTTTGTTTTCTTCATCTGTCGACTCTTCTTAACTTCCACGGTTCCTGGCGCCTCTAAGGTATGTGGTCTCTTCCGGGATGTAGCCGAAAATGTAGGACCATTATCATTAAATAAACCTTCCGTTTCCGATTCACTCGAATCCATCCTTCCAGCCTGAGTGCGTTGTATTCCTCGGTATTTGCACGCTTATCGTAAATAAAAACAATAAAACATGAATACTTATTTTTAATTTCAATGGTTTCAATTTCAATTAGCAGCATTTGATTTAAGAGGTATCGTGATTTAGAAAACAAAATTTAGTTCTTTATTATATTTACCTCTCGGTAATGCGGATCGCGTTGCCATCACCTTTGTTGCGGGTAACACAGGGAGACTACTTCCTCCTGAGATTTCACTCAGGCCGCCTCCTGTTTCAGAAACTGTGTAAATATATTTCTGTAGTTAATAGTCCTGAAATCAATATTTATATTGCCAGAGTTTATTTTTTCTTTTCTCACCATCTAGGCATCCAGCCAAGGCATCCGAAGGTTGAGTGCTTTTATGTTTATTTGATACTGCGACCTTAGATTCATCGACAACTTGATCTGGTCCCGTGCCTAAGAAAATATCGCTCTTTCTAGTATATTCTGAAAAAAGAAAGAAAAAAAATATATAATATGTTCCGTTAATCGAAATATTGTTAATAAATTCGCTGTAAAGTAAGTGCCACAGAAATGGGTAAAATTCAAATACCGGCAATCTGCGCAGAAGAGAGCCTCTTGAGCACAACAGCGCATTCCTTCAAGGACTCACTGGACATTTGCGTCGCAGTTACTTTCCGGTGGCTGACCTTGACTTTTCTCGGAAGACCTTGGAACGAATATTTAGAAATACTGATAACATAAAATACTTTGTATCTAGTTTAGCGTAGTTGAGATGTATGAATGCATGTATATAAAAAGCCGTTAGGACTAACACGCAACACCAGCTATTAACTACTAGAAAATCTTAGGCCCAAAAATAATTCACAGGATACTTACATCTTCTTATCGGAGCAGTTATAATGGCATCGTAATCGGAGCTCCTTGAAGCACTGACATTCATAGATTTCTTCCGGGGAATGACTTGAGACAGTGGTACCGGTCGCTTTCTTAAATTGTATGGCCTGCTCCCCGATCCTTAATTATAGAAAATTAGTGTAGTAATCCAAAATGTGTTTTCATAAAACCAAATGTTACGAGGTGTGATAACAAATATTTACCATCATCACAGGCAGTCTTAGAGTACCCCGGCACGTTTTCTCCCAAGTCGTTGACCACATCACGCATCATGTTCATCCTTTCCATTTTCTTACCGCCGACAGCAGCACTTTTTCCAATTCCAATGGATGCACTCATCGAACCATCAACGTCGTTAGAAGAATTGATAGCGTCACTATCAAGTATTCGTGTATTTCCCCGATATGCGGAATTCACTTTGACTCTCTCGGCGATGGTGGCTGGAAATAAAATCATTCATTGAAATATTTCATCACTTGTGTGTTTCATTAGTTCATGTACGGCTTAAGTATGACAATCAGTTTTTGGATGTGTGGTGTACATAAATATTTATCGTAGCAGCAAATAAATTATTGTGGTGAAAGTAGCATATACCTAGTGGATTAATGCTCATTTGCAAAATGATGGTACTCATATTTAACAGTTACCAGAACTACATGGGTAAAAGCAAAAAGTACATTTAAGAGTCTGCTCGCTACAGGAAAAGAGTGGATTCGGCCTTTTCACAGTCAGCGACATTTCTATTAGCAAACTTTATGCATGCAAAAGAGTTTTAAAAAAGTATTTGGAATGAATGCGGAATGTGCATAAACATATTTGGCGACACATTATAATTTCTTAAATGAGTAAGCGAGGGATATTGTCATGCATAATTGTTTGAAAATATTATTAAGCACAAGTGTTAAAAAAATAAGCAATAATCTCAACAATGTAAGTTGGAAATCCAAATGTTTTCACATTTCCAATGCCACGCTAAAAACTAAATCTAGGTGCTCTAGCATTTCTACTGTATCGATGAATGCGTAAAACAAGCGGAAACTTAATGGGCCGTTCTAATTGTTACCAGATATCTACCGGTGTAAAATTTCGCATAGTCTCTTTTTTGTGCATTCGTTTATTGCATTGATCTTGGATATAAAATTGATAAAAGTTCACGGCGACGTTGCATACCATTAATTCTCACGCTACCCCGTACCACCAAGTCTCAGTTTCTCACTAAATATATTATGTAGGAAGGCTTTAAAAATATGGATGTAATTCCAACCTTTGAGATACTTAGGCGATAGTAAGCTGAGTTTTAAGAATTTTCACTTGCTCTTCAGAGCACTTTCGTAATGCACTTTTTTCTTCCTTGAAGTCCCGTTTAGTTTAACTTACGGACACTGCTTTAAGATAAATGTTATTTTTTCAATGCTACACCCGCAACAATAGTATACTTAGTTCACTCTTGAGTTTAAAACAGTCAACCAGATAAACTCAGAAACAATATTTTCTAGAAATTTGTATTGGCAAAAAGACAAGGATATTCTCTCGATGATTGATGTCGTGAGAACTTTCTTACGTCTTTCCCATT
Source organism: Sinella curviseta (assembly GCA_004115045.4). NCBI lineage: Eukaryota > Metazoa > Arthropoda > Collembola > Entomobryomorpha > Entomobryidae > Sinella > Sinella curviseta. The sequence goes on along the minus strand of CM023200.3, from coordinate 3,129,806 downwards.
GAGGTTAGAACTCAGAATTTAATAAGAGCAAGAAAAAACACAGTTTACAGAGCTAGCACGTTTGTCGTACTGAGCAAACTTTTTGGAACGACTAAAGTAAAATATGTATTTTTTTCCAGTCGACATGTACTGAACGAGATCAGTCATCACCACAAGAGTTCTTATCAGTCGTCTTCGCTTTATCTAATCGCTTTGGAAATGTGATAGGTGATGTGATGTGAAATGAAATCCGCAATCATATCCGCAAAAAATGTGAATGGAGCACAGTATAAGATATAAAGACAATTATCGGTTCTATTGTGAATTATTAATTTGTCATCTTTGCCTAAAAACAAAAGCGGAATTACGCAATTGCCAGTTGTTTTGTCTTTTGAAGGATATCGCGTAGCCGAGGCCAGTCACCGCTGCGTAGTAGTCCGAGTTAGGTACACATTCCACAATTGTCTCGTCAGAAAGCTATTAAACTAATAAATGAGTGCAAATGTCTGCTGTAGAAACTAATAACAGTTATAAAAAAGCCATCATCTCTTCATATATTCTGTATGGTACTTGTTGTGTGAATATGCCGTTATATAAAAACCGACCTTCCTTAAATAATAAGCATTTCCAGTTACACGCTGAGAGTATGTGTTAAGGTACATTGCCTTTTGTAAAATAGTTTGCGTACCCAACGTTTCCACTTTTTATTGCTCCATTATTTTTATCTCGTTATTACATTACACTCGTTTAAACGAACAGAGTATAACGCAGTCACTCAGTTTTCACTGACCTCCGTTGGGTCATGTTGCTGATCAATTTGGCAAGCATCATATCCGTAGGCAGAAAAGGCATACGCGTTACTATGCATGCGTACAGTATATTCAACTATATATGTATACATTATATAATCACTTACGACAACGATAAAGCAAATGTGGAACCTTCTGGTAGATTTTTCAAGATGCAGAAAAGTAAGCCCGTGTCTTCGTTTCTCAGTAATATATTTACTTTAGTATTACAAATTTTTGGCAGAAAGTGAGTATATAATTCGTTTCTGACTTTATCAATCAAACGTGCGTAAAACAGCCGTTTTGATAATAAATGTGCATGAAAAGGTAGGCTCGGTGCTTGCACCATGAATTATTTTTCTGGTCTTCGGTTTTACAGTTACAATTCATTATATAATTGTTCCGAATGAGAAGCAAATCTTCTCAAAGCTCGTGTGGCTGTGACGGCAATGCAAGTTGCCTATACAATAATGCGATAAGCTAGAATGCTGTTGTAAACTCAAGATGCGACTTATATTGCAATGTAAGATGCGCGTGGTTGTGGAATCCTCCGTTCAACTGCAACGATGTTTATCCTTCATATATTTCCATTAAACCCTAATTTTTAACGCTTGACAAAAATTCACTGAAAACTCAAATAAATATTGGGTGGACTTTTTGTTAAAATATATTATGTACCTACATAGGTACTTTGGTTGCAAGATCGAGTGAATGCTTCCTACCTTAGCAACAAATACACAAGTATCTTTTATATGACATGTTGTGAGTCAGTATAAAAGCAGCGACGAAATGTGCAGAACCACTACCAAAGTATGTACGAAATGAACTGCCTTTCTATAAGCAACATAAGTACACACATATATTTTTTGCAATGTGTACAGTTACACTTGAGGTCTGAGGCTGAATCCATTCGCTCTCCTGATGAAAAGCAGACACCAACATAAGTTATGATGTTAATATAATAGCATCAGTGATCAATGCTGCTTTTTGGAGCTTTAGTGCGTGAGAAATGTAGACGTTGCTCGTTGCAATGCAAAGTTGCATGGTACATGCGTGTGGTGGCTTGGGGCAAACTATGACAAACTGGATAGCTTGCATTTTTATCTTAATAAATTAAATTATCGTAAATACTTTATTTACGTTTTTCCAACGTAACTGTGCGCCGCATGTTTTTAATAATTGGAAACTTCGTAGCATTGAATGCAGACACATGCAAAAGTTTTAGCGCTGTTTACTCTATAATTTATTCTTAACCGACAACAAATGTGGTGAAAAATCACCAGTACGCTCAAGTACGTAAATATGTATGCCTTACGAATATTTTTAACTCGACTTAAATAAAACCACAGTCAATATCCTCCTTCGTTTTGTGTTACTCGTAAAATGTGTGCAACGGAAGTTTTTTCTTGTGCTTTCACAGTCGATGTAACCTTTGTGACCTAACCACTCACTTTTTTTGGTTCGCGAGCTGGATAATTCGCTGTTATTCATACATATCCAAGGCAGGAATAGTAAAAACGTTCAGACATGGTTCACATCAATAACGCTTTCAATGTGAAATGCTGCTCTCGTTTTTTTTGTTTTTTATGGAACAAAGTGTGCTCGGCTTCCCTTACGTACATGTAATATGATACATAATACAACACGAAAGATTAAGACAGGAGGGAATAGAAGATAATTGAAAGCTGGCAAAAGCAACTGGAAATGAAAAGTACGTCGAGTGGGGAATTTACAGAAGTACGGCGAAAGCATTCTGAAGTTGACGGATATCTTTGTTTTCTCCGTGCATATTTTTTGCTCACGAATCCATAACTTGGACTAACACTTCAACGCTGGATTTGTTAAGATGACGATTAAAATATTTATTCCCAATACTTCCTTCGATTTGTGCTTATTAGGCAGTTTTTACAATACTTGTTACTTTAAGGAAATGGGTGCAATGGATGGATGAGCCTTGAATGAACTAAATATATTATATAGTTGACAACATGGTCATGCATACGCCGGATGCATGCATGCAAAGTATTGTTATCATTTGCATTATGTTCGTTTCCCATTGTTCAGTAGTATTGATTACATAAAGCAACAGAGGACAATAATTTTCCAGACGTTGCATGCTCTTAAAACATTGTATGTAGAAACGATTTGGGCAGAAATTGTGAGTGTAATATAATGGCTGCAGAGACCAATGCTGATTTTTATTCCTTCAGCCCATGAGAAAGGTAGAACGGTCGTTGGAATGAAAGTTATTTTGTGCAGGCGTGTGCTGGTTTGGGGCTGTATAAGACAGGCTGGATAGATTTTTTGTTGCTTGTATTTTCTTACTCCTAAATACGTCAAATATCTTATGGATCCTTGTACATGGTTCTACCAGATATATCATTGATTGGATGTTATAATTTATAGGAATTTGACGCTGTATTTTTATAGAAATTGCAAACTTTCTAGGATTGAATGCTGACAACTCCAAATGTTTCACCAAGGAGTATTATGTAGATTACTATGAACCGACGCAAATGTGTGGAGCAATCAGCAATTTAATCAAAAACGCTCCTCAGTATTCCGCAGCTATACTTCGAAAAACCACAGTCAACATCCTCTCTTGATGGTTTTTGTTCATAAAAACAGGTGCAGAAACACTTTCTCGCGTTCGATATTTTATAGTGGAGATAACCTTTGTGACCTAAACAGTCACTACTTTAGCTGACGAGCAGGACAATTGGCTATTGTACATACATAATCATAGCAGAAATAGTAAAAATGTTCAAGTCATGGTTCACACCAGCAACGATATTCATTCTGAAATGTTAATCTCTATTTTTGTTTTCTACGCAACAACACAATCTGTGCTGCGTGATCTACTTACATGGAATGCGATACAACATACGCAACACGAAAGACGCAGAAATGAGCGAGTAGAGGACTACCGAAACTTAACACAAAAGAGGAACAACAGATCTCTTGTTTTACGGTATAGTAATAAGCTGTGCATGTAGTCAGTAATCTCAGACAAATTAATGCTTGGTACTACAGAGTTCTTTTGACGGTTTACTCTACATGCCAGCTTATAATGGCTTGCTATTATACAACGGATACATTTATATGCCGCTCGCGAGTGCTCCAGCAAACTACAAAAAAGGAGACGTTGACGAAAGAAAACACTAACTGACATTTAAGATAACCTTCATGCGTTAGTAGAACACTTCACTCCGTAATCTCTGATATGCATTTCTTGATGTCCGTTTGGTACAGAAATTGAACTCGCAAGATCCTCAGATTACATACCATCAGAAACATCAACACGATCATTGACAATCTTGCGCTCAGAGGGGAAACATCATTCATTCCGCATCTTACACACCTTACCGACATCGAAATTTTGCACTTCGTTAACAATTTGCCACCATTAGTGATTTTTAGTGCATTATTTGACTCGCGCAATTTTTTATTTTACTGTCCGCGAATCAAGAGTGAACTATTGAACCCCGTTTAGCTCATTTTAGTTTTCATGACCAGTGGCATTTCAAATTGCAAAAAGCCTTCAACTGACAAGTTTAAGATTACGGAAAGTTGACCATCTAAAGTAACAATATATTTTTACTCTGTTCAATATCTATAGAGCAGTTAATAAGACAACGCCAATAGTTACGTCAATTAATGTATCTTTAGCTAGGATTTATGACAGTATATAAAATTGCAAACAAACTGTATACCTAAAAGCGTGTACTCTAGTAAGCCACCTACTGTGTAAAGTTTGTGTGTTGATTTGTGATTGAGTGTATTTACTGATTGAAACTGAATCAACATGAGGTTGTGTGCTGGACGTTCTGATTTGGTAAGCTATCTACATGGCTTATTTAATTAGTTTTATTATATTCTTAACTCCATTGACAGTTTCAATCATAATTACAAGTGTTCCGCTGTGCTGATGCCTTTGTCGCCGATTGCCGATATTATTTAAGGGTGATACTATTACGTCCGATGACATATATCCAAAATACACATAATTATAAGCCATGTAACAATTTAGCGCGTGGGATACAAGAAAACTAAATAATTTGTTTTGACACTTTTTACACTGTCATTTGGGAAATGAAAAAGTTTGTCAAACAAGGCCACAAATAGAAATCATTTATGCTACTAGATACTAATGATTAAAATGAATGACTATTAAGTTTTTAGTCGCTGCAAACTACATACCGATAGTGCTACCGAGTTTCCATGCAAGAAAAAACAGCAATGAATTTACCATTTTTATAATCAGTATTCAGTTTCCTACGCTTTTCCACCACAAAATTATGAATGTATGAAATGGACGTTGGTCGAAATAATTGGCGCCGAAAAAAATGTCCGTCCTTCGGCTTGCGCCTCGTTCATGCGTTATTTTCTTTTTTGCTAGCATCTTTTATTGCCCGTTGACTGCGAATAATTGCGGTCCAAAATGGCTCAAATCCGTTGTATGTTTTAACTCATGAACCATCCCGAATAATTCACGCATATATTTAGATGGTACATGCAGTTCATAGAAAATATTGTTGGGAAATGAAGTTATCTCTGATAATGATAGCAGCATGATGTCTAAAAGCCGTTCACTCCTTACATCACACTTACATGCATGAAATTTCACTCCATTCTAAGCAAATGCATGTTGGATTCAGTGTACTGTGATATAGCGCTTGTAAGCACTTCTATGTGCTGGAGTTGTAGGTGGTAGAGCCGATTTCCACAAGCAGTGACATTGAAGAATATTTTTTTAGACGCAGTAACGTAGGCTTGATTCCTCGCTGCCTCAATGTCTTGCGTGTTGGGTGGTCATGAATGCCAGTGAACGTTTCCCCTTCGCTCTAGTTGTTTGTTCACATAAAGGAAAAACATTAAGTTCTCCTGCGGAATTATTCTTGCGTACAAGAAACTAACGAGCGAAAAACCTCGACATTGTCCGTTATGTAATAACATAAGCGGTACTACATTTTGTGAATCCAGCTTGGTAGCATTAAATGGTCCATGCTTATAATGTTATATTTTGTATGGTTTTCGTAAAAATAATTTACGCTGCAAAGTAAAATTTCAGCTCGTCGGTTAAAACTCGCGAGATATCTCTGTTAACATTTTTTAACTTGAATGAGATGATGTTAGCGACCAAATTTTTTATTTCATTAGACAGCATATTCACAATAATTATGTTTCATTTACATACTATTTCTCAGTCTTTATTGATGAAACTTTGGCAGGTATTAATTTTCAATCCCTGCATTTACTAATTTTGCATAAATGAGTAGACCAGAGGGTTTTTATGTGATGTAGTGCCGTGTCACTTCGTGAAATTATAAAGACGAAATATGCGTAATATGTCCTACTAGGTGCTGCTCATTTCTACGCTAAAGTAAAAATTGCTCAGGTCCAAAATCACATATTATCATTCCTGGTTTTGCAAAAATGGGATTTTATATACTTCATTTCATTTATGCTGCTTATTTTGCAAGCGACTCGTATCGAATGACTACTGGAGTGAGACTTCAAAGTAAACACGGGCTAAATGTTCATTTTAATTTATATTACAGATGGAGAACTGTCGATGGGGCCAGGCTCAGGAGAACAATCCTGGTGTCGTAGCAACTGGCGACGCCCTTCGTAATGCTGGCCATGTAAACAATCAAGGTAAAAATTGGCGGAGTTATTTGGCGGCATGTCCTCTGACAGATTCCAACGCTTAATTAAATGGAAATTATTAACGCAATTCTTCTGATTTCCCAGGTTTACGTCGAGTGGGTAGATGGGCTCACCTAGAGCGTCGACATCAACCTGACAGGATTGGAAAAAAGAAACCAGGTGCGTACGCGGGCATGATGGCAAGGACCGCAGAAAAGCGAAAAAAGAAAGGTAACCATCTAGCATTTTTTTTTAAATGCCTACATGTGCCAGTTCATCAACTGGAATATTACATTTCACCGCTATATAATCATTAGTTATAAAATAATTATAAAATGACAAAATGTCGCTGGTTATATATGCCAATCATGTTTCTTTGAAAATGTTCAATGTGGAAGCTCATGCGCGCTTTTTTTAAAAGAAAAGAATGGCATTGCTTACATTCCCACCGTTTACTTTATTTATATTTTTATAAAATATTAAATGAAAATTATCGTCAATATTACAGGGAGAACCGCGAAAAGAATGGGAGCTGTAACGGCTGAGACCGTGCAGGTACCAACGGTGATGGCGGATGCCCAAATGGTTTTGCAAGAACCCGAACAATCACGTATGTACAGTTCACATGTTTTTCACAAAATAATTGTCCTGCATAGTGCTTAAACCAGTACACAATGTAAGGACAGAATTTAATTCAGAATTGTTTTCTATAGGAGCCAATATGGTCCGACAGAAGAAAAGACGGGTACAGGATGCTGATTTGGAAATTTCGCGACCTGCTAAGCTAATCAGACCAGTCGTTGCCGAAACAGGTAGGATAGTAATAATTAATATAAGATTATTAATAATGATGGCAAGAATCCTCACTTTTGAATTTATCGGCTCGAAATTATTAAGCAGGAGTTCTGTGTGTTCCTGTTCATAATGGGATGGATTTTAAAATTTCAGGGAACAACAGAAGGATTACTAGGAGCATTGCCAGAAAGCTATTATGGGAAGGAGGGTACGTGGCTAACCTCACACTTTTAAATTCACAACAGCAAGGCAATGGTAAATATTTATTTGATCATATAGGGTAATCTATTTAAGATTCAAGGTCACATTTATAATGTAAAAAGAAAATTTGGCAGTATCTCGCACGCTATTACATCATCCTCTCTGACAGCAGTGATGGAAATCTTTGGTGCGACTGACGGAATTTATAAAAAAATTATAATTATACGTTTTTACTTTCACATGTGCCCAAGATATTGTAGTGGATACACTTGATCACCCCCGAGCAGAGACTGAGATCGATATTGGTGCCATAAAGCAACAAGTCGGACAAAAAAGGCCTAGAGATGATGATGAGGTCGTAGAAAACTCTCCAGCAAAAGTTCGACGTTCATTTTCAGGTAGCACGAATAGGATTTTGTAAAATACTATACTGGCATGTGTCAGTTCATGAGCGAACTTTCACCGCTGCCCAATCTTGAGCTCATATTATAATTGAACGTTTTTACATGCACAGCGCATAGCAAACAATTTCCTTGTTTCCTACTACGGTTGTCTTTAGTTATCTTTTTTATAAAAACATTAATCAAAATTGTCGTTAATATTGCAGGGAGAACCCCAAGGGGAAGTGAAGGAGCTGATACACTTGCGATCGTGGAGGTGTCAGCGGCGAAGTTGGATGCAAAAATCAGCTATCAACAGCCCGAACAATCAGGTATGTTTATTAACAAAAGAAAAATAGTTTCGTAAGCATGGAAAAATACCTGAACTAAATATGCAGAGTGTTTAAAAACTAGCAATTTCTAACCAATGTGTTTTGTTCGCTAATCCTCATGTGGAAATATATCTCAAAATCATCTTTTTTAATAAATGTAACTATATATTTTAATTCAAAATTGTTTTCCTTAGACCGCAATAGGATCCCACAGGAGAAAAGAAGACGGGATGACGCTGAGATGAAACATCCACGACCGGCTACGTTAAACAAAGCAGCAGTCATTGATGATACAGGTGAGGCAGCAGTAATTACAATTTGTTGGTAATGAAAGAGCAATAATCTCTCCTTACAAAATTGGCTCGGAATTAATACGCCGGAAATCAAAAGTATTTTTCCGTTTTTGTTTATAACGGAGTTCGTTTAACTATTTCAGAGAATATCAGGAGAATGACAAGGAGCATGACCAGGAAGCTATTACGCAAAGGAGGGAGCGAGACTAGGCTCACATTTGTTGACTCACAAAAGCAAGACAATGGTAACTATTTTGCTTGACCATCTAATACATTGGATTTAATTCCTTAACATTTACGTAGTTTAAACGCTTAAATATTTTGTTCTATAGCTTAGTAAAAAATTCCGTCCAGCAACTCATCAATAATTCATTATTAATTGTATATTTATTAATTTTATATCCAGATGCTCCCGATGCACCTCACACAGTAGAATTTCATCATCCGGCATTTCTCCCGTCTCAGGAAAATACGGAACCACAAGAAAGTGGTAAGCAATTTAGATTTGAATAATCATTTCCTGGACGCCGTTCAGATTTGGATGCAAAACGTATTCTTACCCGCTGGAATTTTCTCACAAATGACTTTCTGGCATTTGATCCAATAATAGATTTGGTGTAGCTTGTTCTCCAATTTATGTTTCTTTTAAAATTTTAAAAAATACGAATTTTTAATTATTAATAAAATTTGCTCGCATCTCGTTCGCTATAATATACTCATCTATGAAAATAGTGACACATTTTTTTGCGGTGCTGTCAGGATTTACAAAAAGTATAATATATTTCGCTAATCTTTACTTTCTCAATATATCTATGTCCGCAGGTGCACAGGACATTGTAGAGGGTACACTTACATGTTCGCAAGCAGAGAGTGACGGTGATTGTGTTGCTGGAATGCAAAACATAGGCCACAAAAGAGTTCCAGATGACGCAGAGGATGAGGAGTCCACTCCAGCCAAAGTACTACGTTCATCTCCAGATAGTGGCGGTAGGAATTTGTAATTTACATATAAATATTTTTTTATTTGTACCAACGAGAGCATGAAACCTAATTTTTTTCTAAATTATAGAAGACAATGTAAACACTGATGATGAAGGAGAAGCCCGCCAGGCCGAAGTTGATCTAGAAGACTGTCGGAGGGATACAACAAAGTGTTCCCGGCGACTGAGTAAGCCCCACAATTTATTTTCCTGAAGCCAGGGATTAAAACATATAAACATCTATCGTAAACAATAGAAACGTTTTTGAGATTTTAATTTTTCCGAAGAAAATTTACCTGCATACCGTACGCTAATGCATCTTCCTCTCTTAAAATAGTGATGAAACATGTTTGTTGGACGGACGGAATTTGTTAAAAAATATAATGTAATTTATTAACTCTTACATCTCAATCTTCTAATATCCACAGGTGTCCAGGACATTGTAGAGGGTACATGTGATTGCTCTCAAGCAGAAACGGACAACGACAGTGGCGCCGCAACGCAACAGCGCAGAACCAAAAGACATCGAGATGATGATGAGGTGACCGGGGAAACATCTCCAGTAAAAGTGGTCCGTTCGTCTCCAGTTAACACTGGTATGATTGGGATATTTACATATAACTGCCTCAAATATAAGTTATTAATTTTTACATACAAAAACAAGCAATGAAAAATAATTTATTTCTAAATTATTAAAGACGGTGTAAACAAGGATGAGACAAATGAAGCTGAAGCTAACCAGGTTGAATCTGGTCAAGAGGAAAGCTCTGACAGTGGCACAAAAAAGAGTCGCCGACATCGCAGTAAGTACTCAAAAGTTATTCTGCTGTAGCCTAGGAATATAAGACAGTTCCGTGTTGATCAACACAATGTTTTTGACAATGCTATTTATGTAAACATTTTATCCATGTGAACAGATCACAAGCGCGATCGGAAAGAGAAAGAAATGCAAAAAGCCGGAGGTATTTTTTAAAAACTATTAAATAGTAGTAAGATTTAGTTTCTCGTGATTCGATCTGTAGTAAAATATGCTGGAAAAGATCACTTATATTTGCACTCAATATAATTTATTTTTGTACATAAAATTTAAACAATTTAAACTGTTTATAATTTCTTGAAGGAATTTCGTCGGAAGGATCTCAGTGCGACATCAATGCATTTAAATCGAAAATGGTTTTGAACAGTCGGTTTCCGGACCTGTTCGGTCTTCGTAGGACGATCCAACCCGTTGAAAAAAATTGAAGTTTGTCACAACCGGGACATGGGTCAAGTACAAAAGTAAAATGATGTTGAGTCGCATCAAATAAAACATATCCACCGATTTAATTTAATAGATATCTCCCGTACAAAAACTGATTGTATATGATTTTACCAGTATTTCAAGTTGCGAATTATTTATTTGAAATTTGCTTGCATTGGTCATTCCGGAAAAAGACTCCAAGAAATGGGAAAGTTAAGCACGCTGGGCATCCTATTCTAGAATTTTAAAATTGCGCACAATAATATGCATGTATTTCTACCAGTTCTTTGTTAGGCCCTAGATTGTATTTTCTAGTTTAAAGTTTAGATTTAAATATATTATAGTATGTTACTAAATTATTATATTAACTAAATATTAAATATTATTATAGTATATTATATTATTATTTTAATATATTTAGATATAAATATAATAGTAGAATGTAGTAGGTAGTTGAAGACAGCCGCAAATGAATCGTAATACTTTGCGTTACAACGAAATTTCAAAGTAGTGTGGTAACTGCACCTAATCCGATAATCAAGTTGGTTTTACTACATCCTGCACATGTCTGCTTCCTTTGCGTGAAGCCGCGAGAATCGACGGCCTGTGTTCGCACTTTAGGCTGTATTTGTCATTCAATCAACATTTTCCGCAATCTCGAGAATCCGTTAGGGGGATGATTGGAGATAGAAATATGAGGTACGCCAATTCAATCCATGTCTTCTTGCACAAAATTAAATTCGTGCTGCCAAGTAAGTATTTGACAAATAATTAACGGAAATTAGAAAATCATATGTTGGTGTTCCTCAGTTGTGATGGTGGTGCGATTGACGTACTGGCAACGGTGAGGGAAGTTTTAATGTCACGTTAGATGTCTTCAGTTAGGTTGACCATGTGCATTGTTGTACGATCAGATGGCGTTATTCTTTCCTTCTATGGTTTATCTTTTACATGTCGTGTGTTTTGCTTGCTGACACTATCATTTGCTTCCGACTAACTACTTTGCTTGCTGTGTACGCTCCTGCTTGCTACTTTCTCCGCGGCTTTCTGTTTTCTGCTCCGCTTTTTGCCATATCTGGGGCTTTCAGCTTTCTAGGCTGCTTTGTGGTTTCTCCGCGGTTCTCTGCTTTCACATAGCATTTTGCTTATTCTGCTGCTTCGCCACCGCTTCCACTAATATTCCCTGGCCGCTGATATATTTTGCTTCCGAAATCCCTCGCTTGCTTGATACATGCAAAAGGTAGATCATGGAAGCGAAGGATGACGACATCTGATTTTACGACTTTGTGCACGGTTGACTTAGCCGAAGGCATCTAACGTGGCAATTTAACTTTCCTAATCGTTTCCAATGTGCCGATCACACTATCTTCACAGTTTCTATCTTCACTCACACTCCTGCGGGTTTCCGGTAATTGCGGCGAATGTCGTTTTTGAGGCAGACACATCCGAAAGGAAGGACTCAAGTCGTCGAATCATGTGGATAGATAACGCATGATATGCTGACATGTACAGGATGTTTGGGAACCAACATGATTGGATCGTTGGTTTTAGGTTTTCTTTATATGACTAATTTCCTTCTAGCGCAGAGTAGGACAGGAGGTATTCGTACCAGACCATTTAGGCGAAAAATATGGAGATAATACGCTGCCATATCTTTTGGATATATCATTAGGATTAATATAAGATAAGATATTCTTAGAATGTTTGTTGACTTTTCAAAACGGGTACGGTGATCTTGCTAAAACGAATTACTATATGTTTACTCTAAAGAATTAATATGAATAATTGCACGATATAGGTATGCTATTTGCTATCAACTATTCCATCTGTCCATTTCAATGGTTTTGGAAAATAGCATGATTGAGCTCATGCTGGGTAGATGATATAGTTTGGGTACGACCATGTAATAATTATGCCAATTATGGCACGCGATGTAACGTATCCATGTCTTCATCATTTTTCATCAATGATAAGTGTATTTAAATTTCGCTTGAATCATCTCGTGTCATGGTTCGTGGAAATGTAGAAAATATTTTTATGGGATTTTCTCTCGTTGGCAATATTCAAAATACAGTTTATATGCATGATTCTATATGATCACTTTTACAGTTAAAGGTTAGTAGTAAGGTAGTTAATAAGGATATTAATTAGCGTGTATATTTATAAAATAAGCTTTTGCGAATTTAACATTAAGAATTGAAAAAATAACACTCTTTATTATGGAAGTTTTAGAGTGATATGCAGTTTTAAGATAATTTTCTTGCTCCTATGAAGTTCGATGCCAGAGATGAAGTATGTTCATATCTGGCGCATCTTTTTTAAATATATCATTTTTTACATATGTTCATATGTATAACTATCAGCATAATTAAGACCATTACTTTAATAACAATGGCATTATGGTTACGGGTGAAAGTAACGATTGAGTAGATTGTATTTTTATTTATAGAAATAAGTGCAAGTGCGTTTGCAACAAAGTTCAACAATTGATTGTGCCAGAATTTGCACTTTTTGAATGTCGCTTGTGAAATGTCAAGTGTACCTCATTACCCATGCTGAGAGAAAATGTTGATGAAATGTTAGTTTACAATGAAATATAACCATACTTAAGTTACTTTAAATCTAGTAGTTACCCCATGACCGATTACGGTTACGGTTACTTACAATTACGCTTTGTCGTGAGTGCGATAAATTCAACCATCGACGATTTCGTACATATAACTAATTATAATATAACTATATCAAAATGTTATCGAGCCAATCATGAAATTTTTTGGGAACAATATGACCACACAAGGCCACACCGCAAGAAATACTCAGGCCAAAATAGTTTTGAAAAAATGTGTGGAATATTATTGTTTTCATTTCGATCAATATAATTATTTTAACCGTGTATATATAAGAACTAAATATTTTAACGCGAGTATGTTTGTGATGCTTTGTGATTTGTATCTATGCTGGCTCCGAAATAATAACGTGCATCTGCTTCACCGACGGCAATATATTTGGAATAAAATGGCATTGTGTGTACTTACAATTAGATTAATTAGGTATTACTAAATTGTTATTACGGACATTAGAAACATATTCTGTTTAATAACAGCGTATTAGTTATATTCATGTATTACATTGATGCAGCCGTAATATACAACAATACACACAATCTCGCAAGTTTTGAGAGTCACTCAAATTAATATGACTAAGAACATGCATGATTTTTGATTTGATTTTGTGGTGTTTGACGGGCACAATGCATTTGACTTTCCAGCATTTTCTTATCTCTTTACTCCATTATCTAAATGCGGTACTGAAATTAAGAAATAATTCAAGACTAATTGTAGTTGGAACCATATGCTTTTTGTTCGTATTTTTATACAGTGGCGTCGTAAATTAGCAAAGTGTAAGTTGTAAACTAGAGTAACATTTCAGCGTACGATGCAATACATGGAGACTCCTCCCTTGATTGAGTTTGTTAATCACCATATTTCGATCGGACAAAATATGATTACGAATATGAGTGAACCTTCATTCCTCCGCGTTCATTTTTTTTCAAATAGCACATACTGACGAAGGCGTGATTGATGGAAACAATTTACCCAGGCAACATATGTAACGCTATTTACAAGTTCAAATCAAATTGAACACTAATTTTGAAATATCGAGTGCAGTAGGTATATTACATGAGCAGTATATGCATGCACACTCTGGACAGGCAAGATCAAGAACAGGAAGACAACAAAATAATTTGTAGCAAAACGGATAGAACGATTATTCAAGAAATTGTAACAAAATTTACTATTTTTATTAGTCTATGCACCTTTCGCTCACGACTTCGAGACCGTTTATTTCCTTGCATTCTAAAAATATACGTGGTCAAGATTATTTAAAGTTTCAATGTTGCGTGGTAAAAGGTATGTCTCGTGCCAGGGCTTATCTCGTTTGTCAATTTTACCCAGCACCCATACATTTTACGATACATTCCAAGACGACGTGTGATCCGATTTGTATCTTCAAGATTGATCAAAGGGGAGACGGAGCCCAGGGCACCACTCAGATCATTGTGGTTATTCCGGATGAAGAACTGCCGGCAGAATCAACGCCAATTAAATATGTATCTGTTGCATGAAACATTTGAAGCGCCATACTTCCCACTCGCAGGTATATAAGTTAAATATGACCTTATCATATAACGTCTCCATAAACAAGATTGCCAAGTTTGTATTAGAACAAACGTATCGCCCAAGTACAAGATAAAACAGTAGACAACAAAATTTCATAAAACATAATGTTAAACCTGTTAAAAGTCCCTTTCCTTTATACGCCAGGATTTTGCCGGTTTACTTGCAACAAATTCCCCATTTAGTTTCATTCTTGCGTGCAAGCTGAAAGATATCTGGATTATTTTGGGACGGGGCTAGGTATGAAATATATCATAACATTTCGTACTATTCACTTGTTGTATCAACTCCCAAAATTGTATATATTTTCCTTAGTATCAACTTATCAGTTGGTTTAGAGATCGCAGATAGGTTTTCATCAGGATGTGTCATACACCCGCCGTGAATACTTAATTAACATTCCGTGTGGATGGCCCCAACGAAATTGGGTAGTTGAGTGCTAGTGGTGCTGGTGATGGTGCAGCTTGGATAGCTGCCTACTCTATGCACTAAAGACATATATTTCATCTCGATGCTCGACCGCTATTCATTACCAGCTCACGAAATACATAGTCTCTTACATTTGCACTCTCTGGACTGGAATCACATTTGGGACATGGTACATTGATTAGGTATGATATGTGTTTGCAGGAGTTAGCAGCGTTTGTATCGGTTTCTTTCACGGTCGGGGTAAAGTGATACAAATTTAAAACTTAATCTCTAAATTACTCCTAAACGGTTAAATATAGGCGCATATCGTTTTCTCTAGTATTTACAGGCCGTGCTTCTGAGTTTTCGTACATTGTAATGTGTTAACAATTGTCATATTAATCGCAAATAACGCCAATTTTCTGAAATATATATTATGCATTTTTTGTAAATGTAAACTTGTTTGCCATATTGGTGATGCATTATTGTTGCTTTCTGTAATTCCATTTGTACCAGCGATGCGAAAGCAGTTTTCCGAAATACTGAATACTTGTTAAAAGTGATCAGACCTCAACTTGCCCTACACAAATTTAATTAACTTAATCATAGCGCGAATTAGTCAATTTTGTTCAAAGGCCGAATTTACGGTAAAAGTATATCAGTCAATAAATCGGTTACCTTCTGTCACTAGAGTGTGGACTTATTAAAAACAAATGTCTTATAATTGGCAATCTTCACGGGGTTTATGACATCTTGGGAGCAACATGTTTTAGTAATTACAGAATTCAGCGGTAATCAAGGTAATTGAGTTTTTCCAATTACGCAGGCATGGCAGGATACATGTACATGTGCTCGTGTGGTTAACTGCACGGGTTATCGAGTGATAAAATCAAAATTAAATTGCAATTTACCTCTAAACGTTAAATTAAAGTACCCCTAGATTTTTCTGTTCCCTTCGGACCGTTATAGAGGTTTTCTGTGCGCAGCAATATACAAACTAGGCATGTATTTTTTCTACACTAAAAAGTGCTCGTTTTCCACTAGGAAATACTTACAAAATAATAAAAATGAAAAACAGTACTTATTCTCCCTTATAAGTATTAAGTGAAACATGAGTATCCCCGGTGAATTTATCCATTATAAACTCATGCCTTCCAACAAACACTTTATATTACAGCATCAATCGAAATATCGAAAATATTATAAAAATTGTCAGGTCTTGTCGAATTTCGTTCCGTCTTATATGATTACGTATCCAATGAGAAGCTCTGACTCAAGTAGCATTAATATGGTAAATCAATAAACTCGCCATACTCGCACCAGAATGTACTTTCAAATCCTTCCATTATGCTGGGGTGAGTTTTGAGCCAGCTACAGCTTTATATTTGTGGATAGCAAAGCCAGACGGCTGGAATAATCTGTTATTGTCACAAATGTGCTTGAAGAAGGGGGCAATTTTTAACAATTTGTCGATAGAGATGAATATCCACATGCGATCGCCCACTTTACTTCCGTCACCAGCAATAGTTTCTTTGCTACTTATTTCAATGATGATAATGTTTGCCATACTTTCCACTCTCTAAAATTGATTTGAGTTATCGTCAGTAAGAATGTGTAAGCATCTCGACTATGTAAATTTTGAGGAAAGCCAACGGCTCATCAAAGCACAATAAGTGCACAATGATGCAAAAACGAATATCCTGTTAAACGCGATTCTCGGAGACAAAGGAAAACTTGTTGGCAATCCCAGCATGCCCACGGTGACGTAACGTGCTGCGAGGGAAAGCAGCTCTTCAAATCTCAATGAAAATATACGGCATCGAAAAGATGATTGTATACAAACCTGCATTGCAATCCACTTCACAGGATTCAACGCTTAGAAACAAATGTGCTTTGATGTTTGGTTGGTGCATGGTAACTTAATTTTCTAATGCGCAACCCAAAATCAATCACGAAATGTTTACAGGTGACCTCAGCGCGTGCATCCTTCATTCGCATACTTTAGGTAAGTGAACATACCTTCAACGTCGTTAAGTACATACGTATAAAATTAAAAGTTATGACAAGTTGTTTCATATTATATTTGTTTCCTCAGTTTTAAATATTTGTATTCGTGTTTGTGGTATGAAGAATAACAAAAATACTTTCGGAAATTTGCAGGTTACAAACTTTAACTAAGCATCCTTGTACGTCACTTCGGGTATACAGGTAGTCATGTTTAGGGGGTCACCGTTCGGAGTGCTAAATACAACCAACTCCTTGCAAAATCGGTGGAAGGAAATTGGAGCCATCCCAGAAATAGTCCAATAAAGCCATTCAGAGAACACAGATATGTGTTGTGGTCGCACACTGCCTTGTAAAATGGTAGTCATGGTTTCTGTTGTAAGATCTTTGCCATTTTACAAATAATTAAAATAGTATTTAATCCTTTAAATACAGTAATGATAATCAGCGATCACTCTCCATTGAAACAGCTGTGTGTCAAACAATGAACTTGTTGTACGATTATTTATCTTTCAGAATATCAGCGGCCGCCCCTGGCATGAAGTTTGTGGTGAGTGTGATATTATTCATTCCCATCGCGTTAATACCGAAGTTCATTACTGTAAATGCTCCGGTTTTTTATTTTCTCTTTAAAGGAAGCTATAAACATATGGAATCAAGATTAAAAGACCCACCAGAGATTGTTGCCATGATATGACAGTCCGGTTCCCAGATCACCAAAACCATTCATGTGCCCACACTACTTCCATTATGTCATTGAGGATGAGCCTGTACAACTTAGTCCTATCGAGGTATTAAGTTATAATTAGGTGAGAAGTCAAACCAGTCCGCCAACAATGTCGAACAAATTGCTTGCAAGTTTAAACTATCGCGACCTATGTAATACTACTGTGTTACTGATGTCATGTATTCTTAAAAACCTATATTCCTGTACATGATATGATTCCGGATTACTTTCGTTTCCGTTGCACAAATTTATTGGTGGAGGCGGAGAAAATAACGATTTCCATGCAGCGACCGAAAGGTGGATTGACGAAAAGAAACGTAATGTTTTTGCAACACTTTTTTGATCCATCATTATATCCGGTATATAACCAACTATTTTTATATATTTTCAGATTTTGGACCTCAGCTTACAATGTTTATGGTAGAAATTATATTACCTACTATGTAGGGTACTTTAAAAATATTTCTCCACTGACAACACTTGTTTTAAATTGATAAAATGTACCTACCCGTCTTTGTGCGCTTACAATTTGACGATAAATTAAGTCACTTACCAATTTATTGACATTTAATGACATTATTTTTATTATATCTTTATACTTAAAGTTACATTGATGTACCAAAAATACGTTGTATTGTTATGTTAGATATGCTGTACTTGATAGTGTATATGGTGGTAGGTATATAAGTTCAGAACCATTCCACCTGGCCGGAATGGAAAATGAAAAATATCTTATTTGTTTGAAAAACGATGTACAATTTGCCTATAATATATTGGTGCTGTGTTTCTATTGTGTAATATTATGCACGAGTATAATCGTCAGAGAGATAGCTAGGCGTATAATATTATTGATTATGTAAAGTAGGTATGCTATAGCCAACAAAAGTTATCCCCTGAAATACATTTTGTATATACTAAACTTAAGTGCGTCAATTCCGTTAAAATTAAAATGTTGCTAAATTAGTAGGGTCAAATTCTTGTTACTACAATAACCGAAGAGGGCAAACCGTGTCAATATTTTACATGCTCGACACAAACGAAGGAAACATTTGCATTTTTGTGGTGTTTCGGAAACCTTTACTCTTACAATCGCGTATACACTATTCCTGAAAGGGCAATCAAACCCAATATGTAATGAAATGCCTATATTATGAAACCACGAGCGCATTGCTGGTCAATTATATACTTGTAATTTTAACATAATATGTTGATTTTTTACTTCTTATATTTAGTGGAAGCATAATACCGTGATAGTCTTCCAATTTCAACACTAACTAGACAGCGTTCATCCTTTTTGACGTCATTGACAACATTGCGTAAATGTAGAGTCACTCTAAAGCGCTATAGCTGTTTACATGAATTATTTTAGTGTATAACCAAAGGTCTCAGACCTCATGTGGCTTTGTTGCAAGTATTAAGTAATTGTTGAATGTTATTGTGCTCTTGGGCATTAGGATTGTTCAAAAGATCGGCATATATAGCTGATACCTTGCTTAATGGTTGTTAACTGTTTCCAGTGTTGTTATGATGACATATTGTGTTAAATTAAAACTGTTGGGTTAGCTCATATTGTATTTTCAACAGAAGACACAGTTTATATAATTTCAAAGACTCAGTTTGCATTGATGATCTGACCATAGTAGCTTATTGCACGTTTTATTTATTTAAAATTATCTCCCATATTCATCCGTACATTCGTATTCATGTGATTTATGTTGCTACAAATGTGAACTAAATATTATCCTACGACTTCAAAATTAGTTTGATATAGTTATATGGCGATACAGTTAAATATTGAAATATGTAAAAAAAAGTCTACATTGAATTCCATATTCAAGAGAGCAATTGTGTGATTGGACAGAAAATTTGTGATGCAATAAAATAATTTATATAAGTGAATTATTATATTATTCAGACTGCAGGAGTTGTTGTTATCATTTGTCAAAAACGGCTGCACTATACTTCAAAAATGAATTAGTTTCAAGATTTATTCATATCTGTGACGACTCCAGGCAATAGAACAGCATGGATCGTAAGGCATGTACATAAATAGGTGCAATGGTGATTTCCTTGCCTCCAGCAGCCACTTAATAACTGTTGGACCTTTTGGATTGCTTGGGTACTTTATAAACTCTTATAATGCACCAACTACGTCCCATATTCGCCGATTAGCTAACATTTGGTTTGAGTAAATTCAAGCAGTAAAACCTCCTTTTTCTTGGTGAAAGAGCAAAAATCTAAGAGAACCCGGATTCGTACCTGACGATGGCTGCTAAAGATCATTTCTCCCTAACCAACTTGCAGCTACACTTCTTGGTCTTGTTCTGGTAGGGCTAAAGATAGACAGTTTGTGTGAAGTGCATCTGTGATCTGTAAAAAAATCTGTGTGCTGCCGAAATTCTGAACCAGTTGGGTAAAGCATTCCTTACTTACTGTATGAAGGACGAGTTCGTGCATAATTATTCCAACATACGCCACAAACCTAAATGTATCATAATGTGCTAAACGCATCAAGAATTGCAGTCAGCTGACGCTTGTACCGTCTACAGGAAAGCGTAGGAATAATATTACCTAGTGCATTTTTTACTCTCGTATTATTTTAATCTAGAAGTTGAGTACTATCTTAACTGCAAGATTGTCAGTTACTGCGTTTCAAATTGGTGTAGTGACTAATAATTTGAATATCTTAAATGAGTAATAATAACAAATCAGGATGTGCCTCCCGAAATGTGACAAAATTCACAATTTGAAACCTCTAACGTAACTGCAAACCCGTTTATCTCTTGACCAACTTTCATGCGATTGGATTCATACCGTGAGTGAATTTCTTAACACTCTCAATGCATTTTCGTTGTAACTGCACTTCTTCGACGATCGTCAAAATATCCCAAGGAATGTAACATTTAATAATTGCTGTGTTTAAAATTACAGATTTTTTGGAGTCCTTGACGGAAACGATGGAAAACGGAAGTAAAGATGTTGATCACGTTTAAAGGCTGTTATGTATCCGTCATATGGAGGAGAAATATGCTTCCAAGTTGTTCGGCTTAATAGAATGTATGATGATGATATTCCTTTTTACCGTTTCCGATAATCACAGAAACTATCATGTATAATGTTTACTTACGTATCCTGTACCTGTAATAGCAACTACCTTTGTGTCCATTCCAGCGGCCAAGAAGCAATGTGTGCTTATTTGGGTGCGTAATCAAAATGCTAGTAGGATGCGGAAAATCACTGTTAGAAATTAAGTGGAATGAAATTCCAACCGTTCAGCTCAACTGATAGGAACTACGGAGTTGGGATGAACCAATTACTAAGGCGTCAGCTGGTGGTTTGAAGCGGTTCACAGTTGATGTATATGGGGCAATATATTTTTGGGAGTAAGCTTTTAAAAATATAGTATGCTGTGACTCTAATAATATGTGCAGTGACGTCTAAAATATCTGAAACTATGTCTAAACAAAATTTGTTTTTTTTTTCATTTCACAGATGAGTGAAAACAATATTGTTTTCTCGAGCGGCGTGAGGACTTCGTGTATAATAAATTTGACGTCATTCTTTCTTGAATGTTTAGCTGAAGAGAATATGTTAAATGTATGGCAACTGCCGTTGCGGATTTTCAAACACGATGTTACTTAAAGATACAGTTTTATGTAGTTCTAACCTACTCTAGCCCATTAGTGTGTTATTTAATTGTTTTCCCATAATATGACACAAACTTACTTATTTACTGGCGAGCAGTTAGATATTTTTATATTATATTTATAACATAATATTCTTAAACAACTGCTGCTAATATTCGTAATAATCGAATTTTCATCTTCACGTAAAATCATAAAATATCGGCAGGCCTTTAAAATATGGTTAAATGGGTAAAAAGGTGGCCACTACTAAAATCATGGTGCCAAAAATGGAGTATACTTTTAAGCATAGTATGTAATCGTCAGTGTCAGCATGTCATAGGTGAAAAGCAAAATGTTGATATTTTGGATTAAAATTTTGTTGAGGAGATAATTTTAATGTATATTTTCTTCGTAAATTTCTAATAGCACCATATAAGTTTAACAAAATTTTATTAACTGATGATGCTGCACTTATTCTAATAAATGATTCAGTACGTAACATTGAATTATATACTAGATTGTTATATTTTGTGGATGATATATATTAGGGGTAAACAAACATTTAATCACAGTAATAAAATTATATCTGGCCAGAAAAAACGGCAGATTCAAATTATTTGGTACAAGGCTCTCTTGAGTAACAGAGTTTCCAGTTTAATGGATCCTGGGCGTGTGCAAGATGGTTACAATTTAATTGTACCTAAGTATGTAATATTCCTACATGGGCATAGCTTGTGCTACGGATTTAGCGAGGAATAACTACAATTATATGTCACATAGTTTATTATTTATGATGTTTTATTGTCTATATTTAAACATGTGAAATTTATATCCACTCATAATTCCATATTTTGTAGATTACTATTTAAGTAACCGGGGAAATATGTAGTGATATGCAAAACATGGAATGGAATATATTTACTTTAACCATGAGCTAGTGTGGTCTCGATTCAAAACATTTCAAATTACTTGCTGCAAAAATTTGCTCGAAATTATTACATGTTGTGTTGCCGTTTTAGAAGAAATCTTATCAGTACATTTTTTCCCATACCAATCTAAAACGATCAGAAACAGTTTTGACTCAGAAATGTATGTTTCATAAAGTAAGTACATTCGGGTAGGGAAACGGGGTATCAATTCTCAGTGCTGGACTGATGAAGATTCAATCATTGTGTAGCAGATGACACAGGAAATCTTTAAATACATCACTTCTAATTATTTATCATTGTGTAAATTAGTAAGTCTAAAAATAAACAACCAGAGAATTACTCTTACAAGAAATTATTTGTTAATAAAAAACAAGATCCTCACATGAATTTCAAAAACTAGTGCGTGTTAGTCTGGAATGGATTCCTACGGAATAACTTTACTCTCTTGTTTAGTTTGACTCTAGGCAATTAACTAGCAGTTTAATCGCAAAACCATGATTTTTATCTACGGTAGCTCCAATATTACAATGATGCCGCTTAACTGACGGCATTAATTGAGGTGGGAAATGACATTGCATATACCAGCATTAATTAGATATTAATAGATTGTTGTTGATATATCGTTACCTTGTTCCATCCTTTCCATTACACTGTACACTGAACGCTTCTTCTTTGCCGCACAACACAGACGATAAAACGTTGCCAGGGCTGAAAATTCTTTCTAAATAGTTTGTTGCGTAAAGTGAAAAATGCGAATGGATTGGAGAAAAGGGCAACAAAGTAGGGTTTTTATATATTCTTAAGTTGCTCTTAATTTTAGTAGTACTCCGTATTTTAAGCCTATTCCAAGTTTTAACAACTAAATTTACTGAAAAACATGCAGTGATGCCCATCTCCTGATTCGGATCGTTGAGAGGAAGGCGCATACATACAAGGGTCGTGCTCCTTTAAATTTCACCAAAGCCGCCATCAAATGCCGAAAAATGTAATTACAGAAAAAAGTAAAGCAATGTAATGAAGAAGGAAGAAAAATACCTTGTTAACATTATGCTGTATCAGAAGTTGTCTGATTTTGGTCTAGCAATAAGTTTCTAGAATTGTCGGCTTCATACATTCCATATCTTACTGATTTCGTATGATGTATATATAATGAGACAATTTTGGCATGGTTTCGTAAACTACCCAGCATCCTTTCGTCTTTTTCCCAAGGCACGTGAAACCAGAAGATATTATTGGTATAGTGTTGGTATGGTGGAATCGATATGGAACCCAGTTTTGTCCTGAATGAGCTCTGAGCACTATGATCCAATTCTAGCAAGCTTGGGGAGTAACATAAATGAATATTGCATACCTAAGTTTTACAGAAACTTTCTGAATTTGTATATTAATCCAATATAACTCGATTTTCAAATGCTTATATGTAACAAGTCATGCTATTTATAATATTGTTTTTATTTATTATTTATTTACACATAAAACAAAAAAATTGGAAGGCAATAAAAAATGACCACGGCACATTTCTATCATGACAGAACTCATTCTTCTCGCACATAAAATTACACTACACAATTTTCTGAACATACTACTACAGTCTCAGCTCTGTCACATTCCACGAAAACTCATTATTATCTTGAATTAATCACGTTTTTTCCCACGAATTATTTTAATGATTTATATTAAAAAAGCCATTACCCTAATCCTTAATTTGTTTTCATTATTCCGCTACAAAAATTCACTAAAGTAATCTAGGTACATTATTATCCAAAACGAGGAAATTATATACATACATACATTAAAATTATGGAGTCAGCTGAAATCACGTCAATCCATTTGCATATTATATATGTTTTAACATAATTACATTTTCAGAAACTTACCAGGCTACTCAAATATTATTTAATTTATTACAAATGTATTCAAATACGTAAGACACGTGTGTTATCTACATAATATTTTACTCACACTGTTCCGTGATGACTGGGTCCTCTCCATATGGTTTTAGAAACACGGTCAATGAATTTTACCGGTTTAAAAATAAAACTAATCATGACGACAGTAAAGTTAATATTACTGGCTACAATTATATTAATATTAACTGAAATACTATCGCAATTATAATTGTGGATATATAAACAATGTAAATTAAACCCTATTTAATTTTTTTGAGAAAACATTAGTGATGAACTAGGTATACATTATTATAAATAATACTAATTTTAATCGTACGAATCATTAAATGAGCCAAATTATACGTTTATTTACAAATGCTGTGCTGCTTAAACAAATTATTATATTCAAAACTACACTAGGCGAATGACTGAAACACACACATGAAATACAAAGTTAAGTCACGAAATGTGCGATTATAAAATTATATGAAATTCTTTAATATTTTAAAAGAAAAAGAGTTCTGCATCGAAAAGGTATATTTAAACGTGACTTCGATGAATTTGACTAATTCGGATAATTACCTACTAACCTCAACATGGAAATAATGTACCTAAAATTTTGGATGACGATAAGTACTATGTAATATCGCACACAAATCACTTCTGCCAAACAACAAGTTTCTGAAATACTCATGACGCAAAAAAACTTGTGATATAATGGGAATTCAACAAGAAGTCAAGTATAAAATAGAAAAACTGTAATTGAGATAAATTGGAAAAAATCTTACCGCAATGGGTACGCTAAATGGTGGATTGAATAAATTTGAAAATCTACTTTGGATAAAAGTTATGTTGAATTACAAAAGAATCACCGGGCATTGGGGACAAATATATTATATATTCACACAAAGGACCATCTTTATGGGAAACTAATTTTTCAGCATTAGAATATATTTTAGAAATGAAAATTTATCTAGAGTTGCTTCTCCACTCAAAAGTACTATAATTTCGACATGACTAGTGTCATTAACTTTATGGGGAATGATTGAAGGTACTAAAAACGTCTGTGCACCACGTTCCTGTATGTGGTAATGTAGTTTGAGGAATACAAAATAGATTCTAGAAACCAATAATCTGCAATTATAAGTTTCGTTGATGCGTCACAAAACAAGACGGAATCCTTTCCCTCCCACTCATCCACGCAGCAATTATGTACCAATGAGTAGCAGCAGTGCCACACTTGGTTCCTCCTCGTGAATGTCCTCTGAAGAGAAGCAGGCTTCGGTGCACAGCACCTGGATTCCGTCAACAAATAATTCCAAGATTCCTCTCTGCTCGTGCACACCATCAATCCTCTGCATTAACGACTACTCGGCACAAGATAGGATAAACTAACTGTCCACTCTGACACTAGATTATGTTATAATAAATGTGACGGTTGAACTTCGCTTGCACTAAACTAGCTTCTGAATGCAATCACTGTGAAGTAGGATCGCCATCACATGTGGGATGAAGACTACTTTAAGATGACAATGTCTGAAAAAACGTCCCTGCAAGTCTATGGAATATTTAGCATGAAAGATGATATTTTCTCCAGATCAGTTCTACCTGAACTTTCTGTGAATATAAAATTAATTACAACCCTTGTCTTGCAAAATTGTATCCTCAACCAAAAAATATTAGAAACAAATTCAAAACCGTTTTGTCATTTCAGTAACAACTATCGCCAGTTATATTTGAAACTAGTTACCAGTTACCAATACCAAACTAGCATTTTGCTAGCAGCTTAAAATGGAAGCTATTGTTTGACAGGGCTCACCATTCAGAGAAATATGAGACATTACATATTATGCAAACGAAACAACGTACACAGCATTTACAGATGTAATTATATAATGATATTTAGCCCATTTTAAATTGCAAGCTCTGCCACACATAATAGCCGACAATAAGAGCCAACTCTGCGGTGACTGGCGTTCGGCAAGCAAATGCTGAAATAGCAACACGGGTGTAGGCATGAGCTTCATGACACACAAGAACATTTGGAAAGCCGAAACAAAGATTTTTTTAGCAAAATGATGATACAATATTATATTGCTGTTTACGCCACAGTGGCACATGATATAAAGCGTTTAGTTAATTATATCAGGCGTCACCATATTTTTGCCAGAGCAAGCCATTTCAACAGCACGAACAATAAAAATAGGCATGTTAACATTGTGGCAGTCAGACACAGAAATATGCTCGCTACAAATTTAATAGTTAAAAAGCAGCTTGCAGTGAAAAAAATGGTTACGCATACGACCTCAACCCTTGGCACCTCGTCCTTAGTTAAAAAAGCATACCCGGTTTGTAATGATATATTGTTGCCGAGAGGCGGTAAAACCGACTAAAGGCTTTAGCAATTGTCACATATATTTTATTGTAAAGACGCAATAATTCAGCTGTACATATCATAAGGCAAGCGTTACAGATAATCCGATTGGCAACGCGATAAAGATGGTTTGAGAACAAATACAGCGAGAGTCTTAGAACCTACAATCATACGGCAGTTATGTGATTTAAAGAAATATTACAACATAATGCTACATAATTTATTGTGAAAGCATTTTTCAAAACAGAACCGCAAATAGAGCATAATATCATGGCATGGTAACTAGTATCAAATATGTGGTATGTATGTCATGGAAATATATTTAACTTTTCGTAATACAATTTTGCAAAATTGGACATATAATATGCCTACAAAACATGAAAAATATATTGGCACGTACCTATTCAATGATTCAATTAAAGCCTTGACAGTCTATTGTTAAGTCGTCTTCGATCTCAGCATTGCCCTACGTTAATCAAAATACTATCCTGACAGCCTTGAGGTCACATTGATATAAAAATAATTAAACTTAAATACATGCATACACTTATTAAGGATCCCTAACTGATAATTTGATAACCATGAGTAAAAACATTCACAAATTTATTTGAGCCGCTCTAACCTGAAGCAAATTTCAAATTTATGTTACTGTTACTTACTATTTTTCCCAGAAAAAGCTATCTGTTCTACGTAGTTCTTGCAAAGCGTCCGCACCCGACATGCGTTGTAGAACCCACCTCACAGAAACTGGATTAAGATACGCTAATAAGGTGTAAATACGAAGAATCAAATGTCGCATTTATCATCACTGAATCCATTGTCAAAATAAGCAGGTCGTTTATCCTACCTAAAGCCGAGCGGCCGTTGATGCATTGGCATGATGCTGTGCACATGCACGAAGAAAATTGAAATCATTCATTGACTTGATCCACACGCCGTCACCGCAGCCCATTTCTCCACGGAGCGCATTCACAAAGAGCTACCTAGTATGTCACCGGTGCGCCTCGTTGACACAAACTCGCTGCAGAAATGAATGGAATTTTATAGAATCCGTGTTGTTTTGAAACCATCCGGGGCAACTCATAATTGCAGATGTTCCTTCTGTATTTCTCAAACTTATCATACCGGGGGGCCCGAAAGTGGTACACAGAACGTAGTCAAATATACTACTATCTTCATGACTAAAAGGGAATGCAAACTCTTTACCCGGTGACTATCTGGTGGGATTACCATTTCGCCTAATATAAAAGGGAAAACTCATGAGTAATATAATTATTACCTATCTATATACATATTAAATAAAATTTTAAAATCTTGGTTAGGGTAAACTATTCAAGTGAATCCAGCCTGAATTATTTTAAAAAACAACGAAAAAAGATACCTATCAACTTTCGATTAATGCAATTCAGTATATTAACCTAAACATGGTTTTCCCTGCAACATATATATATTTATAGACTTAATAAAAGATAACTATTCCTGCTCAGCACGTAGTTCCGAGAATTTCTGCATGAATTCCGCCGCAGTAAAAACTTGTATGGTTTCGGGAATTTCATTGCCTGGATACTCAAGTTCATGAATATGGAAGTTATTTGTCGTGGTTAAAGATACCTTATAAGCGCCTGCGGCGAGGACCCCCATAATCCCTTTTATAGGACTATCAAATGGAACGTGTTCGTGGACCAACCACGGTTTTGGTTCTGCATTAAAATCAGTAACGGGATCGTCTAACGGGTCAAAAGGAAGTTGAACTTGATTCGTCATATTCCTGGTCGAGTATTCCGAAGCTTCCTCTCTGGTTATGTTATCGTAGAGCTCACAAACTTGGCGGATGTGCTCCGAGTTGTGCATCTCCAGTCCCACCAGAACATACTTTGTGTTTCTGTAATCATCTGGAAGTGAATAAATTGACATTATTTGTGGCCCGCCATCTCTATATAGATTATATAAAATACAATTATATTTACTTACTGTCAGAGAGTTTTATATAGTAGCCGTGATCTTCCAGCTCTTGGCAGGAAGGCACCCTTGAACCCGATGAATCTTTGTCTGAGTTATTGCCGCTGCTGTCAGGTGTTGTTTCGGTAAGTACCCCGTCGCTTGCCGCCGCCGATACATCTTCACTAGGAAATCCGCTCTTGTTGCTGACCAACTCGTCATAGGAATAACAGTGAATGCCACAGTTCTTTGATTCAGCTACCACCGTTTGTCCAGTGGGATCATTAAATAGCACGTTAGCCGCTTCGTATTTTCCATCTGCAGTATATAAATCATAGAGGGTTATAAACAATTAAAAAATAGTGAATAGTAAAAAGTAAAAAACGACAATATCAGAATTGGCTTTTTACCCGACTGATCCGACTTTAAAAATATGCTGCTAGTTTTCTCATCAAACGAAACAACAGTTGATTGTGATGCAGCGGGACGGGTTGGCTCAGCACGCTGCACGGAATCATCTCTGCGATTGTTGTTATTGACAAACGCTTGCGTTCCTGAGGAATTCTCTGGTATTGTTGTGACGTTCCCTGGTACGATTCTGGACGCGGAAAAGTTCCCAGCCATTTCGGGTAAGTACACTTGCAATCCCGGCGAACCATCTGGCATTCCGGGGAAGGCTTCGTCCACATTCCTGAAGTCAACAGCAATTTCCAATGGGTCACTCACACTTTCCGGTCCGGAAAGAACGTCCGGTGCATCCAGAACGTCTAGCTGAGATTGTACGCCTCGACCAGCAGCGATTGGGTCTGGAATGATTGCCTCTACAGTGATTGGCTGTGGAGTGATTTCCGTTGGAGTAATTGGCTCTGGAATGATTTCCGTTGCAGTGATTGGCTCTTGACTAACTCGCTCTGGAGTGATTGCATCTGGAGTGACTGCATATGGAGTGACTGCATCTGGAGTGACTGCATCTGGGGTGACTGCATCTGGAGTGACTGCATCTGGAGTGACTGCATCTGGAGTGATCGGATCTGGAGTGGCTCTCTCTGGAGTGGCTCTCTCTGGAGTGACTCTCTCTGGGGTGACTCTCTCTGGAGTGATTGCATCTGGGGTGACTCTCTCTGGAGTGATTGCATCTGGGGTGACTCCCTCTGGAGTGATTGCATCTGGGGTGACTCTCTCTGGAGTGATTGCATCTGGGGTGACTCTCTCTGGAGTGATTGCTTCTGGAGTGAATCTCTCTGAAGTGATTGCATCTGGGGTGACTCTCTCTGGAGTGATTGCATCTGGGGTGACTCTCTCTGGAGTGATTGCATCTGGGGTGACTCCCTCTGGAGTGATTGCATCTGGGGTGACTCTCTCTGGAGTGATTGCATCTGGGGTGACTCCCTCTGGAGTGATTGCATCTGGGGTGACTCTCTCTGGAGTGATTGCATCTGGGGTGACTCCCTCTGGAGTGATTGCATCTGGGGTGACTCTCTCTGGAGTGATTGCATCTGGGGTGACTCTCTCTGGAGTGATTGCTTCTGGAGTGAATCTCTCTGAAGTGATTGCATCTGGGGTGACTCCCTCTGGAGTGATTGCATCTGGGGTGACTCCCTCTGGAGTGATTGCTTCTGGAGTGAATCTCTCTGAAGTGATTGCATCTGGAGTGAATCTCTCTGGAGTGATTGCATCTGGAGTGAATCTCTCTGAAGTGATTGCATCTGGAGTGAATCTCTCTGGAGTGATTGCATCTGGAGTGAATCTCTCTGGAGTGATTGCATCTGGAGTGAATCTCTCTGAAGTGACTGTATCTGGAGTGACTCTTTCTGGAGTGATTGTGTAAGATATTTGCTTTTAATGTGATGCTACTTTTATGATGATGATGTGAGGTGACCGTTATTTAAATGTAGGTTTAAATTACACGTGAGTTGTTTGCCTGTTACTATAACTAGAATTTATTTGAGGGACAGTTAGTTAATGTGTTACAAGAAAATTATAAGATAAATTGAAGAGCACGTCGGCTCTGGACAAGCAGCAAAGTAGGTCTGTGGGATCCAGTCTGGAGAATCTGTGTGCTGAGAAAGAAGCATGGCTTGGGCATGGCTTCAGTGGCTCTGGATCTCCACAGATGTCGTAAAGAGTTAGTTGGATGGAAGAAGGCCATCCAAATATACTACATTTCCTCTCCTCCAACTTGTTGCCGTCGTCGTCTAGGAAGAGGCGTCTTGGAAATGGAGGTGCTCTCATTCCAAACCGCGCCGTGCGTCTGTAGCGGCGGCCGTTTCCGGAATGAGTCTTGAGGAGGATGACGTGACGGTGGAGGGACTTTGTTGTAGGCTAGGCGGATGTGATCCACATGTCGTTTTCTCTCCTGACCACCGGCATCCACCAGATAGGTCACTGGTCCCCATTGCTTTTTGATGACTCCAAGTGTCCAATTGTCTTCATGCTTGGAGAAGGTTTTAACCCAAACTTGTTGGCCAGGGTTAAACTGTCCGGATTTTGTCTTGCTGTTGAAACTAGCCTCCTGGCTAGCCCGTGCGTTACGTTCTGTTGTCGGGACACTTGGACGGACCAGAGATAATTCGTTTATTTGGCTGATGAGGGAACTGTCGTCTTGATCCTTCATCGGGTTGGCGTTGCTTGTTGCAGGGATAAATGTAGCTAATCCCTCCCTCTCTATTTCAGAAATTTGTCTTTCCGTTTCAGAGAAGGTCGTCGCGTTCGGAGGCTGGATAACTGGACAGGGCTGTTGTGTGGTTGGTGATGGCGAAACTGGAATGCTGTTGATTGAACTCCAGTCAAAGTCGAGAAGCCAGATCAAGTCTCTGCCAAATAGAGAATGACCGTCCAAGACTGGGATGTTGTGGGAAATCTGCTTTCCACCAAGACTGATGAAGCAGTTCAATTCGCCAATTGGAGCAAATGGTGTTCCGGTGTATGCTCGGAACTGTCGTTGAGATGGTATCAGCCTTTCAGTCTGGAGGTGCTGCTTCCAGAAGCTGGAGGAAAGGATACTCGTCTCACAGCCTGTGTCAAATTCCATCTGATGTGAAATACCGTTAATGTGAACTATTACGGTTATCACATCAGAACTGCTGTTGATGTTGTTTATGCTGGATATGTTGTTTATGCTGGATATGTTGTTTGTTGTGTTGTTCTTTGCCGATAGGCACACATTAGCAAAGTGGCCTATTTTCTGGCATTTGTAGCACGTCACGTTTTTGTGCTGACATTCGTGGCTACGGTGCTTATCTGAACCGCAGCGTTTGCAGTTTTTCCAAGTGGGAGCGTCGTTATTGCTATCACTGGAGTGTTGTTTGTTGGGGGATGATGCTTGCTGTCTGTCGCTTCCAGATTGTTGTCTGGATTGCTGTTTGTTAAATTGCTGTTGAGACCTATACTGTTTGCTGCTGCTGTCGGCGTCATCCGTTTTGTTAACGGAGTAATCGTTGTTGTAGTCAGGAGGAGTACTACTGCCACGTACTATCTCCGTGCTGGCGTCTGCAAGCTCCATAGCGACGACAAGTTGAAGGGCTTCATCTAGCTTTAGCTTGTCGTCCTTCTCGAACGTGGCACGTTGAGCTCGGCTATTTCGTAGGCCGAATATAAACTGGTCACGTAGGCGGTCGGTGAGGTCCGTCGTAAATTTACAATAGCGGGCCAGTGTTCGGAGAGCTGCCAGAAATTGCGTCGCATTTTCATTCGTGTTTTGTTTACGGCATGAAAATTTGTAGCGTTCTGCTAACGCTTTAGGTTGAGGCTTGTAGTAGTTCTTCATTGCTGCAAGAAGATCTGGAAGTGTCGTCTTCTCGAGCGTGTCGGGGGCCACTAAATTCTTGAGGAGAGCGCAGTTCGCTATCCCAATACTGGAGAGGAAAATTGCTTGGCACTTTGCAGCGTCAGTCGTGACATCGAGGCCGTTTGCTGTTAGGAAGGAGTTGAAAGTCACTTCCCAGTCCTCGAAGTCATCGGTGGTGGCGTTGAAAGGCTGCAAGGATCCCACGATGGCTGTCATCTTGTGTTTTGTTTTTGTGGTTGGTGTAATGGGAGAACTGGCGTCCGGTGTTGCAGTGGAGGAACTGGTGTCCTGTTGCTTTTTACTAGTTGCAGTGGAAGAGGCGGCGTCCGGTTGCTTTTTTGTAGTTGCAGTGGGGGAAGCGGCGTCCTGTTGCTTTTTACTAGTTGCAGTGGAGGAGGCGGCGTCCGGTTGCTTTTTTGTAGAGGCGGCAGTAGAGGAGGAGGAGGCAGTTGCTGTAGAATCCGCACTGGCTGTTTTGTCCGGTTTCGGATTTGGAGTAGGCCGTTTTTTTTCTTTAACGGTCCTGTTTTGGCGCCTTCCGCACCGGAGGATTCTTCGGATGGTTTGTCGGAGGCGTCAAACACAACTGCCGGGTCGTCGTCGTCGCTGTGATGAGAGGAATCCTTGGCTTTGGGGTCACTCATCAGCACAAAATATCACGAAACAGTTGTTGTTCAGCGGGCGTTTTGCTGTCACTGTTAGCGTAATAAGTGTCGTTTACGTTTAACTGAACTGCACTTTAAAAAAACTAGTTAGTAGTAAGTAGATTCTCGTCGCCAAAATGTAAGATATTTGCTTTTAATGTGATGCTACTTTTATGATGATGATGTGAGGTGACCGTTATTTAAATGTAGGTTTAAATTACACGTGAGTTGTTTGCCTGTTACTATAACTAGAATTTATTTGAGGGACAGTTAGTTAATGTGTTACAAGAAAATTATAAGATAAATTGAAGAGCACGTCGGCTCTGGACAAGCAGCAAAGTAGGTCTGTGGGATCCAGTCTGGAGAATCTGTGTGCTGAGAAAGAAGCATGGCTTGGGCATGGCTTCAGTGGCTCTGGATCTCCACAGATGTCGTAAAGAGTTAGTTGGATGGAAGAAGGCCATCCAAATATACTACAGATTGCATCTGCAGTGATTGCCGTTGAAGTGATTGGTTTTTGAGTGACTCTCTCTGGAGTGATTGGCTTTGCAGTAATCGGCTCTGCAGTGTTGGGCTCTGCAACTACTGCATCATCAACTTGTGATACATGAACGTTTGGGTGAGCATTGTGCGGCTCAGCAACGATGTCATTTGTTTCCGTAACGTCTTGTTTAAAAATCTCGGGATCCTGGACAGCAGAGGCCACGGGAACAAGAAGTTGGGTAACTGATTGTTCAGCGATAACTTTTACGGGTTCAGAGGTGACGTTTTTGTTTGCTAGGTAGAAGTTATCTTCTTCTGAGCACACGTTGTTTGGTGCGCAGGGGAGTTTTATCGGTACAGACTTGTTTTCTTTTGCAGATGAGACGGTTTCTGGTAGAATGGAAACATTTTCCTTGTCAGAAGACAGTTCATGTGGTAGATACAAATCATCTCCCTGTGAGGCGTAAACAGTCGATAGAGCAGCGGAGAGAACTTGCGATAAGGGAGTGTCATTCTCTTGTGCCGGCTGGACTTTTACCGGTGTAAAGACTGCACTTCCTCGCACCGGGCTGACATTTTCTGGAACAATTGATGGAACATCTTCCTGTCCCGAGGAAACATTATTTGGTACAATGGATATGATGTCTGGTCTTGTGGATTCTTTTTCTGGGACATGCGGGTCAATTTGTTGAATTGGCGAATCTTGTTCATGAACTGGCAAGACACTTTCAGGAATTGGTGACATATTTTCAGGAACTGGTGATAAATTTCCTTCATCGCGTGAGTCATTTTCATAAACTGATGCGACGCTGTCTGGAACGCATGAGCCATTTTCGGTTACATGTGTGGCGTTTTCTGGAATAGTCATTACGTGCTCTTGCATTTGCGTGACTTTTTCCGTCTTTTCAGTTACTTGGACTGACGACCCTCTGATATTCTCTGGAATCGTGTTGTTCCCTTGAAGCCGGCACACATCATCCTGAACCACTGCGACTTCCCCATGAAGCTGTGTGCCTTTTCTGGTCGTTTGGTTACCGGTTTCTTCTGACTCGGAATTTGGTACCGAGATTTCTTCACCACTGTCTTGGAAACAGTTCTCTGAGTTTGTAGTCTCCTCAGGCACCTGACCAACATTACTGCTGCTTCCGTGAGTCAAGCCGTAGTACTCAAACATCTGGTAAAATGGGTGATGGCTTATATGTGCGTATGAGAATGGTTCAACGGCGCCGTACGGCATTTTCATTATGCCCACTTTTTTCACGGTGTCCACTGCGATGATTTGTCCAGCCGAATATGTAGCTGTATAACAATCAAGAAACATGAAATTTAACAAAAATGGCACAAAGCCTAACATGAAATTTCAACGATATTTTGAATTATTGCATTACCTATGCCTGGCATGCTAACCAAAATGTGACCGCTGGCCCCATCAAATGTATATTGAGGAACCGGATTCACTGGTGGCTGTGCTGATGGCATGGGATTATTTGTACGTTGGTTGGCTGCAGCGTAGTGCTCAAACATTTTTTGAAAATGTATACAGTCATTGTGTGCGTAGCTAAAACTTGCAACCTTCCCATTTTCCGCCCTCACCAGCGTCATCTTATTGATTGTGTCTACATGAAGGACGTTTCCAGAGACGTAGCGACCTAACGCGTGAAATGAAAAATGATAAGCCTAACAAAGAACATACATAACTTTAATCTGGTAGCAAGTAAATTGGGAGTATAGTGGTACCTTCTGTATCGCTATAAATCCAAATGCGGCCACTATCCGGATCGAAGATGAATGGAATCTTTTCATTGGCGTTGGTATTTTCTTGTGGCACGATAATCTCTTCATCAGAGGCTGGGCCTACCGCATCACCGTTACTCACGAGAATCTCTTCTGATATTTCATTTTCACTACTTGCAGAAGGAACGTTATCTTCTGATCCTTGTGCGTCTTCACCCTTTTGCAAATTAATCTTGTCATTGTCTTCCTCAGAATCCACCGTAGGTGATATCTGATTTTCCTGGGTCGTACCAGTGGACTCGTCAGCTATGATTTAATATAAATAATGAAACATGAATGCTTTTGAGAAAACAGTGAAACGCTTTGGTGAATGATGTTAAGTATTTACATAAGTGTGGTATTTCTATTGCACGTTTAGCGGGGCTATTTTTTTACCGGAATGAACAGAGAATTAAAATACTAGGAAGCTTGACGCAAATATTGACTATACATCCCAACTTAAATTGTTGCCCACAAAATCATAGATGTTACAACATACCTACTATCTGTGCCTCCTCCGAGACTACGGTCTCATTAGTTTCATTAGACAATTCAACAGCAATATCATTTCCACATGAGGCGTCCGCATTTGAGGCACCATTGTTTTCGTCGACATTATTCCCAATGTCACCCACACCTGCATTACCTGGTGCTTCGTTTAATGGTTGGGGATCCAAGTTACCTAAATTTTTTTCCGGATCTTCACTCAATTCAAGAGCATTTGAAGTTGGCTCAACTTCGCGACCATTATTGCCTCCTGTCATTTCTGTGACAAAGCATAAACATTTGTTACGTGTATTGAGATAACGACATGCAAAACAAAATTATCCAGTTTAGATATCACGCCAACATTGCATCAATTAATATGAATGTCAGAGCACTTTTATAAAACCACATTAAGCATCATACCGTCAATGTACTGCGGGCTTAATCGAACCAATCTCACAAAGCATTTTGTTTTACGTGCAGAATGAATCAGCTCCTTTCTCTTAGCAACCCAGGGTCCAGGGATTCTCTCATCCGGAACATCTATTCGTCAAAAATAAAAACAATTAAGGATGCTTTTAGAGGCAATTAATGCATGGGTTATTTCACTTATTTTGGAAACTGAACAAGCACAAACTTATATTGGACTCAAACCAGAATTATAAAATTCCACCCATTAATTAATATCAACATTTATTAATTTGGTTCTTCACTTATGGAATCAATCCTCACATTCTTGGCACAATTTGCATAGCTGATACGAATATTGTGCCGATATAAAACCATGAGCCACATAATAATTTCGGACTTGGGAATTTCTTAGAATACAAATTACCTTCTGCTCTCTTACACGCCACGACGCAAGGCTTTATTCCATGGTCCTTTAAAAGCTTAGCAATGTTTCGTGGCATGCGGCCATTACGTACACCTGTAATTATATAAGGTTATCACAGAACGGTTGACATGGGTCGATAAAAAGTATGAAAACTTGTATATGCGGTCCCGAAATGATAACATTGCAACGTTGTCTGCTTGTAGCATAAAATTCTTATCGACGATATAAAATATGCATACCTAGGAATCAAATTTTTTGTAAGATTTGGTTTTATCAGTCACGACTCTGCAATATTACAACTATATATGATATATTTTATCTGTATGCAAAAAAACTAGTGCGCTTTAGCTTCTGAGGATTCCAAATTATTGTGCCGTATCATAAATCCATACCAGTTCATTTATGTATACAACAGCTTAATTCATTCATGATTTCATTTGTTGTGTATGCACAAATGTGTTAGATGCCAAAATTGGCATTTGAATTACATCTCACTGATTTTGGGAGTTGGAACCGGCGATAGTAAAAAGTTACGTAAGGCTATCTGATAGATTCTTGCTTCTATAATTGCGAAAAGATGGGAAAACCAAATATTGCATGCTTTCAGGATACTCGTAACGCAAATTTGACACGAATCCCTTGAAGCTTCAATCCCTTAGGTTATTAACTGGCGTAATGCAGGTTAAAAACCCCGCAGCATCTTCAAATATGTAATTCTTATCAGAAATATTTGAACGACCTGCAACATAGAGAAATTTAATGGGTTTATTTTACGCAACGTTGTGTAGCAGTCGTTGCTGTGTATACGACTTTTAAAGTGACGGGCTCAAAGATCAAAAGTAATTGAACCAATTCTTATCTTTATGGGTTCTCTTTATGTTTGGGTTCTATATCCTACGCAGTTTGATATTTTTGTATTATCTCTGACACACTGCACTGTGTAGTTCAGTGGGTAATTGCATTATCTTACTTCTTGGAATGTATAAATTTATGTTAATGACCGATTTAATGGAAATTAGTATGTACTTCCATTTGTGTTCACCGTGCTAATGGCTTATTTTTATGACATTCAGAAGGATACATCCATACCCAGCCATAACAAATGAAGGTTACATTATACAAACTAAAAAAAGTTACTTACGGGAGTCATCCATTTTCCTCCTTTTATTTGCTGGAGTTTGCCAACTTCCGTTCCCTTTTTCGTCCTCATACACTTCAAGGTCATCCTCCTCCTTTTCAGTGTAAAACCCACTTTTTGTCTTCCCTTTTCTTAGGTTATATTTAGCTGTCCTTTGTGGCTCGGCAGCGACGTTATCTAAAAGATTTTTAGAAAGATAATGTACACTGGCTCATAACTATAAGCGCACATGTAGTAGCACCAGCAACAATTATGTACAAGTCATACACATGGGCTTAGTTTTCAAGCAGCAAACCCCCTACATATAAACCGACCAGTCTTTCATTCCATTTTCTGGCTTGCAGTTTACATAGCAAGTCGTAGCAGCTCTCGTCATCATCAATACAATTAGCTTTTCAAACAAAGAGCACTTCGGTGTGGAACAAAAATTAGGTACTATATTTGGGACAAAGGCATATATGCACTACTATTGATAATTACGTTTGATCTTGAATGATGCTGATGCAAAGTTAATGGACAATGTCCATACTGTCTATATAATCTGCTGCATTATTATGACGCAATAATTTTTTAGCTGCATCCTCTGCATTTCAAGAAATAATGACATTTCTTCTCGCCATACATTTTCCACAGCGTAAGAAAGGTTTAAAGATCATTTATACTTGTGCTCACATCAGGACAGTCGTAACTATTGCATTACTCGATTGAATGTGTCAGCCTGCAATGCTACATGAGAACGACTGCATTGTGATTCCAGGAAAACGCAGAAACATTAAACAGAAAGAAATAATATTTCCGCTTGAAGAGAAAGATTTTCTTCATTTTACAGCATAAAATCACATCACGCCTCAAATTTCTGTGTTGATAAGGCGACTAAACAATTAGGCTAAAATATATGCCATATATTATAAGTAACATGACTTACCAGATCCGTTCTCAACTTTCACTTTCTTCCTCGTCTGACTTTGTCGAACTTGCTTCTGCTTCGGGCCACCAACCAACTCAACGTCATCCTCGTTTTCTTCTGTGTATGGCCGTTTGCAAATCAACTGCCTGTTTCTAAGACCATAGGAGGTCTTCCTTTGTCGCAAAACACCTGCGGTGTCAGATTCAGATTCTGAGGTGCAGCGGGTGCTCCCTTGACGTTTGCGAGTGCGTTCAGTGACCTTCACGGGAGCTTTATTGAGAAAAACAGTATACAAATTAATTAGCTTTGCTTCGCACTAGCTAAATAAGTTTCTTTACATAATGCCCCAATGCTATAGCTTGGCTCACTTTTATTTTCCTTTGCTTGAACGCTATTTCCTGCTGCTGCATTTGCTGAAAGGAATAATAAAAACATTAATTATTTTGTTTAAGCCATAAGGACGCATAAGTGCAGATGATCGTACATGACGATTGTATATGCTGACCTGTTCGAGATGAACGCTGAGCAGTTTTAATTGGCCGCTTCTTTCCATCCTCCTCATTACAAACTTCAGGGGACGCCGCACTCTTACCACCTACTCTCCGCTTCTTGTTGCTGTTAACCTTTTTCGGCTCTTTTTGAGGTTCCTGGAAATACTGTTTGTATGTCACTTTAGGTATGCGCCTTAGTGAATACTCCGTTTCAGTTCGCGATAAATCTGTGCATGAAAAATATTTAGTTTCAACACCATTCAATAAATAATTAAATCGCTTTTTAAAATCAAACTGATAATTATTACCTGGTTCGGAATTTGGAAGTGACGACAAGCGGCCAACGTTCTCTGATTCTGCAGGTTCATCTGATCTAACGGTCCCTGTGTTCAAGAAGTCGCCATCCAAATCACTGTCGGAGCTTGACGAGCTTGAGGGTAACTTGCGCTTCCTTCGTACATTGCCGACAATTTTCACCTCCACCTCTGAGCTGGAGCTGATGGGTAAAACTTTTTTGTTTCCTCGCCTTGGGCGGATGGTTTGCCGCAAGTCAGAGCTGGAATCACTGGAAAATATCTGTCGTTTTCCTCTGGTCGGGCGAACATCTTCCTCGTCCAAGTCGGAACTGGAAATGCTTGGCAGCACCTTGTCGCTCCCCCTGCTTGAGCAGACGCTCTTCTGCTCTACCTCTGAGCTGGATGAGCTGGAAAGTACGTTGCGTTTCCCTCGACTCGGGCGGATATAATCTTCGTCCGAGTCCGAGCTCGAAATACTCGGCAGCACCTTGTCGCTTCCTCTGCTCGAACAGACGCTTTTCACCTCCGAGCTGGATGAGCTGGATAGCACGTTGCGGTTCCCCCGGCTCGGGCGGATATACTCTTCGTCCGAGTCCGAGCTCGAAATGCTCGGCAACACTTTGTCGCTCCCTCTGCTCGAGCACACGCTCCCATCCCCCACGTCTGAGCTCGAGATGCTCGGAAGAACCTTGCTCGAGTCGGATTGCCTATCTTCTTCATCATGGGTACCTACTACCGTAACAGCAGATCCTTCTGGTGGATTCGCTTCACCACTGTTGTCACTTCTATTGGGGCAAATTGATTCTGCTGTAAAAAAAGACAGAAAGTGTGATAATGATAATGGCGGAGAAAGTATCCAGCATGGAATGAATTATGCCCTCTTTGTCGGGACTACTTATTTACTAGGAGTATTTTTTCTCGATTTGCTTTACCGCTCCATCCTAACCTTCATTACCTTAGGTAATCGTATTAAACAGCTCTATGCACTACATACTTTCCAAATACTATTCGAGTGATATAAGGCTTTATGTAACCAGCGCGTTAACTAACTCACATTTCAACCGTGTTCATCGCAAAAATAATAGAGCAGGAAATTGTTACGTAACGTGTACCACATTTTTGGCACGCAACAGCTGACGAGTATATCCACACTCTGAAAAATTAGATTCTTACATGTGTCATGCTTTACATCTTGACGACTCGTTCATTTTGCGTCTACGATAAAGGGCTTATTTTCATCTAGTGGTCATGTGCACCCACATATATATGAACTGTAAGTTTCATTTCACTTACATAGTCAGCGTAGAAGCGAGAATGCCGACATGTAAGCTCATGTATGTATTACATTTCCGTTTAAGCATTCATATCGCTACCACGAGAATAAGTGGAAAATGCCGTACCGGAATTGCAAAATATATTGAGCGAATAGGCATTAACAAATAGTTAAAATAAATATGAATTTTGAATGGTACTGAGAATTATTAATATCAAAAAGCTGCCACCATATGAAACGGCGCTACACGGGTAATAATTTTTATTTCCCATTTTCTTGCAACGCTAATTTTAAGACATTTTACATGCGCAGACGTAGGTACCTAGAAGGCTGGGTAAGGCAAATAATTGGACAGAATAATGAAAGTATGCCACATAAATTAGCCGCATTTTTTTGAAGATGATGAGCTCTTTCTTACCGTCCATTTTAACGCTATTGCTCACACGAAATGACCTTTGAAATATTTTCTGGCTTTTGTCTACTTCTTGCGTCAATGCACCGTAGTGGTCGACGAACAATTTCAGTCTTTCACTTTACACCAACAAGTTATGGACCGTTTCTGCCTCAGTGCATGCGCACTTGCTTGAAAAGCTAGATTGAAACGTCTCGGTATTTTAAAATTATTTTTACGGTTGTGAAAAGTTTGTTTAATGTCGCAAGCCAAAAAATGGCGTGCGCGTTTGCACGCAGATCACTTGGTGTAAGCACTAACACCGCATCCACACAAATTGTTCTTTTGGTTCAGGAAGAAATTTAAAATTAAACTTCAAAAGCAAATAGAATTTTAAACAAAATACAACACAAACAATTGCATATGTGACTCGTTTGAAATTCGGATTCGCACTGATTGAATGCACTTCTCCAGGTAGCTCTCAGAGCCAAGCCATAAAAATATACATACCGGGTAGGTATCATTTGCACTGTCAGTTTGTTGCTGAAATTCACGGAAGGCCCGTATGAATTATAATGGTAGGGAACAAAGCGTCGATCCAATTTCATGACTGACATAAAATTTAATGTATGTTTCTTAGTGTGAAATATGTGCACCTGTTCAATGACTCATTTATTTCCATCCAGGAGATATTACCTAAAACTTTACTAACTCATCATCAAAGACACTTGTAGTTTCAAATTTTGAAGCGACATTTTTGTACGGGTTATGTTAATCCGTTTTGCTGGAGATGATGAAACATATGCATGATGGTATACCGGTAGCTAATCCTCAGCTCATAAAATAATTTTACATTCAGTTTTAATACTTCGCTTTTAAATTTCGAATCAACAGTATATTGGTCACATTTTATATTATTGTAATATCAACAGTGTTGACTCAACACAACGTACGATGATCATAATGCGTCATTAAAAACAAGGACTGCATCCATTGGCATATCGCTGAGAATTGTTCCGGGAAAAAGTTTATAACTCTTTTGCTTCTGAAAATGAGGCAGCAGGTGTGACAATGGCAAATGTTTACTTGCAAGGAGATAACAGCTTTCGTACAGCGGTTGTCACAGTCTAGGTTTTATGCGAGACGTCTTACAAGGAAGCGACGTATAGTCTACAACATATTAACAACTACATATATGTGATGTACACACATTTTATATATACCTATTTTAAGCTACATGCATACATGTAGGTTAAATGGTGCATTTCATGACTGATAAGAAATATCTCTAGCTACCAAATAAAAAAATCACTCACTACAAGAGAGTGAATACAAACATCTGTACGTACCACCTTTCAAAAAAATTGACACTTGCTTGCATTGTAATATTCCAAGAAGTAATGTAATGTGATCACAAACTGCCCTACATGCCACAGTGGGTCTGGGACATTGTGATTATTTAGAAAGCATTGCGTATGATGTAAAATGAAAATATGTATTTTACTCTCTCATAAAATATGCATCTTGTAGTAAGAATGTGTAGCCATTCGACGTTATAAATATTTACATCACAACATGCTCGTCTACACGCAGTAATTGAAAGCGTAGCAAAAGTACACAAACCCATTAAAGTATTGGAATGCTTTAGTTGCACTTGAGCTTTGACACAGTCGTTTCACAGTTGATATAAACAGCTTGCGTGAAGATGTGAGGACGATGACTTAGCTCTGTTGTGTGCGATGTTCCGTAGCTATCTTATTTGCAGGAATTAGTACTGACATCACAAAGGAGTGTATCCCTCTAGTCTAGTGCAGCCACGGCAGCAGTCATATCCTATTCTGGCATCATGAATAAACTTACACTAGCTCACAATCCAGTGCTTGTTTTATGTAGCTGGTGTAAGCTGGAAGTGATTTCAGCGATAATGGTACAAGCAATAACATTTTCGTCGTACCGATTCTGATGGCGAGCTTTAGTTCCCATAGAATTCAAAAAAAGTATATTAAAGAAAAATGTAGAACAACATCAAGTAGGGATACAGTGCTACAAATTTGAGTTGTTACTAATACCAACGGAACATTAACAAAAAACTCTCAACTTGCGGATCCGCGTTTTTCGGAGTACATTATGTGAACATTTTGTTCAGGTTAGGGAATTGTTGTATCGTAGAAATGTAATGATAAGATTTATTATTTCTAATTGGCTCGATATTCACAATTGAACATTTCAGTATGTATGCTTTTATTTTGCCTATATGATAACAAGAGAATTTTTATCCATAATGAAATTTGAAGTCGAGTGTAAATTCAGGAGAAAATATAGACTTTGTGATCAAGTGTATTGTTCCTAATCTGATAACTTTCAGTAACATTTTTTTATAAAAGATCGATGACGGATCGAACACTGCATTTGTAATAAAGATGTTTATGTCCCCAAAGTCTGTATGAATTATATGTTAGTAAGCAATCTGCTTTGTGCTGATACTGCATTGCTCCGAGTTTAAGTGAAGGAATATTACATGCAATAGATGAGAAGCGTAGCTAAAATCTCTTACATGTCACTGCCGTTAATAATTACTATGAAGGGACTATTTGGCACATGCATACAATATTCTGGCAGCAGAGTGTGCGGGGCACCATAAGACTAGATACTTTTAATTTTGTTAGACAACTCACAGAACTCATTTAAAATATATGAATTAATTACATACCATCATCAGCATCATGCGAAAGATAGGTAAACAAATACCTGCAGATATTTTGCGCAACAATCAAGGAAATCAATAAACATTCATGTTTATTCATATTTGTTAAAAAGTTATGATAATTCTTATTTCGGATAACTCTGCAACAATGACTAGCCTCTGCATCTCATTTGTGTTTCGCTTTTGTAGCCTGCGATCATGCTACTGATACACCCAACTACATCCCGTTGGCAATCGTAATAACAACTTTACAATTTGGTCATGTTAAGCTCACATTACAACCGGACTGATTTCTACGCGTGTTGGATATACTTGGTAAGCTGTGCCGGTCGTGCTGTATGGCTTCCCACTGGTTGCGTAATATACCATAGACAGTACTTTACTGAACTTCATACGACGTAATACCTACTTTCTTGAATGAATGCGAAAGCTTGTAGTCCATGACCTACACCAACATCAAACTAACCAGATTGCAGTTCATCCAACACATCTTCAATG
Source organism: Sinella curviseta (assembly GCA_004115045.4). NCBI lineage: Eukaryota > Metazoa > Arthropoda > Collembola > Entomobryomorpha > Entomobryidae > Sinella > Sinella curviseta. The sequence goes on along the minus strand of CM023200.3, from coordinate 3,085,390 downwards.
TAAATGTAATCATAATAGCATCAGCTGTCTCTGTAGTTTCTAGTTGTGTTGTTGAATGTATGCTATTTTATGGTATCAAGTCTTACAACTATTTAGCCATTGAAGCAAAGTACTACTCCAATGCAAACAATTTCCTGAAAAGATTATTATCTTGTAGGTATTACTTATTTCATTTTTTCTGTTTCAATGGTGCAGTCTTCTTTAAATTTTGAGATTGTTGTGAAACAGCTTCACTAGAAAAATACATTTCATATATTTTTGATTCAAAAACCAAAGAAGTATAGATTGTCTAATCATCACCCAAGGAAATTTTTGGCATTTTCCACGAAGTAAAATTGCAAAGGAGTTTATGTGTTTGTTATTATGTTCAAACGTTACGTCATTCAGTAAGTGTAGCAATATAATTTTCATCAAGTCCAAAGAAGCAGTTATGATAATTACTAATTATGCCATTGATACCTACCTTGTATTTTTACATCCAGGCAAGACTCTCGGTGGAGTAGAACACCAGAGACAAAAAATGGCATGACCATGTTAGCCATTCATAAAAATCACTGATAATAAACTTGATTCTAAATTCCGGAAATTGAAGAAGACGAGGTAACTCATTTCTGATGCTGTGACTTGAAAAGTTTCAAAAATGATGTGGCATAGGTATATTATGCAACAATATATGCGTTAAGGTAGCCTTCTTCGAATCTAAATGCAATGTTACTATGGCTTTTTACTTATATTTAATATTGCATGTAAATGTATATTTGTTATTATGGTGTTATGTTGCATCACGGCAGCAGCCGCCGTCTTGTTCTGCCGTGGCAATATATGCATAGCAAGTTACATGTTGTATGTATCTATGCATATATGATTGTTCGAGACGGTATAGTGTGTACTACGACTTGATGGCTTTTTTATTACCTATACAAGCGCTACTGTCTTGATAAGCTATATGCGAAATCAATTTCGTTCATTCCATTTCTCAATACAGTGATATATTTATGGATACAATTTGACCTTTTAATTACCTACGGTCAGTGCGCGCCACTCCGCCAAAATAGGTCGAAGTTACTGCCTAATTTGGTCCAGCCAAATTGGGTTGAGATCTCCGCCAAGTTAGGCGAATTCCCCTAAGTTAGGCGTAGAAAAAATAATTAAATATTTTATTTTAAATATTAGCGGGTACGCAGTTAATGGTATCATTGAGTAAAACTTCTTCAAGTTAGGTAGAAGTCTCAGCCTAAATTGGCGGAGACAACTGTTGTAATCCAAATGTCAATTATCTCCGCCAAGTTAGGCTGAAATGCAATGTATAAAGTTAACCGTTTTTAACCTTTTCTTTAACTTTAATTTAATATTATAGACGACTTGCACAGTAGATATTTAAGCTTAAAAGATGGTCTTATAGGATAAATTCTGCTCTTTCCAATGGTGAAAAGTCTTTTTATTTCCATGTGGCAAATTTTTTAAAATTATTAGTTTTATGGCGTAAAATACAAACATTTGGTGCGTTCCGCCAAATTAGGCTGAGAGAATAATTTTTTTATCCGCCAAACTTGGAGGAGTCCGCCTAACTTGGCGGAGATCTCAACCCAATTTGGCTGGACCAAATTAGGCAGTAACTTCGACATATTTTGGCGGAGTGGCGCGCACTGACGGTGTAACAACAACAGAAACAAAGATTTATGACCATGATGATGATCGTTAATAATAATGTATTATATATCGGATAATTAGTAAAAATGAATGTTAAGAGCAAAGCTTTGATGTCTATGGAGAGACAATAATGTAAATGATAAGGTTGAAATAAACACGTAATTAATTTCGAGTGCATGCAACTGGACTTACCACCTTCAATCCCTTTAACTCATCTTGCTGAAAAGAATCATCAAGTCCATGCTTTTTAAAAAAAATATGCTTGACGCAATAGATGTCGTTTCTTTTTTCAAGGAGCATTGCCATTCAATAACAACTATTAACTTGAATTGAATTATAACGGTTATCATACATACATGCTTTGATACTGCCGTAACTTACCAACTCATGATTCCTCTTTACGCTATAGTTTTAAGATACAACTCTAACACTGAGAGTAAAAACTGCATTCCAGCCTCCTTATCAGCATGAAATTCGACCTTGTAATTAAAATAATAGCTTCTTGGAAGAAAGGAACTGGATTCAAAAAAACATTATTGCAACGTAGGTACCATTCCAGACTGTGTGACGGGATACGCGTCCATGCAAAATAATATGTACATGTCTATGATTATAAATTAGTATTCTTTACGGTAGGAACAGTTTGCCACTGTAATGCAGTATTAAAACCGATAGTAATAAATAAGTAGGAACTTTTCAACATAAAAATGATTGAGCCTTACTGACGAAGGAATCCGTGATCTCCTTTTCCATTACACCGGTCATCTTTGGTTCAATAATGTCAGTTGATTTTTTGTGCTCATTGAAGCTTGTTGCAGTTTAGTCGCAACGGAGAATCATCTTACGTCTTTTTATATTAATAACATTCAAATCGAAAGTAAGCTGTAAGCTCATAACATATTTTCATGTCATCATATGGAAAGTAACACACATTTTGTGATCATTGTGTACGAAATTATATTCAGAAGTGCGGTTATCAAAACTAAGTGGTTTTAGTTCCTCGGAAGTGAAAAAATAATTTGGTGGTATATTTTGCATGATTCGTGTTTCCCGAAAACGTAGCTTATATTTTAAAAACAACTCGTTCAAAAAGTGGATTGAATTTGCGAAAAGTGATACACAGACGTAAGTAAAAATATATGCTCATCAAAATATCTCTCTTCTTAATCTAGTATCGCTTATTTGCGGCAGTAAATTCATACAAGCCTACCAACAAAAACTGAGGCGATTACATGTTTGTTGGTATAAGGAAATATGTAGATATATCTGCAGTTTGTTCACACCTTTACGCATGTTGCTGGTAGTTCATAGGTAGGTACGCATCAACACATATCTGGCTCACGTGTTTGTAGAAGAAACCAAAAAGTCAGGTCATGTAAAAAATGCATATATTGTTCACTTTGCGTACTCTGGATCTGAAACTGAATTATTTGGTATTTTCTCGCTGATTTTATTTTTCTCATTATTATCCATGCATGCGTAGAAACGAGCTTCGTAAGTAACTAGTAACGATTCTTGGGTACGTAGTGCGATCATTTAAACATGATTCCCGAGTTCTGGTCACCAAATTCATACTACCAATTATCAGGTGGATTCAGATTGCTTAATGTATCCATAATTTCATATACTGTCATCATAAAGAGATTCTATGTGAAGATGGTTGACTTTAAGGACAACACAATTCCAAATCATATTTTCAAACTGATGAAGTAGGCACGGAAATAATCCCGGGCTGGTTTCGTAATTTACATTTACCTTTTAGTATTTTGGAAATGAATACTTGCATTGTTATTCTACAACATGGCTATGACTTTTATAACGTTGTAATTTTTGTGAGAAAATATTCTTCTCGCATTATGCAGCGATACATTTAAAAAAATACTACACGGCAAAAAAAATTGTTCTTTTTTTATGCTGCTACTTGTTATCAAAAGACAAAACCATATACCAATGCATGATGCGAAATGTAGAAATCAAGCCATACACTATATGAAGATAAATCACGTGCATGGTATTTACAAAGTACAAACCTGCTTGAAGGTCAACTTTTCCGATTTCTTCTGTCACCGACAATAAAGAGATACTATGTAGTTGAGTACGTATCGGTTTCAAACTAGACAGGTCTCAACATTTTGTCAAAACACAAGTCTGCGTGACGTACTTCATTTTATGACATCATAATAATGAACTCACTTGATCAATGAGCTTCATCCGAATGACGGACGGCATTTCGTTCCTTTTCATTCAGGGCAGATTTTTTTCTCTTTGGATGAAATGGGAGCAGTAAACATTGCACAGCGAGTCTGGCATCATCATTTCTGACGATATATAAATACACCAGCATAGAGAGAGGATATGTGTGATGCAATGGTACGCATAATTCTCAGACATTTCTGGCATAGCTGCTAATACATCTTGCATGCACGCGTTTGTTATCTTGTCCTATTGCAAACGTACTCACCACCAGTTCATTCTAATTACATTGAAAATTCCGTTGAATGCATATAATAAATTGAAAACTGAATGATGCACAATAAGTACATCTAGTAATTTTTATTGGTGTTGTGTTGCTCATCGCACTATCCTGCAACGTATAATCACTATACATTTATAATTGCCTTAAATTGGAAATGGTTTCACATGTTCTGTTGCAGTAACTTCAATCCAGACACAGAGCATCATGAACAGATATCGCGTTCGAACCAACGCATTCGGTGAGGTGGAAGCGGATCTTAGTGAGGAATTTCGATGCATCAGGAATGGTGATAGGCGATCTGAAAGGAAAGAAGAGGAAAGCTTTCCTAGCCCGTTGAAAGCAGATAGGCTCCGAGATAGCAACATTAACAACATAGACAAAAATCGGAATAACGTAGTTGGTGGAATTGATAACGACCCGCCTGACACATTTCATGACACAAACAATGCCGGTGGAGAATCCAGAAGAGACGTTGATGGAAGCTTTCCCAGCCCAATGCATACCAGTAGACAGAGAGTAAGCAGCAGACATGAACAGGACAGAAACCCCACCTTTAGCATTGCATATGATGAAGTCGATGGCGACCTCTGTGACCGATTTAGCCGAATGAGGAGCGGTAGCAGACAACACGATCACAACTCACTAAACCCTTTCCTGATGCATAGAAAATCCCGAGCAAACTTATCGGATCAGGTTCATAATCAAACGCAGACACATGGACAGTCTGCAATAAGTTCACCATTCAATTTTAAAAGTCCCATGCACTCCCAAGGACAAACGGAAAAGAAGACAGCGAGCTATTTTGCAAGTCCTATGCACTCCCAAGGACAAACGGAAAAGAATACAGCGAGCTATTTTGCAAGTCCCATGCACTCCCAAGGACCAACGGAAAAAAAGACAGAGAGCTATTTTGCAGGTCCCATGCACTCCCAAGGACAAACGGAAAAGAATACAGCGAGCTATTTTGCAAGTCCCATGCACTCCCAAGGACAAACGGAAAAGAATACAGCGAGCTATTTTGCAAGTCCCATGCACTCCCAAGGGCAAACGGAAAAGAATACAGCGAGCTATTTTGCAAGTCCCATGCACTCCCAAGGACAAACGGAAAAGAATACAGCGAGCTATTTTGCAAGTCCCATGCACTCCCAAGGACAAACGGAAAAGAATACAGCGAGCTATTTTGCAGGTCCCATGCACTCCCAAGGACAAACGGAAAAGAATACAGCGAGCTATTTTGCAAGTCCCATGCACTCCCAAGGACAAACGGAAAAGAATACAGCGAGCTATTTTGCAAGTCCCATGTACTCCTATGCACAATCGTCAAGCCAGCCCACGAACAAGTTTCCCAGCCCCATGCACTCCCAGGGACAATCTTCAAGCAATCCACCGAACCAGTTTCCCAGTCCCATGCACTCCCACGGACAAACTTCAAGCAAGGCACCGAACCAGTTTCCCAGCACCATGCACTCGCAGGGACAATCTTCATGCAATGCACCAAACCAGTTTCCCATCACCATGCAATTCCAGGGACAATCGTCAAGCCAGGCGCCGAACCAGTTTCCCAGCCCCATGCACTCCGATGGAGAATCTTCAAGCAAAACACGGAGCAACTTTTCCGGACCCATGCATTCTCATGAGCAATCTTCAAGCATGGCACCAAACCACTTTTTCGTCTCCGCGCACGCGAGCGGACAATCCAGAAACAACTTTCCTGATCATGTGTTCAGAACAAGACACTGGTATCATCAGTCGCAAAGCAAATTCCATGATATTCCGCGGAGACAGACGCAGGGGCCAGCAATAAATTTCAATCATCCATGCATTATTGAAAACCAGATCTCAGAAAGAGGTAACATTGCTTTGCTTGGAAAATTGTTTTGTAAAATGTTATCAACTACTATCAACTAAATTTTTGTTTGCAGTTCGTGCTGAGCGATTAGCGGAAGCGGTTCAGTGTCTGGACACTGACGTTGATATGGAGTGTGCCATGGAGATCTGCGAGGATGACATTCCTGATACAATCACTCAGTCTGGAGATGGTACCCGGTCAGATGAATCGAGTAGAAAGCGATACTGGTTGAGGAGTATTCGGCATGAACCAAGTGCAGTTCAAAGTGAGCACAGAGACAAGATACGACTAAGGAAGGTGATGACCAAACGCAGCAAACGAAAACACAACAATAAAGGTAAAACTATTTTGTACATGGTACCACATTCTAGGACATTTCTATTACGTCACATTTTACCTCATTTTAAATAGAATGGGTGCTGTTGTAATAAATCATGCAGCGTCCAATGTATAACAGCATATTTTATAATGTAAACTGAACATGCGTTGATTATTAAATTTACAGAGAAAACTACTCAGGCACTAAAGAAAACTAAACGCCGTGCTGAGATTATAAAAACATCACCCCGGATTAAAGAAGTCACAAGGCGGTCCATCCTCAAGCTGACGCAAAGTCATCTGGACACTAGAAACGCCAGGAAAGTAGCAGGTAATTTTCATTTCATTGTTACAAAAATATTGTGGTAAAATGTAAATACCTAGTCAAACTGATTTGTACGTTGTTGTATTTTTTCGTTTTTATAACACTTATAATAATATAAGATAATATAATAATATACTGTATCCACTGCAATATTTGATATTATATTTCCATACCGTCACAAGTTTTAAGCCTTAAAAATGTCATCGATCAAACACGAACACAGATGTGGATGAATTCCACATGAACTTTCTTATGAATACATCATCAGCCCAACCTGTTACAGGAAATTGTCATAATATTCGAGGTGAAAGTTTGTAAATGGTACAAGTTTATACAAACACGAGATAAATGTATATTATCACTACGTGATAACTAAAAGTAAATATTGTTGTGATGGTTTTTCGCAGACCTGTAGACTCAAACGGCAAGAAAATAATACTGTCACTAAAGTTGCTGACAGTTAGATGGAATATATTTTTATAATGCAAAGAATAAGCACCTACATCGCAGATTTCTTGCGTACTTGAAGTCATGTTTCACCAATTGTGTCTTCCGTTTTATAGGAGGCGATGGACGTTCTTCCGGAAGGTATTTTCTTAGAAGGAGTTGCGACCTGAGACAACCTACGCGATATGGAATAGACAACCATCGCCAGAGAAAAGTAAAATCTCGTAGGAGGACCAATCTCATTAACTCCCGTCAACCTGACATGCAACGAGTTGTAAATAGTACGCCACAGGTAGTGGCACAAGTGCCTGAGGACCAACACATTGCCCCTCGTGTACACCCAGTAGTCCCTCAAACATCCCAAGTGGTCAGTCAATTAACCCATGCAGCTCCAGTAGTTCCACAGCTGGCTCAAGCGCCTTTAGTTTCCAATACTGTTCATCATGTTCCGCAAGCAGTAACTCAAGTCCCTCAAATAGTCAATCAAATCCCCCAAGTGGTAAATCAAGTACATCAAGCGGTAAATCAAGCACCTCAAGCGGTTAATCAAGCACCTCAAGTGGTAAATCAAGTACCTCAAGCGGTTAATCAAGTACCTCAAGCGGTTAATCAAGCACCTCAAGCGGTTAATCAAGCACCTCAAGCGGTTGATCAAGCACCTCAAGCGGTTAATCAAGTCGCTCGAGTTAATCACCAAGCTCCAGTCATTATTGCCGCAGGCTCAACCCAGCCATTACATTGGAATCAGCCAAGTTGGCAAGGTAACATATATATTTTTTTAACCAATCAATATGGTGCAAAAGTGAAAACATCACACAGAATTACAACGACAATAATACAATTCCGGAATATCATTTATCTTGCAGCTCCTGTTCCGACGGCTACTTCTCCCAACCATGAAGCCATTAACCACAGACGACGGCGACGTCGTGAACGACGGGGAAACCGCAGACGTACAAGTAAGTAATAACATGTGTAGTGAAGTAACCGCCATGTACTTAAGTGTTATTAGTTTGAAACGAAATAAAATTTTCACAAGTCTTTATTTCGTATTTCGTAATAGGAACTGGGTAGAGTATAAATTTGATACTATTTTATAATTGAATCATTTACAGTGGACGTTGCTATGGAGGTAGATGTCACGGGAAGAATTCATTCTGTGACAGGAAATGAAAATGTTGATCCAAGTCGTACCGCACGGTTACTGACGAGGGCTTGTGCCATGGAAGTTGAAACTTCAAATCAATTTACATGGTGCACTGGTGAGTCCATGAATGCTACAATGCGATTGTATTTCCAGAATAGACGAGGTAATATTGTTTATCATTTTGTTCATTCATTAAATTCTAAAGCTATTTAATATCCCGACACATTTTAGTTCTAGATAAAGTGACAGTATTTTAAATAGCTTGGTTTTATTTATCTGACATTCATAGCTCCTAATGTACCAAGCTCCAGCTCGAGGTCAACTCGGCGACGACTTGCCGGACAAATTGGTAGAACACTATTAAGTAAGCATTTAGTTAAATTTATTTACATTTATTGACGGCATGAAAGTTGTAGTTGCTCTGAAGGTCACTATGTTACAGGAAGCACAAAAATGATATGTACGTTAAATAATTTCAGATCAAACACCGAATCGTTTGCCGGATCACTACCAAGAAATGATTGAGACTGTTGGCTGTATATACTAGACCGATCCTTCAGGCAACATCGGAAGTTCCGGCAATACAAGACGACAACATTGTTCCCAAATGTATTCGCTCTAAACTAGCCGTTAAAATTAGAGAGTAGAAAACTGTCTTAATACAATTTCGGATCGTTCGTAACAGTGTTCAAGTATAGGCAGATTGTGATCCAGTAATCTTTAAATCAATGGAATACAGACTTATCCCAGCTGTGTGGTGTAGTTAAATATTTGGTTATATACATATTTTATATTTAGGGAAATCGTTTCTATTAACAAAATCATAGATTGTGCGGTGAGGGAAGTACAAATCATTGATACTGGTAACGATTATAGAAAGTTGATGGCACTGAAATGTTTGGCAGGTAAAATATCGTAGCCTTATTACATCTGCATGTTATATTAATTAGATTATCATGGTAGAAAAAGTACAGCATTTTCCGAGTGTGAGGATGACTAAAAAAGGTAAGTCATACGGTTTCATTTTGATTTTCTTATAGACACGACATGTAGTATATGGCTGAAGTCGTTGAAGAGAAGCGACGACATTCAATGAGTTTACTGGTATTTAATCACGGCAATATACTGCACAATTCGTGTGAATAGCGCTGCAACGGTACGGTGCGATCAGATCCTCCTTTGGGGATGCATGGAGCACCAAAGAACACGCATCAGTCAGGTCAACGACATGTCATCCAGTGCGTTTATCAAGCTTGATGTGCACGTTTATCAACGTTCTCGATTTGTCGGTTTGGTGTTATCTGAGACCAATTTCCATCAACATATGTTGACGTCATAACAGACTGTCAGGACCAGCATGCAATGTTAAAGGAACATAAACGAAAGCCCACTGAATGCTATGAAGGTTCGTCGCTGCCCTGATTGGAGGAAATAATGAAATCGAGCAGTTATTTTTGGTCTAGAAGGATAAATATATAAGTCGACAATTATTTATTTGTTTTTACCTGATAGTTTCTTAGAGTTGATTATGGCTTCGCATCTTTAAGATGCAGCTAAACAAGAATATGCTCTAATAGAGCATATTCTTGTTTAGATGCTTAGATATTACTCTGGCTTTGGTTCATAAAACTCACTATTGTTTTACTCTGGCTTTCCTGCTTACAGCTTACTTTGGGCTAGCTGATAAGAGCTTAATATGTGTATGCCTGTTAGATTTACTTGGATATGCTGATTTATGCTTTCTTTGGCCTTGTTGTTTTATACTTTCTCTGGCCTTGTTGGTTTGTGCTTACTCTAGTTTCGTTGATTATAGTTAGCTCTAACAATGCTGCTTAGATGTTACTCTGGCCTTGCTGCTTTGAGCTTATTCTGGCCGTGCCGCTAGCCGTTTTTCGCATTGAAATAAGTACGATATCTAAACTAGAGACGCCTTGCGGTTAACGACAATGTGGCCCGTTATTCGAAAAGGTGAAAAAGAGGGGTGGTATGAAGGGAGAAAATCGGACAATAATATTTGACTAAGCATTACGTTTTATATGGGTTAAGCCTTATGTGTTATATGGGGTTAAGCATTGTGTGTTATATGGGGTTAAGCATTGCGTGTTATATGGGGTTAAGCATTGTGTGTTATATGGGGTTAAGCCTTAAGTGTTATATGGGGTTAAGCACTGTGTGTTATATGGGGTTAAGCATTGTGTGCTATATGGGGTTAAGCACTTTGTGTTATATGGGGTTAAGCACTGTGTGTTATATGGGGTTAAGCATTGTGTGCTATATGGGGTTAAGCACTTTGTGTTATATGGGGTTAAGCACTGTGTGTTATATGGGGTTAAGCATTGTGTGTTAGATGGGGGTTAAGCACTATGTGTTATATGGGGTTAAGCCTTATGTGTTATATGGGGTTAAGCCTTATGTGTTATATGGGGTAAAGCATTGTGTGTTAGATGGGGGTTAAGCCTTTTGTGTTATATGGGGTTAAGCATTGCGTGTTATATGGGGTTAAGCCTTAAGTGTTATATGGGGCTAAGCACTGTGTGTTATATGGGTTTAAGCATTGTGTGCTATACGGGGTTAAGCACTGTGTGTTATATGGGGTTAAGCATTGTGTGTTATACGGGATTAAGCATTGTGTGTTATATGGGGTTAAGCATTGTGTGTTATATGGGGTTAAGCATTGTGTGCTATATGGGGTTAAGCACTGTGTGTTATATGGGGTTAAGCATTGTGTGCTATATGGGGTTAAGCACTGTGTGTTATATGGGGTTAAGCATGGTGTGTTATACGGGATTAAGCATTGTGTGTTAGATGGGGGTTAAGCCTTGTGTGTTATATGGGGTTAAGCCTTATGTGTTATATGGGGTTAAGCATTGTGTGTTATATGGGGTTAAACATTGTGTGTTAGATGGGGGTTGTGCCTTTCGTGTTATATGGGGTTAAGCCTTATGTGTTATATGGGGTTAAGCCTTAAGTGTTATATGGGGTTAAGCACTGTGTGTTATATGGGGTTAAGCATTGTGTGTTATACGGGATTAAGCATTGTGTGTTAGATGGGGGTTAAGCCTTGTGTGTTATATGGGGTTAAGCCTTATGTGTTATATGGGGTTAAGCATTGTGTGTTATATGGGGTTAAACATTGTGTGTTAGATGGGGGTTAAGCCTTTTGTGTTATATGGGGTTAAGCCTTATGTGTTATATGGGGTTAAGCCTTAAGTGTTATATGGGGTTAAGCAGTGTGTGTTATATGGGGTTAAGCATTGTGTGGTATATGGGGTAAAGCATTGTGTGTTATACGGAATTAAGCCTTGTGTGTTATATGGGGTTAAGCATTACGTGGCTGTAGTAAGGGGTTAAGCATCTATGTTTGCGTTTAAATGCTTAATCCTATTTTAAATGGTGAACACGAACAAATCATAAAATAGTATTACAACTAGAGCTTCTTTGCGGTTAACGACAAGGTTGCCCGTTACTCAAAAATACTGTGAAAAGTCAGAAGACCAAGGAACCGGGAACCGACCCAAGTTCTGGGAACCGGGGAACCAGGGCACCGGGAACCGACACAAGTGCTGGGAACCGGGGAACTAGGGAACCTGGAACCAGCCCAAGTGCTCGGCACCGGGGAGCCAGGGAACCGGGAACCGACCCAAATCATGGGAACCGGGGAACCAGGGCACCGGGAACCAAGGGAACCGGTTCCCTTAAATTCTGGGAACCGGGAACCTGGTTCCCTTATGTAAATGGGAACCGGTTCCCTGTTCCGCTTGAGAAAATGGGATCGGGAACCGAGTAAAATTCTGGGAACCTTGCAACCAGGGCACCGGAAACCGGCCCAACTACTGGGCACCGGGTAACCAGGGAACCGGGAACCGACCCAAATCATGGGCACCGGGGAACCAGGCAACCGGGAACCGACCCAAATCATGGGAACCGGGGAACCAGGGCACCGGGAACCAAGGGATCCGGTTCCCGGTGCCCGGATCCCGAGCTTCTGGGAACCGGGAACCGGTTCCCTGCCCAGGTCTGGGTTAAGCATTGTCAGTTGGGTAAAGCATTGTCAGTTGGGTTAAGCATTGTCAGTTGGGTTAAGCATTGTCAGTTGGGTTAAGCATTCTCAGTTGGGTTAAGCACTGTCAGTTGGGCTAAGCATTGTCAGTTGGGTTAAGCATTGTCAGTTGGGTTAAGCACTGTCAGTTGGGTTAAGCATAGTCAATGTCAATGGGGTTAATCATTCCATCTTTAACATGGGGTTAAGCATGGTGTGGCTCTGTCACATGGCGTTAATCATGTATGTTCGCGTCTAAATGCGTAATCCTATGTTAAAAGCTGGACACGAAGAAATTATAAAATATTATTATAATTATTATAAATATGTTAGTAACCTCTGGCATGGAACTAAGAATGCTTTGTCTTGACACTTATACTAGGTTTGAGTTTTTTAGCCGGACTATATATTCTTTGCTGAAGCTTTCTTTCTGAAGTCAGAACTTATGTGGTGCTTTTACGTTAGCATTATTTGGTGACTGGATGTCCGATTTTGTCTACTGGGGTTAAGGTTGCAATAATTTTCTGGATGTGCTTTTCATTGGACAGTTGTTTGAAACTTATCATAAATATGTCGCTTGGAGTTTAACAAATATCTTATGCTTACCTGATAACATAAGTATTCCTGAATATATCACAGCATTACTAATGCTGAAGTAGTACATTGCTTATAGCTTCGCAAAGATGTGCTTCGTGCACGTTACAATATTACTGTTGGTAGAAGTTTAGAACAATTCTATGCATTGGAGTATAGTGACGTTAGTTGATATCATTGCCCCTATCTTAAAAACGGTTTCAAGAAAGTTGACATCGTATATTTATCCGTCATGATTTAACATAACTGCTATATTTTATGTCGCCAATATGGCCGGGAAGAATCTTTGTGGTATACAATGGGCATTTGTTTCTACTCCGGCGGCAGTGTTATCTGGCTTGGCACTGTTACGACGCAAACATATATCGATGGGAATTTGTGCTCATATCTACATCAGCTGTCAATGAGATTTCGTCGATGAACCTGCCTTCAAAGCTTGGTGATCGAACTGGGTTGTATGGCGTTTGCTTGGGTGATGAGGCCTTTGTCGCACCATGTATTCTCAAACGAAGATATGGGAACACCGTACTGCTGCAGTGCTGCCCTGGTTCCGAGGAACTCCTTGAATTGCATGGTCACTTAAGACTTCCGTCAATTGATGCCGTATCTATCGGATAGTTCATATAAATCAACTTACATGGCCAAACCTGTTATCCTCACACTCAGTGCACATGGGCAAGGTATGCTGCATATTATCGCCACATCATACAATTGGAACAGTTTCAAGGTATTCCGAGACTCGCTTCCTCCATTAGCTTGATTGGCGTTCTGAAGAACAGATTAACAAATACCGTTGTAGCCAACTTACCTGGCTAATATCTACTTTCATAATTCGAGGCAATTTACGTCCATCATACAGGCATTACAGCAAAAATATATCCAACTAGACCATTATCTTCCATTTTAAAAATATGGAAAATAATTGGTTTCATGACAGCGAATTATTTACATGAATGTGCACCTCATACAAAGCAAACTCACCCGTTTTTTAATATACATGCAGTTTACATATTATGTCTTGTTTATTACACCCCTTTGACTCATGCAGTACAAATTACATCTTAATAATCTTAGTAGTAGGTATATATACATTGGATTTAGTTTATGGTGCCAAGTATGTCCAATCATTCATATGTGCATTGGGATACATATGCACAAATATAAAAACAATTACATGAAATGCAACTCGTTAAATATTTTTCATTATTTTTTATATCATTAAATATTAATATTTCTATGTGGCAGTCTGTTAGCCTAGGTGTTATATGGTGTTTCTAGTACCGAATACGAAATGTACGTCTATTTAATAGTTATAACATTTTACTAGTTTCTAAGTTGCCGTGCACTCAGCTGGGAAAAAGTCAAACGGGTTTATGTTTGTTAGTGAAGCACAATCCAATGTACTTTTTATTGAATGTTGAATGCAGTGTAAAAATAAAGTAAATTGAGCAAGTTGGTTATTATTATTGACAATCATTGTTAATAAATATATTGTGTCTGTATAAATACATGTACCGTATATATATTTATGCAGCTGTTTTTAACGTGTAAGGGCAGCATGGTTTCTCAGGAAAAAAATGTTGGGTTCAAGACAACCTTAAACCTTTGTTGTCACCCAGCCTTTAGTGAAACGACTCTCATCATTGCAATCGACAATTTTATATTTAATATGTTTCACAAGCGTATCAATGCTGCAGATTCTTTTAATTTATCAATTAGGTTTTAATTTACGGAACAAATTTTGATTTACTTAGTATCATTTAATCCATGCATCAATTATTTGAAGGAACAATGTTTCAAGTTATTGAAGAAGCAAACAGTTTGTCATTTCCGGCTTGCATTTTGCGACATGGGTCGACATCGAAGCGGGAACTGGAAAGCAAATTTCATTGTTCATTTTAGCTTTTGAGATAATATATTGTATACCATAGTCCACCATGTCTTCAACAGAATAAATGTGTGCCTGTAAATATTAGACGAGTTGTTACCTTGCACTTTTGCATTATAATTTGACTCAAATTGAAAATATCTTTCAAGTAAAAGTCGAAAATCAATTTGCTTGTCCAAATTTTTGCAGCATACCAAAAACTTTCTGATACCAGCGCATTTTTAAAGGATAATATTATCATCATAGGTACATACCTCCATTTGTATTGGAAACCTGCCCCACATGTGTACCAAATACACATTGTTTGCGCGCTACACAATTAACTTACAAAATCAGCTACCAGTCCAATGTGCTTGGTGGTGTTATCAATAATGTTCTGCTCAGGATGCCAGATCTCTAAATGTCATTTCGTTTCCATCTTGTTCAGTTTTAATTGCAGTGTGTTATATTTGATGATGATGTAACGTGAGTCCTTTTGGATGCATTTTTGATAGCACTCTACTGGGCATCCGACTCATAGTCTGCCTATTACAATAACTATTTACTAACTGGGCTTCTGGAAGATGACTTAATGCAACAATTAGGCGTTATTAACAGCAAACAGTTAATCAAATTTATTGACTGACAGAATAAAAATCTCTCTCTTCGTCATCAAGAATCAAAGTTGCAATAATAATTTTGAGCTGCCGGCTCGCTCTTTTATCTGTAAATAAAACGCAGTAACAACGAAATGGCAATGCTCGCCGTTCAGATTCTCTCCTGAATTTTCCATGACCCGCCAAAGTCACAAAACCTACAAAACTAATACATACCTACATTAATGAAAATAAATAATCCATGCACCACTCTTAATCTCTTAAAACAACAGCCTCATTGCTTTCTTACTGATTTTCAAATTATTCTTCGAAAAGTAGACGCAGCGCGTTCTGACAATGCTGACATGCATTTTTGTTAATAGGTTGTCCATGGATGCCGGAATAACCCCCATGAAAAAAGTGGCGTTCAATAGTAGATACCCTTTATCGTGAACTTTGGAAACCCCGTAATATTTGAAGATAAACACATCATACGTACATTAAAAATGATGTTAGAAATACTCACATGGAAATTGCATTTATTTGAGCTAGGTTTGCCTAAAATCAGTGCTGGTATCCAAGGACTAAATCAATGTAAAAATTGACTCATGATACTCCCCTGCATTATTAACAACAACTTGATTTTTTCATCAATCTTATTCTGGAGTCGTCATTGAGATGGAGCTACACTATTCACGTCACGACATAATACCCTACTCATTACTAACCCGAATTTCAAACAAGTTACATATGCCGTTTTTGCTCATGTATTTTGTTTAAAATTATGTGTGCGTTCCAAGTAAATTTATAATGTCTAGAAATGTTGAACACCATTTGGATTTGTTCACATTGTAGGAGGAGCAAACATGTAGCAGAAACTGTGTACTAATTCGAATCACAAAAGGTCACTATTTAAATGAGTGCATTGACAGGGTGCTGGAATCTAAGCACGCCACGAGCAAATGTGTACAAGTGTCCATTCCATTGTTGTATGGGGCATCGTGAGATAAAATCGCAATTAAATAGCCATTTAATCTGAAACTATTAAAGTTAGCCATCTACGGTTTTTCGATTGCATGTAGATCGTTATCGCCGTTTTTTCTGTGCACTAATAGATAACGTTTATTAACCAAACCGCCCATATGATCACTATTGTGATAAATATATTATCCATGACATGTAACTAATGTACTTTCTTCATTCGCCAAAATGTTCTGAAACATACTTTCGCTTTTCATTTTTTGCACATTATGTCGATATGTTTCTATGACACACCTAGAAAATGATTTTAAAAACTCCAAAACACTCAACTTCAGGATATAGGAATTCCATGATTTTTAGTACTTGCAATATCTTTCCTGCATTATATTTTGTCGGTAATATTCGTTATTTTGTATACATTAGGTGCTCGACAACGATTGCAACTGTAATTTATCGTCATTTATCACAATGCTCCCCGTCGTAGGTCCTGAGAACTAAATTGACATCGAAATGAAAAATTAATTATATATAATACATACAAACGCGTTTGAAATAAGCTTATAGTAGTACAGTTTATTAAAAACGACAGCGTGAACATTTTACGTTCGATAAATAGAGAACGCCTGGGCAAAAAAGGGAGAAAATTACACCTATGAAATTGCAACGCCCTAAATAGGTAACACAATGATGTCAATGATTAACTATTATTTTTTGGAACATAGATTTTGTAGTAGTACGGTGGATGGCAAAAAATAAATATGCTGCGGTAAATCCGCAGCGCTTGGAACATCGACGATAAGCTTACATAAATTTATATTTAACTATACTTAGCCCCTTAATTTTTTAGCGTTTTTTTAAATTTATGACAATATTTAAAGGATTTACATGCGCATGTAATTCCGTTAATGTAACATCTGGAGTCTCCAGATTTACAGCCAGATTAATCTTTAAAATCTTTATATAAAGATAAGGTATCTAACTTAATGTTCCTTAACATACTACAAAATTTAACATCTAGCTCAGGGATTGCTACCTGTAAATTTTTAACATTGCAAATACACGCAAACAAAAACTGTTAATTTCCGCGATTACATACATAGATTAACACAGCGTAGCGACATTATTTTTACAACGGCTCATTGCAGCGATAGCGATGAATGTGGCCAATGAAATATTTGGCACGGATGGTCATAACTTGTTCCGTGGACATGAGGTCAGCAAACTGGACAATGAAATGAAATAATTTGTGTTAAAAAGTTGTGTTTTGATTATCCAACACACGTTTAAAAGATTTAAAGCCGACTTACTTCCATCCATGCATATGTAACAATAAATAACCATACATTTTAGGTAATATCCATTGTGCCAATCCACAACGCCAGCTGTCCTACTATCAAGGTATGTTATACGTTGTGATATTGACTTCAGCCATCTGTGAAATGAAAATACAGTTATTGTTCAATCATGGTTTTAGAAATTTGACAAGAAAGGGTGTGCAAACTAATAGAATTTCAAAATTAGGTGGTTTGTAAACGCATAAGTGCTTACGAAAAAGTTGATGTAACATCAATATCCTTTATGCGGGCAGATTCACTGATTAAAAAAAGCTATTTTATCGCCCAACAGTTAGTTCGGTAAACATGCCGGTTAAGAACGGGTATGCCATGACAGTGATCTGCAATAACAAAACCAGTAAAAATTTGGATTATCCTATATGTTTTACGAATTTAAACGCTTATTAATTGCACAAAAATGGACTGGAAACAATTCTTTCTTAATATAACTCTATCAGAACATAGCACAGACAGCTTTAAGATAGATAAATTTTGTATAATCCGCAACGACAGCAGTCATACATTTAAGATATTTTCTCGTTTTGACTTGATAATAAATGTGGTCATATTTATGATATACGAGTTCTACGCGCCACGCGAGAACATAATATTGTCTTATTGTTTACATTTTTGTTTTAAATGCAACATTTTAAATAAAGAACGGTCAAAGTAAATAACTCGAATGGAATTACTTTTCTGATGGATTTGTTTTGCAAAATTCGTAAAAGATAAATGAATACATGTGCCCAGACGTGCAGGTCATATTATTGTATATGATTGATACTTGATCGTTAAACCCAAAATACAAAATGGCAAAGTGATTTCACGTGGATGTACTCCTATTCAAAACACACTGATTGTTTAAATGTCCATGACGAACTTTTTATAAATTAAAAATAATTTTCGTACAGGTCAGTGACACTAACGATTTAGCCAGTAATATTGCTGCATGTTCTATTTGTAATACAATACATAGGTATGTACTAATCGGCATGTAAGCCCAAAACGTAACCAATAAGTAAACCCGTCACCTCCAAAACACAAAAGAATTTGAGGTGCTAATTTTTGTCAATGCTGGCTTGAATATGAACAATTTACAAATAAATAATATGATACTGGGTTTTGGCTTTCTTCATTACATAAATTTCCGATACGTGAAAAATGTAATGTGCAGTTTTCGTCTAGAATTTAAGTCGCCATTTCAAACTGTGATCTAAAATATTAAAATAGACAGAGTATAAACTATATCCCATATATAAACATAGTAATCCCTGTAGTCTCCCTGAATGCTGCTACAACGGTCTTAAATTGGGACTGTGATAAGGTTGTCGCGAACCTGAATTGTGATTTATGATATGGAGCTCGTTTTTATTTGTAGGAAAATTGATGGTTGGGTTCCAGAACATATGACCGAAATCTCCATATGTCGGTAGAGGTTTACAGCGAAAATGAGTTGAGTAACTTCAAAAATACATTGATAAAAAATTATTTCAGGGATTAGGACCGTAACGGTACATAGTTATTAAAATTATGCCATAGTAAAATGCTTGCTGCGTACGTTCGGAAGTTGCGATGAAAAATGCAGCCATTCCTATCGGCTTTCTAAATCCAAACTGGATGGTAGCAAACTGGATACCACTCCACAGTAGCCTTAAAATAGATTAAATAAAGATTCAGTAAAATTAAATCTTTCTTCAAAGCTAAAAATCAGGTGTTCATTTCTCTTAACTACTTGCCACAGCTTGAGGTTAATTACTCAAACCTCACGTTCACATTTGACATTCCAACGTTTATTCACAACTCGTTTTCAGTTAACTGCTTACTTAATTCCATGGTAAATCGCAAATACAAAACCATAACTCACCAGTGACTGAATTCATGACGGGTGAGATAGGTAAGTATATAAAATGATTCTCCTTCTTACATTTGTTTATGTTGCTTGAAAGTTAAACTTGCCAGTTTCCCTCCGCATGCACTGCTATTTTGTGGGCATCGTGAGGCAGCACGAGAATGTGGAAATATTTGATGCATGGCTGAGCTGGAGTTATGTTGTGTTGTGATCTCCTACTCTATAAACTTTGATGCATTTGCGTTAACTTCGTACCATAAAATATTTTTTGCTGCTGTTTCAGCATTCAAAAAGTTGAATGTAACGAAATAGTGCTGGTGACACACATTGCTGCAAATGGGTTTGTACCCAAATTGCTTATGAATGTAATAAACAGTCAAGTTTGAAGTTCAATCTAGACTATTTACTCAGCTATGATATGTTACAGGATTTATTAGCTGTACTGATACATGACGACCATAGGAATATGTGTACGTATGCAACAAAGGAAATTGATATTTTGATTATTTATAGATGGTATTATTTTAAATGATTACTTGAGATCTATTGAATGAATCGTGCATCGCTATTTGGACAAATATAGCATCCACGCATATTTGTGGCATATGTGATACATAGATATTTATTCATTTTGTACAAAAACGGTACACAAACGCGCTCATTCCTTGTTGAAAGTGTGTGAAATATGGTTTGCGTAGTTAGGTAAAGGCAGGAATGAGAAAATCCCGGGATTTATTATTTTGTAGTGGTAAATACCGGCTAGTGGGAAAATGTCCAAAATGGGAAATATTAATTAACATGGGGAATATTTGAGTCACATTACCCCAAACTCTATGATTTTTGGTTTTTACCAGTGACCTCGTAGTGCTAAATACCGTTTTTCCCGGTATATACCGGTATTTACCAAATTGACTTTAGGACACCTTTTCGAGGATATGTAAATATTTTCGACGATATGAAAATATTTTCGAGGATATCTAAATATTTTCGAGGATATGAAAATATTTTCGAGGATATGTAAATATTTTCGAGGATATGAAAATAATTTCGAGGATATAAAAATATTTTCGAGGATATGTAAATATTTTCGAGGATATGAAAATATTTTCGACGATATGAACATATTTTCGAGGATATCTAAATATTTTCGAGGATATGAAAATATTTTCGAGGATATGTAAATATTTTCGACGAAATGTAAATATTTTCGAGGATATGTAAATATTTTCGAGGATAAAAAAATATTTTCGTGGATATAAAAATATTTTCGTGGATATAAAAATATTTTCGACGATATGAAAATATTTTCGAGGATATCTAAATATTTTCGACGATATCAAAATATTTTCGAGGATATGAAAATATTTTCGAGGATATCTAAATATTTTCGAGGATATCTAAATATTTTCGAGGATATGTAAATATTTTCGTCGATTTGAAAATATTTTCTAGGATATCTAAATATTTTCGAGGATATGTAAATATTTTCGAGGATATGAAAATATTTTCAAGGTATAAAAATATTTTCGAGGATATCTCAATATATTCGAGGTTATGAAAATATTTTCGAGGATATGAAAATATTTTCGAGGATATGTAAATATTTTCGAGGATATGTAAATATTTTCGAGGATATGAAAATATTTTCGAGGATATGAAAATATTTTCGAGGATATGAAAATATTTTCGACGATATGTAAATATTTTCGAGGATATGAAAATATTTTCGAGGATATCTAAATATTTTCGACGATATCAAAATATTTTCGAGGATATGAAAATATTTTCGAGGATATCTAAATATTTTCGAGGATATCTAAATATTTTCGAGGATATGTAAATATTTTCGTCGATTTGAAAATATTTTCGAGGATATCTAAATATTTTCGAGGATATGTAAATATTTTCGAGGATATGAAAATATTTTCAAGGTATAAAAATATTTTCGAGGATATCTCAATATATTCGAGGTTATGAAAATATTTTCGAGGATATGAAAATATTTTCGAGGATATGTAAATATTTTCGAGGATATGTAAATATTTTCGAGGATATGAAAATATTTTCGAGGATATGAAAATATTTTCGACGATATGAAAATATTTTCGAGGATATGAAAATATTTTCGAGGATATGAAAATATTTTCGACGATATGAAAATATTTTCGAGGATATGAAAATATTTTCGAGGATATGAAAATATTTCCGAGGATATGAAAATATTTTCGAGGATATGTAAATATTTTCGAGGATATGAAAATAATTTCGAGGATATGTAAATATTTTCGAGGATATGAAAATAATTTCGAGGATATAAAAATATTTTCGAGGATATGTAAATATTTTCGAGGATATGTACGTATTTTCGAGGGTATAAAAATATTTTCGAGGATATGAAAATATTTTCGACGATATGGACATATTTTCGAGGATATCTAAATATTTTCGACGATATGAAAATATTTTCGAGGATATCTAAATATTTTCGACGATATGAAAATATTTTCGTGGATATAAAATATTTTCGAGGATATGAAAATATTTTCGAGGATATGTAAATATATTCGACGAAATGTAAATATTTTCGTGGATATAAAAATATTTTCGTGGATATAAAAATATTTTCGACGATATGAATATATTTTCGAGGATATGATAATATTTTTGAGGATATCTAAATATTTTCGAGGATATCTAAATATTTTCGACGATATGTAAATATTTTCGAGGATATAAAAATATTTTCAAGGTATAAAAATATTTTCGAGGATAAAAAAATATTTTCGTGGATATAAAAATATTTTCGAGGATATGTAAATATTTTCGAGGATATGAAAATATTTTCGAGGATATGTAAATATTTTCGAGGATATGAAAATATTTTCGAGGATATGAAAATAATTTCGAGGATATGTAAATATTTTCGAGGATATGAAAATAATTTCGAGGATATAAAAATATTTTCGAGGATATGTAAATATTTTCGAGGATATGAAAATATTTTCGACGATATGAACATATTTTCGAGGATATCTAAAAGTTTTCGAGGATATGAAAATATTTTCGAGGATATAAAAATATTTACGAGGATATGTAAATATTTCCGAGGATATGAAAATATTTTCGAGGATATGTAAATATTTTCGAGGATATGAAAATAATTTCGAGGATATGTAAATATTTTCGAGGATATGAAAATAATTTCGAGGATATAAAAATATTTTCGAGGATATGTAAATATTTTCGAGGATATGTAAGTATTTTCGAGGGTATAAAAATATTTTCGAGGATATGAAAATATTTTCGACGATATGAACATATTTTCGAGGATATCTAAATATTTTCGACGATATGAAAATATTTTCGT
This sequence comes from Sinella curviseta, assembly GCA_004115045.4. Lineage (NCBI taxonomy): Eukaryota > Metazoa > Arthropoda > Collembola > Entomobryomorpha > Entomobryidae > Sinella > Sinella curviseta. The sequence goes on along the minus strand of CM023200.3, from coordinate 3,062,551 downwards.
GGATATAAAATATTTTTGAGGATATGAAAATATTTTCGAGGATATATAAATATATTCGACGAAATGTAAATATTTTCGTGGATATAAAAATATTTTCGACGATATGAATATATTTTCGAGGATATCTAAATATTTTCGACGATATCAAAATATTTTTGACGATTTGAAAATATTTTCGAGGATATATAAATATTTTCGAGGATATGTAAATATTTTCGAGGATATGAAAATATTTTCAAGGTATAAAAATATTTTCGAGGATATCTCAATATTTTCGAGGTTATGAAAATATTTTCGACGATATGAAAATATTTTCGACGATATGTAAATATTTTCGACGATATGTAAATATTTTCGAGGATATGAAAATATTGTCGAGGATATGAAAATATTTTCGAGGATATGTAAATATTTTCGAGGATATGTAAAAAATTTTCGAGGATATGTGAATATTTTCGAGGATATGTAAGTATTTTCGAGGGTATAAAAATATTTTCGAGGATATGTAAATATTTTCGAGGATATGTAAGTATTTTCGAGGGTATAAAAATATTTTCGAGGATATGAAAATATTTTCGACGATATGAACATATTTTCGAGGATATCTAAATATTTTCGACGATATGAAAATATTTTCGTGGATATAAAATATTTTCGAGGATATGAAAATATTTTCGAGGATATGAAAATATTTTCGAGGATATGAAAATATTTTCGAGGATATGAAAATATTTTCGAGAATATGAAAATATTTTCGAGGATATGAAAATATTTTCGAGGATATGAAAATATTTTCGAGGATATGTAAGTATTTCCGAGGATCTGAAAATATTTTCGTGGATATGTAAATATTTTCGAGGATATGAAAATATTTTCGAGGATATGTAAATATTTTCAAAGATATAAAATATTTTCTAGGAAATGTAAATATTTTCGTGGATATGTAAGTATTTCCGAGGATATGTAAATATTTTCGACGATATGTAAATATTTTCGACGATATGTAAATATTTTCGACGATATGTTAATATTTTCGACGATATGTAAACATTTTCGACGATATGTAAATATTTTCGAGGATATGAAAATATTTCCGAGGATATGAAAATATTTTCGAGGATATGTATTTATTTTCGAGGATATGAAAATAATTTCAAGGATATGTAAATATTTTCGAGGATATGAAAATAATTTCGAGGATATAAAAATATTTTCGAGGATATGTAAATATTTTCGAGGATATGTAGGTATTTTCGAGGGTATAAAAATATTTTCGAGGATATGAAAATATTTTCGACGATATGAACATATTTTCGACGATTTGAAAATATTTTCGAGGATATCTAAATATTTTCGAGGATATGTAAATATTTTCGAGGATATGAAAATATTTTCAAGGTATAAAAATATTTTCGAGGATATCTCAATATATTCGAGGTTATGAAAATATTTTCGAGGATATGAAAATATTTTCGACGATATGTAAATATTTTCGAGGATATGTAAATATTTTCGAGGATATGAAAATATTTTCGAGGATATGAAAATATTTTCGACGATATGAAAATATTTTCGAGGATATGAAAATATTTTCGAGGATATGAAAATATTTTCGACGATATGAAAATATTTTCGAGGATATGAAAATATTTTCGAGGATATGAAAATATTTTCGAGGATATGAAAATATTTTCGACGATATGAAAATATTTTCGAGGATATGAAAATATTTTCGAGGATATGAAAATATTTTCGACGATATGAAAATATTTTCGAGGATATAAAAATATTTTCAAGGTATAAAAATATTTTCGAGGATAAAAAAATATTTTCGTGGATATGTAAATATTTTCGAGGATATGAAAATAATTTCGAGGATATGTAAATATTTTCGAGGATATGAAAATAATTTCGAGGATATAAATATATTTTCGAGGATATGTAAATATTTTCGAGGATATGTAGGTATTTTCGAGGGTATAAAAATATTTTCGAGGATATGAAAATATTTTCGACGATATGAACATATTTTCGAGGATATCTAAATATTTTCGACGATATGAAAATATTTTCGAGGATATCTAAATATTTTCGACGATATGAAAATATTTTCGTGGATATGAAAATATTTTCGAGGATATCTAAATATTTTCGACGATATGAAAATATTTTCGAGGATATGAAAATATTTTCGAGGATATGAAAATATTTCCGAGGATATGAAAATATTTTCGAGGATATGTAAATATTTTCGAGGATATGAAAATAATTTCGAGGATATGTAAATATTTTCGAGGATATGAAAATAATTTCGAGGATATAAAAATATTTTCGAGGATATGTAAATATTTTCGAGGATATGTACGTATTTTCGAGGGTATAAAAATATTTTCGAGGATATGAAAATATTTTCGACGATATGGACATATTTTCGAGGATATCTAAATATTTTCGACGATATGAAAATATTTTCGAGGATATCTAAATATTTTCGACGATATGAAAATATTTTCGTGGATATAAAATATTTTCGAGGATATGAAAATATTTTCGAGGATGTGTAAATATATTCGACGAAATGTAAATATTTTCGTGGATATAAAAATATTTTCGACGATATGAATATATTTTCGAGGATATGAAAATATTTTTGAGGATATCTAAATATTTTCGAGGATATCTAAATATTTTCGACGATATGTAAATATTTTCGAGGATATAAAAATATTTTCAGGGTATAAAAATATTTTCGAGGATAAAAAAATATTTTCGTGGATATAAAAATATTTTCGAGGATATGTAAATATTTTCGAGGATATGAAAATATTTTCGAGGATATGTAAATATTTTCGAGGATATGAAAATATTTTCGAGGATATGAAAATAATTTCGAGGATATGTAAATATTTTCGAGGATATGAAAATAATTTCGAGGATATAAAAATATTTTCGAGGATATGTAAATATTTTCGAGGATATGAAAATATTTTCGACGATATGAACATATTTTCGAGGATATCTAAAAGTTTTCGAGGATATGAAAATATTTTCGAGGATATAAAAATATTTACGAGGATATGTAAATATTTCCGAGGATATGAAAATATTTTCGAGGATATGTAAATATTTTCGAGGATATGAAAATAATTTCGAGGATATGTAAATATTTTCGAGGATATGAAAATAATTTCGAGGATATAAAAATATTTTCGAGGATATGTAAATATTTTCGAGGATATGTAAGTATTTTCGAGGGTATAAAAATATTTTCGAGGATATGAAAATATTTTCGACGATATGAACATATTTTCGAGGATATCTAAATATTTTCGACGATATGAAAATATTTTCGTGGATATAAAATATTTTCGAGGATATGAAAATATTTTCGAGGATATATAAATATATTCGACGAAATGTAAATATTTTCGTGGATATAAAAATATTTTCGACGATATGAATATATTTTCGAGGATATCTAAATATTTTCGACGATATCAAAATATTTTGACGATTTGAAAATATTTTCGAGGATATATAAATATTTTCGAGGATATGTAAATATTTTCGAGGATATGAAAATATTTTCAAGGTATAAAAATATTTTCGAGGATATCTCAATATTTTCGAGGTTATGAAAATATTTTCGACGATATGAAAATATTTTCGACGATATGTAAATATTTTCGACGATATGTAAATATTTTCGAGGATATGAAAATATTGTCGAGGATATGAAAATATTTTCGAGGATATGTAAATATTTTCGAGGATATGTAAAAAATTTTCGAGGATATGTGAATATTTTCGAGGATATGTAAGTATTTTCGAGGGTATGTAAAATATTTTCGAGGATATGTAAATATTTTCGAGGATATGTAAGTATTTTCGAGGGTATAAAAATATTTTCGAGGATATGAAAATATTTTCGACGATATGAACATATTTTCGAGGATATCTAAATATTTTCGACGATATGAAAATATTTTCGTGGATATAAAATATTTTCGAGGATATGAAAATATTTTCGAGGATATGAAAATATTTTCGAGGATATGAAAATATTTTCGAGGATATGAAAATATTTTCGAGAATATGAAAATATTTTCGAGGATATGAAAATATTTTCGAGGATATGAAAATATTTTCGAGGATATGTAAGTATTTCCGAGGATATGAAAATATTTTCGTGGATATGTAAATATTTTCGAGGATATGAAAATATTTTCGAGGATATGTAAATATTTTCAAAGATATAAAATATTTTCTAGGAAATGTAAATATTTTCGTGGATATGTAAGTATTTCCGAGGATATGTAAATATTTTCGACGATATGTAAATATTTTCGACGATATGTAAATATTTTCGACGATATGTTAATATTTTCGACGATATGTAAACATTTTCGACGATATGTAAATATTTTCGAGGATATGTAAATATTTTCGAGGATATGAAAATATTTTCGAGGATATGTAAATATTTTCGAGGATATGAAAATAATTTCGAGGATATGTAAATATTTTCGAGGATATGAAAATAATTTCGAGGATATAAAAATATTTTCGAGGATATGTAAATATTTTCGAGGATATGTAGGTATTTTCGAGGGTATAAAAATATTTTCGAGGATATGAAAATATTTTCGACGATATGAACATATTTTCGACGATTTGAAAATATTTTCGAGGATATCTAAATATTTTCGAGGATATGTAAATATTTTCGAGGATATGAAAATATTTTCAAGGTATAAAAATATTTTCGAGGATATCTCAATATATTCGAGGTTATGAAAATATTTTCGAGGATATGAAAATATTTTCGACGATATGTAAATATTTTCGAGGATATGTAAATATTTTCGAGGATATGAAAATATTTTCGAGGATATGAAAATATTTTCGACGATATGAAAATATTTTCGAGGATATGAAAATATTTTCGAGGATATGAAAATATTTTCGACGATATGAAAATATTTTCGAGGATATGAAAATATTTTCGAGGATATGAAAATATTTTCGAGGATATGAAAATATTTTCGACGATATGAAAATATTTTCGAGGATATGAAAATATTTTCGAGGATATGAAAATATTTTCGACGATATGAAAATATTTTCGAGGATATAAAAATATTTTCAAGGTATAAAAATATTTTCGAGGATAAAAAAATATTTTCGTGGATATGTAAATATTTTCGAGGATATGAAAATAATTTCGAGGATATAAATATATTTTCGAGGATATGTAAATATTTTCGAGGATATGTAGGTATTTTCGAGGGTATAAAAATATTTTCGAGGATATGAAAATATTTTCGACGATATGAACATATTTTCGAGGATATCTAAATATTTTCGACGATATGAAAATATTTTCGAGGATATCTAAATATTTTCGACGATATGAAAATATTTTCGTGGATATAAAATATTTTCGAGGATATGAAAATATTTTCGAGGATGTGTAAATATATTCGACGAAATGTAAATATTTTCGTGGATATAAAAATATTTTCGACGATATGAATATATTTTCGAGGATATGAAAATATTTTTGAGGATATCTAAATATTTTCGAGGATATCTAAATATTTTCAAGGAAATGTAAATATTTTCGAGGATATAAAAATATTTTCAAGGTATAAAAATATTTTCGAGGATAAAAAAATATTTTCGTGGATATAAAAATATTTTCGAAGATATCTAAATATTTTCGTGGATATAAAAATATTTTCGAAGATATCTAAATATTTTCGAGGATATCTAAATATTTTCGAGGATATGAAAATATTTTCGAGGATATGTAAATATTTTCGAGGATATGAAAATATTTTCGAGGATATGTAAGTATTTTCGAGCATATGAAAATATTTTCGAGGATATAAAAATATTTTCGAGGATATGAAAATATTTTCGAGGATATGAAAATATTTTCGACGATATGAACATATTTTCGAGGATATCTAAATATTTTCGAGGATATGAAAATATTTCCGAGGATATGAAAATATTTTCGAGGATATGAAAATATTTTCGAGGATATGTAAATATTTTCGAGGATATGAAAATAATTTCGAGGATATGTAAATATTTTCGAGGATATAAAAATATTTTCAAGGTATAAAAATATTTTCGAAGATATCTAAATATTTTCGAGGATATCTAAATATTTTCGAGGATATGAAAATATTTTCGAGGATATGTAAATATTTTCGAGGATATGAAAATATTTTCGAGGATATGTAAATATTTTCGAGGATATGAAAATATTTTCGAGGATATGAAAATAATTTCGAGGATATGTAAATATTTTCGAGGATATGAAAATAATTTCGAGGATATAAAAATATTTTCGAGGATATGTAAATATTTTCGAGGATATGAAAATATTTTCGACGATATGAACATATTTTCGAGGATATCTAAAAGTTTTCGAGGATATGAAAATATTTTCGAGGATATAAAAATATTTACGAGGATATGTAAATATTTCGAGGATATGAAAATATTTTCGAGGATATGTAAATATTTTCGAGGATATGAAAATATTTCGAGGATATGTAAATATTTTCGAGGATATGAAAATATTTCGAGGATATAAAATATTTTCGAGGATATGTAAATATTTTCAAGGATATGAAAATATTTTCGAGGATATGAAAATATTTTCGACGATATGAACATATTTTCGAGGATATCTAAATATTTTCGACGATATGAAAATATTTTCGTGGATATAAAATATTTTCGAGGATATATAAATATATTCGACGAAATGTAAATATTTTCGTGGATATAAAAATATTTTCGACGATATGAATATATTTTCGAGGATATCTAAATATTTTCGACGATATCAAAATATTTTCGAGGATATGAAAATATTTTCGAGGATATCTAAATATTTTTGACGATTTGAAAATATTTTCGAGGATATATAAATATTTTCGAGGATATGTAAATATTTTCGAGGATATGAAAATATTTTCAAGGTATAAAAATATTTTCGAGGATATCTCAATATTTTCGAGGTTATGAAAATATTTTCGACGATATGAAAATATTTTCGACGATATGTAAATATTTTCGACGATATGTAAATATTTTCGAGGATATGAAAATATTGTCGAGGATATGAAAATATTTTCGAGGATATGTAAATATTTTCGAGGATATGTAAAAAATTTTCGAGGATATGTGAATATTTTCGAGGATATGTAAGTATTTTCGAGGGTATAAAAATATTTTCGAGGATATGAAAATATTTTCGACGATATGAACATATTTTCGAGGATATCTAAATATTTTCGACGATATGAAAATATTTTCGTGGATATAAAATATTTTCGAGGATATGAAAATATTTTCGAGGATATGAAAATATTTTCGACGATATGAAAATATTTTCGAGGATATGAAAATATTTTCGAGAATATGAAAATATTTTCGAGGATATGAAAATATTTTCGAGGATATGAAAATATTTTCGAGGATATGTAAGTATTTCCGAGGATATGAAAATATTTTCGTGGATATGTAAATATTTTCGAGGATATGAAAATATTTTCGAGGATATGTAAATATTTTCAAAGATATAAAATATTTTCTAGGAAATGTAAGTATTTCCGAGGATATGTAAATATTTTCGACGATATGTAAATATTTTCGACGATATGTTAATATTTTCGACGATATGTAAACATTTTCGACGATATGTAAATATTTTCGAGGATATGAAAATATTTCCGAGGATATGAAAATATTTTCGAGGATATGTAAATATTTTCGAGGATATGAAAATAATTTCGAGGATATGTAAATATTTTCGAGGATATGAAAATAATTTCGAGGATATAAAAATATTTTCGAGGATATGTAAATATTTTCGAGGATATCTAAATATTTTCGAGGATATGAAAATATTTTCGAGGATATGTAAATATTTTCGAGGATATGAAAATATTTTCGAGGATATGTAAATATTTTCGAGGATATGAAAATATTTTCGAGGATATGAAAATAATTTCGAGGATATGTAAATATTTTCGAGGATATGAAAATATTTTCGAGGATATGTAAATATTTTCGAGGATATGAAAATATTTTCGACGATATGAACATATTTTCGAGGATATCTAAAAGTTTTCGAGGATATGAAAATATTTTCGAGGATATGAAAATATTTTCGAGGATATGTAAATATTTCCGAGGATATGAAAATATTTTCGAGGATATGTAAATATTTTCGAGGATATGAAAATAATTTCGAGGATATGTAAATATTTTCGAGGATATGAAAATAATTTCGAGGATATAAAAATATTTTCGAGGATATGTAAATATTTTCGAGGATATGTAAGTATTTTCGAGGGTATAAAAATATTTTCGAGGATATGAAAATATTTTCGACGATATGAACATATTTTCGAGGATATCTAAATATTTTCGACGATATGAAAATATTTTCGTGGATATAAAATATTTTCGAGGATATATAAATATATTCGACGAAATGTAAATATTTTCGTGGATATAAAAATATTTTCGACGATATGAATATATTTTCGAGGATATCTAAATATTTTCGACGATATCAAAATATTTTCGAGGATATGAAAATATTTTCGAGGATATCTAAATATTTTTGACGATTTGAAAATATTTTCGAGGATATATAAATATTTTCGAGGATATGTAAATATTTTCGAGGATATGAAAATATTTTCAAGGTATAAAAATATTTTCGAGGATATCTCAATATTTTCGAGGTTATGAAAATATTTTCGACGATATGAAAATATTTTCGACGATATGTAAATATTTTCGACGATATGTAAATATTTTCGAGGATATGAAAATATTTTCGAGGATATGAAAATATTTTCGAGGATATGTAAATATTTTCGAGGATATGAAAAATATTTTCGAGGATATATAAATATTTTCGAGGATATAAAAATAATTTTGAGGATATAAAATATTTTCGAGGATATGTAAATATTTTCGAGGATATATAAATATTTTCGAGGATATAAAAATATTTTCGAGGATATGAAAATATTTTCGACGATATGAAAATATTTTCGAGGATATCTAAATATTTTCGAGGATATGAAAATATTTTCGAGGATATAAAATATTTTCGAGGATATGAAAATATTTTCGAGGATATGAAAATATTTTCGAGGATATGAAAATATTTTCGAGGATATGAAAATATTTTCGAGGATATGAAAATATTTTCGAGGATATGAAAATATTTTCGAGGATATGAAAATATTTTCGAGGATATGTAAATATTTTCGAGGATATGAAAATATTTTCGAGGATATGAAAATATTTTCGAGGATATGAAAATATTTTCGAGGATATGAAAATATTTTCGAGGATATGAAAATATTTTCGAGGATATGAAAATATTTTCGAGGATATAAAATATTTTCGAGGATATGTAAATATTTTCGAGGATATGAAAATATTTCGAGGATATAAAATATTTTCGAGGATATGTAAATATTTTCGAGGATATGTAAAATATTTTCGAGGATATAAAATATTTTCGAGGATATGAAAATATTTTCGACGATATGAAATATTTTCGAGGATATCTAAATATTTTCGACGATATGAAATATTTTCGAGGATATCAAAATATTCTCTAGGATAATAAAATATTTTCGTGGATATAAAATATTTTCGAGGATATGAATATATTTTCGAGGATATGTAAATATTTTCGTGGATATAAAAATATTTTCGAAGATATGAATATATTTTCGAGGATATGAAAATATTTTTGAGGATATCTAAATATTTTCGAGGTTATGAAAATATTTTCGACGATATGAAAATATTTTCGAGGATATGTAAATATTTTCGAGGATATGTAAATATTTTCGAGGATATGAAAATATTTTCGAGGATATGAAAATATTTTCGAGGATATGTAAATATTTTCGAGGATATGTAAAAAAATTTCGAGGATATGTGAATATTTTCGAGGATATGTAAGTATTTCCGAGGATATGAAAATATTTTCGAGGATATGAAAATAATTTCGAGGATATAAAAATATTTTCGAGGATATGAAAATATTTTCGAGGATATGAAAATATTTTCGACGATATGAACATATTTTCGAGGATATCTAAATATTTTCGAGGATATGAAAATATTTTCGAGGATATAAAAATATTTTCGAGGATATGTAAATATTTCCGAGGATATGAAAATATTTTCGAGGATATGTAAATATTTTCGACGATATGTAAGTATTTTCGAGGGTATAAAAATATTTTCGAGGATATGAAAATATTTTCGACGATATGAACATATTTTCGAGGATATCTAAATATTTTCGACGATATGAAAATATTTTCGTGGATATAAAATATTTTCGAGGATATGAACATATTTTCGAGGATATCTAAATATTTTCGAGGATATGAAAATATTTTCGAGGATATAAAAATATTTTCGAGGATATGTAAATATTTTCGAGGATATGAAAATATTTTCGAGGATATGTAAATATTTTCGAGGATATGAAAATATTTTCGAGGATATGAAAATATTTTCGAGGATATGAAAATATTTTCGACGATATGAACATATTTTCGAGGATATCTAAATATTTTCGAGGATATGAAAATATTTTCGACGATATGAACATATTTTCGAGGATATCTAAATATTTTCGAGGATATGAAAATATTTCCGAGGATATGAAAATATTTTCAAGGATATGTAAATATTTTCGAGGATATGAAAATAATTTCGAGGATATGTAAATATTTTCGAGGATATGAAAATAATTTCGAGGATATAAAAATATTTTCGAGGATATGTAAATATTTTCGAGGATATGTAAGTATTTTCGAGGGTATAAAAATATTTTCGAGGATATGAAAATATTTTCGACGATATGAACATATTTTCGAGGATATCTAAATATTTTCGACGATATGAAAATATTTTCGTGGATATAAAATATTTTCGAGGATATGAAAATATTTTCGAGGATATATAAATATATTCGACGAAATGTAAATATTTTCGTGGATATAAAAATATTTTCGACGATATGAATATATTTTCGAGGATATCTAAATATTTTCGACGATATCAAAATATTTTCGAGGATATGAAAATATTTTCGAGGATATCTAAATATTTTCGACGATTTGAAAATATTTTCGAGGATATCTAAATATTTTCGAGGATATGTAAATATTTTCGAGGATATGAAAATATTTTCAAGGTATAAAAATATTTTCGAGGATATCTCAATATTTTCGAGGTTATGAAAATATTTTCGACGATATGAAAATATTTTCGAGGATATGTAAATATTTTCGAGGATATGTAAATATTTTCGAGGATATGAAAATATTTTCGAGGATATGAAAATATTTTCGAGGATATGTAAATATTTTCGAGGATATGTAAAAAATTTTCGAGGATATGTGAATATTTTCGAGGATATGTAAGTATTTCCGAGGATATGAAAATATTTTCGAGGATATGAAAATAATTTCGAGGATATAAAAATATTTTCGAGGATATGAAAATATTTTCGAGGATATGAAAATATTTTCGACGATATGAACATATTTTCGAGGATATCTAAATATTTTCGAGGATATGAAAATATTTTCGAGGATATAAAAATATTTTCGAGGATATGTAAATATTTCCGAGGATATGAAAATATTTTCGAGGATATGTAAATATTTTCGAGGATATGAAAATAATTTCGAGGATATGTAAATATTTTCGAGGATATGAAAATAATTTCGAGGATATAAAAATATTTTCGAGGATATGTAAATATTTTCGAGGATATGTAAGTATTTTCGAGGGTATAAAAATATTTTCGAGGATATGAAAATATTTTCGACGATATGAACATATTTTCGAGGATATCTAAATATTTTCGACGATATGAAAATATTTTCGTGGATATAAAATATTTTCGAGGATATGAAAATATTTTCGAGGATATGAAAATATTTTCGAGGATATGAAAATATTTTCGAGAATATGAAAATATTTTCGAGGATATGTAAGTATTTTCGAGGATATGAAAATATTTTCGAGGATATGTAAATATTTTCGAGGATATGAAAATATTTTCGAGGATATGTAAATATTTTCGAGGATATGAAAATATTTTCGAGGATATGTAAATATTTTCAAAGATATAAAATATTTTCTAGGAAATGTAAATATTTTCGTGGATATGTAAGTATTTCCGAGGATATGTAAATATTTTCGACGATATGTAAATATTTTCGACGATATGTAAATATTTTCGACGATATGTAAATATTTTCGACGATATGTAAACATTTTCGACGATATGTAAATATTTTCGAGGATATGTAAGAATTTTCGAGGGTATAAAAATATTTTCGAGGATATGTAAATATTTTCGACGATATGAAAATATTTTCGATTATATAAAAATATTTTCGAGGATATGTAAATATTTTCAAGGATATGAAAATAATTTCGAGGATATAAAAATATTTTCGACGATATGAAAATATTTTCGAGGATATCTAAATATTTTCGACGATATGAAAATATTTTCAAGGAAATGTAAATATTTTCGAGGATATGAAAATAATTTCGAGGATATAAAAATATTTTCGAGGATATGAAAATATTTTCGAGGATATCTAAATATTTTCGAGGATATGAAAATATTTTCGAGGATATGAAAATATTTTCGAGGATAAAAAAATATTTTCGTGGATATAAAAATATTTTCGACGATATGAAAATATTTTCGAGGATATCTAAATATTTTCGAGGATATGTAAATATTTTCGAGGATATGAAAATAATTTCGAGGATATAAAAATATTTTCGAGGATATGTAAATATTTTCGAGGATATGTAAATATTTTCGAGGATATGAAAATAATTTCGAGGATATAAAAATATTTTCGAGGATATGTAAATATTTTCGAGGATATGAAAATATTTTCGAGTATATGTATATATTTTCAGAGATATGAAAATATTTTCGAGGGTATGTAACTTTTTCAAGGATATAAAATATTTTCAAGGAAATGTAAATATTTTCGTGGATATAAAAATATTTTCGACGATATGAAAATATTTTCGAGGATATGTAAGTATTTTCGACGATATGAAAATATTTTCGAGGATATCTAAATATTTTCGACGATATGAAAATATTTTCGAAGATATCTAAATATTTTCGAGGATATGAAAATATTTTCGAGGATATGAAAATAATTTCGAGGATATAAAAATATTTTCGACGATATGAAAATATTTTCGAGGATATGTAAGTATTTTCGACGATATGAAAATATTTTCGAGGATATCTAAATATTTTCGACGATATGAAAATATTTTCGAAGATATCTAAATATTTTCGAGGATATGAAAATATTTTCGAGGATATGAAAATATTTTCGAGGATATGAAAATATTTTCGAGGATATGAAAATATTTTCGAGAATATGAAAATATTTTCGAGGATATGAAAATATTTTCGACGATATGAATATATTTTCGAGGATATGAAAATATTTTTGAGGATATATAAATATTTTCGAGGATATGTAAATATTTTCGATGATATGAAAATATTTTCGAGGATATGAAAATATTTTCAAGGATATAAAATATTTTCGAGGATAAAAAATATTTTCGTGGATATAAAATATTTTCGAGGATATGTAAATATTTTCGAGGATATGTAAATATTTTCGAGGATATGAAAATATTTTCGAGGATATGTAAATATTTTCGAGGATATGAAAATATTTTCGAGGATATGTAAATATTTTCGAGGATATGAAAATATTTTCGAGGATATGAAAATATTTTCGAGGATATGAAAATATTTTCGAGGATATGAAAATATTTTCGAGGATATGAAATATTTTCGAGGATATCTAAATATTTTCGAGGATATGAAAATATTTTCGAGGATATGAAAATATTTTCGAGGATATGTAAATATTTTCGAGGATATGAAAATATTTTCGAGGATATGTAAATATTTTCGAGGATATGAAAATATTTTCGAGGATATAAAAATATTTTCGAGGATATGTAAATATTTTCGAGGATATGTAAATATTTTCAAGGATATGAAAATATTTTCGAGGATATAAAAATATTTTCGACGATATGAAAATATTTTCGAGGATATCTAAATATTTTCGACGATATGAAAATATTTTCGAGGATATAAAATATTTTCGAGGATATGAAAATATTTTCGAGGATATATAAATATATTCGACGATATGAAAATATTTTCGAGGATATAAGAATATTTTCGAGGATATGAAAATATTTTCGAGGATATGTAAATATTTTCGAGGATATAAGAATATATTCGAGTATATGAAAATATTTTCGAGGATATCTAAATATTTTCGAGGATATGTAAATATTTTCGAGGATATCTAAATATTTTCGAGGATATGTAAATATTTTCGAGGATATGAAAATATTTTCGAGGATATAAAAATATTTTCGAGGATATGTAAATATTTTCGAGGATATGAAAATATTTTCGAGGATATAAAAATATTTTCGAGGATATGTAAATATTTTCGAGGATATGTAAATATTTTCGAGGATATGAAAATAATTTCGAGGATATAAAAATATTTTCGAGGATATGTAAATATTTTCGAGGATATGAAAATATTTTCGAGTATATGTATATATTTTCAGAGATATGAAAATAATTTCGAGGATATAAAAATATTTTCGAGGATATGAAAATATTTTCGAGGATATCTAAATATTTTCGAGGATATCAAAATATTTTCGAGGATATAAGAATATTTTCGAGGATATGAAAATATTTTCGAGGATATAAAAATATTTTCGAGGATATGTAATAATTTTCGAGGATATGAAAATAATTTCGAGGATATAAAAATATTTTCGAGGATATGTAAATATTTTCGAGGATATGAAAATATTTTCGAGTATATGTATATATTTTCAGAGATATGAAAATAATTTCGAGGATATAAAAATATTTTCGACGATATGAAAATATTTTCGAGGATATCTAAATATTTTCGACGATATGAAAATATTTTCAAGGAAATGTAAATATTTTCGACGATATGAAAATATTTTCAAGGATATGTAAATATTTTCGAGGATATAAAAATATTTTCGAGGTTATCTAAATATTTTCGAGGATATGTAAATATGAAAAGTTTAGGAGTTTATTGAAAAGTTTAGGAGTTTATTGGAAAGTTCAGGAGTTTATTGAAAAGTTTAGGATTTTATTGAAAAGTTTAGGAGTTTATTGAAAAGTTTAGGAGTTTATTGAAAAGTTTAGGAGTTTATTGAAAAGTTTAGGAGTTTATTGAAAAGTTTAGGAGTTTATTGAAAAGTTTAGGAGTTTATTGAAAAGTTTAGGAGTTTATTGAAAAGTTTAGGAGTTTATTGAAAAGTTCAGGAGTTTATTGAAAAGTTTAAGATTTTATTGAAAAGTTTAGGAGTTTATTGAAAAGTTTAGGAGTTTATTGAAAAGTTTAAGATTTTATTGAAAAGTTTAGGAGTTTATTGAAAAGTTTAGGAGTTTATTGAAAAGTTTAGGAGTTTATTGAAAAGTTCAGGAGTTTATTGAAAAGTTTAAGGTTTTATTGAAAAGTTTAGGAGTTTATTGAAAAGTTTAGGAGTTTATTGAAAAGTTTAAGATTTTATTGAAAAGTTCAGGATTTTATTGAAAAGTTTAGGAGTTTATTGAAAAGTTTAGGAGTTTATTGAAAAGTTTAGGAGTTTATTGAAAAGTTTAGGAGTTTATTGAAAAGTTCAGGAGTTTATTGAAAAGTTTAGGATTTTATTGAAAAGTTTAGGAGTTTATTGGAAAGTTCAGGAGTTTATTGAAAAGTTTAGGATTTTATTGAAAAGTTTAGGAGTTTATTGAAAAGTTTAGGAGTTTATTGAAAAGTTTAGGAGTTTATTGAAAAGTTTAGGAGTTTATTGAAAAGTTTAGGAGTTTATTGAAAAGTTTAGGAGTTTATTGAAAAGTTTAGGAGTTTATTGGAAAGTATAGGAGTTTATTGAAAAGTTTAGGAGTTTATTGGAAAGTTTAGGAGTTTATTGAAAAGTTTAGGAGTTTATTGAAAAGTTTAGGAGTTTATTGGAAAGTTTAGGAGTTTATTGAAAAGTTTAGGAGTTTATTGAAAAGTTTAGGAGTTTATTGAAAAGTTTAGGAGTTTATTGGAAAGTTTAGGAGTTTATTGAAAAGTTTAGGAGTTTATTGAAAAGTTTAGGAGTTTATTGAAAAGTTTAGGAGTTTATTGGAAAGTTTAGGTGTTTATTGAGAAGTTTAGGAGTTTATTGAAAAGTTTAGGAGTTTATTGAAAAGTTTAGGAGTTTATTGAAAAGTTTAGGAGTTTATTGAAAAGTTTAGGAGTTTATTGAAAAGTTTAGGAGTTTATTGAAAAGTTTAGGAGTTTATTGAAAAGTTTAGGATTTTATTTAAAAGTTCAGGAGTTTATTGAAAAGTTCAGGAGTTTATTGAAAAGTTTAGGAGTTTATTGAAAAGTTTAGGATTTTATTTAAAAGTTCAGGAGTTTATTGAAAAGTTCAGGAGTTTATTGAAAAGTTTAGGAGTTTATTGAAAAGTTTAGGATTTTATTGAAAAGTTTAGGATTTTATTGAAAAGTTAAGAGTTTATTGAAAAGTTTAGGATTTTATTGAAAAGTTTAGGAGTTTATTGAAAAGTTTAGGAGTTTATTGAAAAGTTTAGGAGTTTATTGAAAAGTTTAGGAGTTTATTGAAAAGTTTAGGAGTTTATTGAAAAGTTTAGGAGTTTATTGAAAAGTTTAGGAGTTTATTGAAAAGTTTAGGAGTTTATTGAAAAGTTTAGGAGTTTATTGAAAAGTTTAGGAGTTTATTGAAAAGTTTAGGAGTTTATTGAAAAGTTTAGGAGTTTATTGAAAAGTTTAGGATTTTATTTAAAAGTTCAGGAGTTTATTGAAAAGTTCAGGAGTTTATTGAAAAGTTTAGGAGTTTATTGAAAAGTTTAGGATTTTATTTAAAAGTTCAGGAGTTTATTGAAAAGTTCAGGAGTTTATTGAAAAGTTTAGGAGTTTATTGAAAAGTTCAGGAGTTTATTGAAAAGTTTAGGATTTTATTGAAAAGTTTAGGAGTTTATTGGAAAGTTCAGGAGTTTATTGAAAAGTTTAGGATTTTATTGAAAAGTTTAGGAGTTTATTGAAAAGTTTAGGAGTTTATTGAAAAGTTTAGGAGTTTATTGAAAAGTTTAGGATTTTATTTAAAAGTTCAGGAGTTTATTGAAAAGTTCAGGAGTTTATTGAAAAGTTTAGGAGTTTATTGAAAAGTTTAGGATTTTATTTAAAAGTTCAGGAGTTTATTGAAAAGTTCAGGAGTTTATTGAAAAGTTTAGGAGTTTATTGAAAAGTTCAGGAGTTTATTGAAAAGTTTAGGATTTTATTGAAAAGTTTAGGAGTTTATTGGAAAGTTCAGGAGTTTATTGAAAAGTTTAGGATTTTATTGAAAAGTTTAGGAGTTTATTGAAAAGTTTAGGAGTTTATTGAAAAGTTTAGGAGTTTATTGAAAAGTTTAGGAGTTTATTGAAAAGTTTAGGAGTTTATTGAAAAGTTTAGGAGTTTATTGAAAAGTTTAGGAGTTTATTGGAAAGTATAGGAGTTTATTGAAAAGTTTAGGAGTTTATTGGAAAGTTTAGGAGTTTATTGAAAAGTTTAGGAGTTTATTGAAAAGTTTAGGAGTTTATTGGAAAGTTTAGGAGTTTATTGAAAGTTTAGGAGTTTATTGAAAAGTTTAGGAGTTTATTGAAAAGTTTAGGAGTTTATTGAAAAGTTTAGGAGTTTATTGTAAAGTTTAGGAGTTTATTGAAAAGTTTAGGAGTTTATTGAAAAGTTTAGGAGTTTATTGAAAGTTTAGGAGTTTATTGAAAGTTTAGGAGTTTATTGAAAGTTTAGGAGTTTATTGAAAAGTTTAGGAGTTTATTGAAAAGTTTAGGAGTTTATTGAAAAGTTTAGGAGTTTATTGAAAAGTTTAGGAGTTTATTGAAAAGTTTAGGAGTTTATTGAAAAGTTTAGGAGTTTATTGAAAAGTTTAGGATTTTATTGAAAAGTTCAGGAGTTTATTGAAAAGTTCAGGAGTTTATTGAAAAGTTTAGGAGTTTATTGAAAAGTTTAGGATTTTATTTAAAAGTTCAGGAGTTTATTGAAAAGTTCAGGAGTTTATTGAAAAGTTTAGGAGTTTATTGAAAAGTTTAGGATTTTATTGAAAAGTTTAGGATTTTATTGAAAAGTTAAGAGTTTATTGAAAAGTTTAGGATTTTATTGAAAAGTTTAGGAGTTTATTGAAAAGTTTAGGAGTTTATTGAAAAGTTTAGGAGTTTATTGAAAAGTTTAGGAGTTTATTGAAAAGTTTAGGAGTTTATTGAAAAGTTTAGGAGTTTATTGAAA
Source organism: Sinella curviseta (assembly GCA_004115045.4). Taxonomy (NCBI): domain Eukaryota; kingdom Metazoa; phylum Arthropoda; class Collembola; order Entomobryomorpha; family Entomobryidae; genus Sinella; species Sinella curviseta. The sequence goes on along the minus strand of CM023200.3, from coordinate 3,044,060 downwards.
AGTTTAGGAGTTTATTGAAAAGTTTAGGAGTTTGTTGAAAAGTTTAGGAGTTTATTGAAAAGTTTAGGAGTTTATTGAAAAGTTTAGGATTTTATTGAAAAGTTTAGGAGTTTATTGAAAAGTTTAGGAGTTTATTGAAAAGTTTAGGAGTTTATTGAAAAGTTTAGGAGTTTATTGAAAAGTTTAGGAGTTTATTGAAAAGTTTAGGAGTTTATTGAAAAGTTTAGGAGTTTATTGAAAAGTTTAGGAGTTTATTGAAAAGTTTAGGAGTTTATTTAAAAGTTTAGGAGTTTATTGAAAAGTTTAGGAGTTTATTGAAAAGTTTAGGATTTTATTTAAAAGTTTAGGAGTTTATTGAAAAGTTTAGGAGTTAATTGAAAAGTTTAGGATTTTATTGAAAAGTTTAGGATTTTATTGAAAAGTTTAGGAGTTTATTGAAAAGTTTAGGAGTTTATTGAAAAGTTTAGGAGTTAATTGAAAACTTTAGGAGTTTATTGAAAAGTTTAGGATTTTATTGAAAAGTTTAGGCTTTTATTGAAAAGTTTAGGATTTTATTGAAAAGTTTAGGATTTTATTGAAAAGTTTAGGATTTTATTGAAAAGTTTAGGATTTTATTGAAAAGTTTAGGAGTTTATTGAAAAGTTTAGGAGTTTATTGAAAAGTTTAGGAGTTAATTGAAAACTTTAGGAGTTTATTGAAAAGTTTAGGATTTTATTGAAAAGTTTAGGCTTTTATTGAAAAGTTTAGGATTTTATTGAAAAGTTTAGGATTTTATTGAAAAGTTTAGGAGTTTATTGAAAAGTTTAGGAGTTTATTGAAAAGTTTAGGAGTTTATTGAAAAGTTTAGGAGTTAATTGAAAAGTTTAGGAGTTTATTGAAAAGTTTAGGAGTTAATTGAAAACTTTAGGAGTTTATTGAAAAGTTTAGGATTTTATTGAAAAGTTTAGGCTTTTATTGAAAAGTTTAGGATTTTATTGAAAAGTTTAGGATTTTATTGAAAAGTTTAGGAGTTTATTGAAAAGTTTAGGAGTTTATTGAAAAGTTTAGGAGTTTATTGAAAAGTTTAGGAGTTTATTGAAAAGTTTAGGAGTTTATTGAAAAGTTCAGGAGTTAATTGAAAAGTTTAGGATTTTATTGAAAAGTTTAGGATTTTATTGAAAAGTTTAGGATTTTATTGAAAAGTTTAGGAGTTTATTGAAAAGTTTAGGAGTTTATTGAAAAGTTTAGGAGTTTATTGAAAAGTTTAGGAGTTAATTGAAAAGTTTAGGATTTTATTGAAAAGTTTAGGATTTTATTGAAAAGTTTAGGAGTTTATTGAAAAGTTTAGGAGTTTATTGAAAAGTTTAGGAGTTAATTGAAAACTTTAGGAGTTTATTGAAAAGTTTAGGATTTTATTGAAAAGTTTAGGCTTTTATTGAAAAGTTTAGGATTTTATTGAAAAGTTTAGGATTTTATTGAAAAGTTTAGGATTTTATTGAAAAGTTTAGGATTTTATTGAAAAGTTTAGGATTTCATTGAAAAGTTTAGGATTTTATTGAAAAGTTTAGGAGTTTATTGAAAAGTTTCGGATTTTATTGAAAAGTTTAGGAGTTTATTGAAAAGTTTAGGATTTTATTGAAAAGTTTAGGATTTTATTGAAAAGTTTAGGATTTTATTGAAAAGTTTAGGATTTTATTGAAAAGTTTAGGATTTTATTGAAAAGTTTAGGAGTTTATTGAAAAGTTTAGGAGTTTATTGAAAAGTTTAGGAGTTTATTGAAAAGTTTAGGAGTTTATTGGAAAGTTTAGGAGTTTATTGAAAAGTTTCGGATTTTATTGAAAAGTTTAGGAGTTTATTGAAAAGTTTAGGATTTTATTTAAAAGTTCAGGAGTTTATTGAAAAGTTTAGGAGTTTATTGAAAAGTTTCGGTTTTTATTGAAAAGTTTATGATTTTATTGAAAAGTTTAGGATTTTATTGAAAAGTTTAGGAGTTTATTGAAAAGTTTTGGATTTTATTTAAAAGTTCAGGAGTTTATTGAAAAGTTTAGGAGTTTATTGAAAAGTTTAGGAGTTTATTGAAAAGTTTAGGAGTTTATTGAAAAGTTTAGGAGTTTATTGAAAAGTTTAGGAGTTTATTGAAAAGTTTAGGAGTTTATTGGAAAGTTTAGGAGTTTATTGAAAAGTTTAGGATTTTATTGAAAAGTTTAGAATTTTATTGAAAAGTTTAGGAGTTTATTGGAAAGTATAGGAGTTTATTGAAAAGTTTAGGAGTTTATTGGAAAGTTTAGGAGTTTATTGAAAAGTTTAGGAGTTTATTGAAAAGTTTAGGAGTTTATTGGAAAGTTTAGGAGTTTATTGAAAAGTTTAGGAGTTTATTGAAAAGTTTAGGAGTTTATTGAAAAGTTTAGGAGTTTATTGGAAAGTTTAGGAGTTTATTGAAAAGTTTAGGAGTTTATTGAAAAGTTTAGGAGTTTATTGAAAAGTTTAGGAGTTTATTGGAAAGTTTAGGTGTTTATTGAGAAGTTTAGGAGTTTATTGAAAAGTTTAGGAGTTTATTGAAAAGTTTAGGAGTTTATTGAAAAGTTTAGGAGTTTATTGAAAGTTTAGGAGTTTATTGAAAAGTTTAGGAGTTTATTGAAAAGTTTAGGAGTTTATTGAAAAGTTTAGGATTTTATTTAAAAGTTCAGGAGTTTATTGAAAAGTTCAGGAGTTTATTGAAAAGTTTAGGAGTTTATTGAAAAGTTTAGGATTTTATTTAAAAGTTCAGGAGTTTATTGAAAAGTTCAGGAGTTTATTGAAAAGTTTAGGAGTTTATTGAAAAGTTTAGGATTTATTGAAAAGTTTAGGATTTTATTGAAAAGTTAGGAGTTTATTGAAAAGTTTAGGATTTATTGAAAAGTTTAGGAGTTTATTGAAAAGTTTAGGAGTTTATTGAAAAGTTTAGGAGTTTATTGAAAGTTTAGGAGTTTATTGAAAAGTTTAGGAGTTTATTGAAAAGTTTAGGAGTTTATTGAAAAGTTTAGGAGTTTATTGAAAAGTTTAGGAGTTTGTTGAAAAGTTTAGGAGTTTATTGAAAAGTTTAGGAGTTTATTGAAAAGTTTAGGATTTTATTGAAAAGTTTAGGAGTTTATTGAAAAGTTTAGGAGTTTATTGAAAAGTTTAGGAGTTTATTGAAAAGTTTAGGAGTTTATTGAAAAGTTTAGGAGTTTATTGAAAAGTTTAGGAGTTTATTGAAAAGTTTAGGAGTTTATTGAAAAGTTTAGGAGTTTATTGAAAAGTTTAGGAGTTTATTGAAAGTTTAGGAGTTTATTGAAAAGTTTAGGAGTTTATTGAAAAGTTCAGGAGTTTATTGAAAAGTTTAGGATTTTATTGAAAAGTTTAGGAGTTTATTGAAAAGTTTAGGAGTTTATTGAAAAGTTTAGGAGTTTATTGAAAAGTTTAGGAGTTTATTGAAAAGTTTAGGAGTTTATTGAAAAGTTCAGGAGTTTATTGAAAAGTTTAGGATTTTATTGAAAAGTTTAGGAGTTTATTGAAAAGTTTAGGAGTTTATTGAAAAGTTTAGGAGTTTATTGAAAAGTTTAGGAGTTTATTGAAAAGTTTAGGAGTTTATTGAAAAGTTTAGGAGTTTATTGAAAAGTTTAGGAGTTTATTGAAAAGTTTAGGAGTTTATTGAAAAGTTTAGGAGTTTATTGAAAAGTTTAGGAGTTTATTGAAAAGTTTAGGAGTTTATTGAAAAGTTTAGGAGTTTATTGAAAAGTTTAGGAGTTTATTGGAAAGTTTAGGAGTTTATTGAAAAGTTTAGGATTTTATTGAAAAGTTTAGGAGTTTATTGAAAAGTTTAGGATTTTATTGAAAAGTATAGGAGTTTATTGAAAAGTTTAGGAGTTTATTGGAAAGTTTAGGAGTTTATTGAAAAGTTTAGGAGTTTATTGAAAAGTTTAGGAGTTTATTGGAAAGTTTAGGAGTTTATTGAAAAGTTTAGGAGTTTATTGAAAAGTTTAGGAGTTTATTGAAAAGTTTAGGAGTTTATTGGAAAGTTTAGGAGTTTATTGAAAAGTTTAGGAGTTTATTGAAAAGTTTAGGAGTTTATTGAAAAGTTTAGGAGTTTATTGGAAAGTTTAGGTGTTTATTGAGAAGTTTAGGAGTTTATTGAAAAGTTTAGGAGTTTATTGAAAAGTTTAGGAGTTTATTGAAAAGTTTAGGAGTTTATTGAAAAGTTTAGGAGTTTATTGAAAAGTTTAGGAGTTTATTGAAAAGTTTAGGAGTTTATTGAAAAGTTTAGGATTTTATTTAAAAGTTCAGGAGTTTATTGAAAAGTTCAGGAGTTTATTGAAAAGTTTAGGAGTTTATTGAAAAGTTTAGGATTTTATTTAAAAGTTCAGGAGTTTATTGAAAAGTTCAGGAGTTTATTGAAAAGTTTAGGAGTTTATTGAAAAGTTTAGGATTTTATTGAAAAGTTTAGGATTTTATTGAAAAGTTAAGAGTTTATTGAAAAGTTTAGGATTTTATTGAAAAGTTTAGGAGTTTATTGAAAAGTTTAGGAGTTTATTGAAAAGTTTAGGAGTTTATTGAAAAGTTTAGGAGTTTATTGAAAAGTTTAGGAGTTTATTGAAAAGTTTAGGAGTTTATTGAAAAGTTTAGGAGTTTATTGAAAAGTTTAGGAGTTTGTTGAAAAGTTTAGGAGTTTATTGAAAAGTTTAGGAGTTTATTGAAAAGTTTAGGATTTTATTGAAAAGTTTAGGAGTTTATTGAAAAGTTTAGGAGTTTATTGAAAAGTTTAGGAGTTTATTGAAAAGTTTAGGAGTTTATTGAAAAGTTTAGGAGTTTATTGAAAAGTTTAGGAGTTTATTGAAAAGTTTAGGAGTTTATTGAAAAGTTTAGGAGTTTATTGAAAAGTTTAGGAGTTTATTGAAAAGTTTAGGAGTTTATTGAAAAGTTTAGGAGTTTATTGAAAAGTTCAGGAGTTTATTGAAAAGTTTAGGATTTTATTGAAAAGTTTAGGAGTTTATTGAAAAGTTTAGGAGTTTATTGAAAAGTTTAGGAGTTTATTGAAAAGTTTAGGAGTTTATTGAAAAGTTTAGGAGTTTATTGAAAAGTTCAGGAGTTTATTGAAAAGTTTAGGATTTTATTGAAAAGTTTAGGAGTTTATTGAAAAGTTTAGGAGTTTATTGAAAAGTTTAGGAGTTTATTGAAAAGTTTAGGAGTTTATTGAAAAGTTTAGGAGTTTATTGAAAAGTTTAGGAGTTTATTGAAAAGTTTAGGAGTTTATTGAAAAGTTTAGGAGTTTATTGAAAAGTTTAGGAGTTTATTGAAAAGTTTAGGAGTTTATTGAAAAGTTTAGGAGTTTATTGAAAAGTTTAGGATTTTATTTAAAAGTTCAGGAGTTTATTGAAAAGTTCAGGAGTTTATTGAAAAGTTCAGGAGTTTATTGAAAAGTTTAGGAGTTTATTGAAAAGTTTAGGATTTTATTGAAAAGTTTAGGAGTTTATTGAAAAGTTTTGGATTTTATTTAAAAGTTCAGGAGTTTATTGAAAAGTTTAGGAGTTTATTGAAAAGTTTAGGAGTTTATTGAAAAGTTTAGGAGTTTATTGAAAAGTTTAGGAGTTTATTGAAAAGTTTAGGAGTTTATTGAAAAGTTTAGGAGTTTATTGAAAAGTTTAGGAGTTTATTGAAAAGTTTAGGAGTTTATTGAAAAGTTCAGGAGTTTATTGAAAAGTTTAGGATTTTATTGAAAAGTTTAGGAGTTTATTGAAAAGTTTAGGAGTTTATTGAAAAGTTTAGGAGTTTATTGAAAAGTTTAGGAGTTTATTGAAAAGTTTAGGAGTTTATTGAAAAGTTCAGGAGTTTATTGAAAAGTTTAGGATTTTATTGAAAAGTTTAGGAGTTTATTGAAAAGTTTAGGAGTTTATTGAAAAGTTTAGGAGTTTATTGAAAAGTTTAGGAGTTTATTGAAAAGTTTAGGAGTTTATTGAAAAGTTTAGGATTTTATTGAAAAGTTTAGGAGTTTATTGAAAAGTTAAGAGTTTATTGAAAAGTTTAGGATTTTATTGAAAAGTTTAGGAGTTTATTGAAAAGTTTAGGAGTTTATTGAAAAGTTTAGGAGTTTATTGAAAAGTTTAGGAGTTTATTGAAAAGTTTAGGAGTTTATTGAAAAGTTTAGGAGTTTATTGAAAAGTTTAGGATTTTATTGAAAAGTTTAGGATTTTATTGAAAAGTTAAGAGTTTATTGAAAAGTTTAGGATTTTATTGAAAAGTTTAGGAGTTTATTGAAAAGTTTAGGAGTTTATTGAAAAGTTTAGGAGTTTATTGAAAAGTTTAGGAGTTTATTGAAAAGTTTAGGAGTTTATTGAAAAGTTTAGGAGTTTATTGAAAAGTTTAGGAGTTTATTGAAAAGTTTAGGAGTTTATTGAAAAGTTTAGGAGTTTATTGAAAAGTTTAGGAGTTTATTGAAAAGTTTAGGATTTTATTGAAAAGTTTAGGAGTTTATTGAAAAGTTTAGGAGTTTATTGAAAAGTTTAGGAGTTTATTGAAAAGTTTAGGAGTTTATTGAAAAGTTTAGGAGTTTATTGAAAAGTTTAGGAGTTTATTGAAAAGTTTAGGAGTTTATTGAAAAGTTTAGGAGTTTATTGAAAAGTTTAGGAGTTTATTGAAAAGTTTAGGAGTTTATTGAAAAGTTTAGGAGTTTATTGAAAAGTTTAGGATTTTATTTAAAAGTTCAGGAGTTTATTGAAAAGTTCAGGAGTTTATTGAAAAGTTTAGGAGTTTATTGAAAAGTTTAGGATTTTATTGAAAAGTTTAGGATTTTATTGAAAAGTTAAGAGTTTATTGAAAAGTTTAGGATTTTATTGAAAAGTTTAGGAGTTTATTGAAAAGTTTAGGAGTTTATTGAAAAGTTTAGGAGTTTATTGAAAAGTTTAGGAGTTTATTGAAAAGTTTAGGAGTTTATTGAAAAGTTTAGGAGTTTATTGAAAAGTTTAGGAGTTTATTGAAAAGTTTAGGAGTTTATTGAAAAGTTTAGGAGTTTATTGAAAAGTTTAGGAGTTTATTGAAAAGTTTAGGAGTTTATTGAAAAGTTTAGGATTTTATTTAAAAGTTCAGGAGTTTATTGAAAAGTTCAGGAGTTTATTGAAAAGTTTAGGAGTTTATTGAAAAGTTTAGGAGTTTATTGAAAAGTTTAGGATTTTATTGAAAAGTTTAGGATTTTATTGAACAGTGAAAAATTTAAATCTCATTGAAAGATTGGGGATTTTACAATGCTGCAAATTTTGCAACCTATTATTCCAAACATTTTCAATAAATGGAGTATTAAATTCTAAAACAAGCTTCTAAATTGTACCCAAATTCATTCGTTTACAATATCCTTCAATTAGGATAGTCATTCGGGGAAAGAATCACACGTGGACTTGCCCTAGCGGGGAATATATGTGGCGGGGAGTTGGGTCCACGGGGAGTTGGGTCTGAGGGGAGTTGTGTCCGCGGAGAGATGGATCCGCGGGGAGTTTTACCCTGGCGGGGAAATGTATCCGCGGGGACCTGGCCGGTAAACCACAAAACAACCACAGGGAGCTGGCACCCATATACTTTCAGGAAATGTAGAACTATGTGTCAACTGTACTTCAGTTATAAGAGAAGGGCTGTACGTGTTTACAGACTATTAAAAAGTTGATGCTAGATCTCAGCACAATTTGTGTTCCTGCTTCCCGGATCACATCCTGGTTTTGTCTGAAGAACTTCCTGCTCTAAAACGTAAATTGTTTAATTTGGTTTAGATAATCCAAATGAATCGTTAAGACGACGGGCAGGATCGCGTTTTTCCTTGAGGGAGAAACCACCCCCATGTTATAAGTCATTCTTCGTGACCGAAGCAGAGAAGAAGGCGGACGCCAGAAAGAAGAGAAGTAAATGTGAGTGTATATGTATATGCTACTATGGAAACGCCGACATGCAAACAGTATTGTTTCTCAAAGATATAAGGTACACCGGACATCTAATAGAATTACAATTTATTGCTATTTTCAGCCAAAACCCCTCCATTACCCCAAAAAGTCAAACCCAAAAGCAAACAAGGTAAGCCGTTTTCTTCTAATTAAAGAACAAACGAATCACACATTTGCTTTAATTTAAACAATGCGGCAACGGCAAGCAATAACTAATGCCTTTTTATCTGACTGCAGATGGCAAGAAGGTTAAGAAAGCTGATCCAAAGCGAAAATCACGATTGCCTTCGTCATCAGATGAATCACATGATGATTCCGCAATCGACTCTGAATCAGGTGATTTTATTTTCTTGGAATATATGTTCATTTCGAGATTATATTCCAAATACAATCCATCATGTGGAATTTGGCTGATAAATGTTAAGTTGGGTATGCACAAGTAATTATGAAAATGATTGTTTCCAGATACCGATAGACAGCGAATGTCAACTAGATATTCGCAAAGGGTCCGGAATCAGTCTTACAAACGGTCGTATGCAGAGTCTGAGGACGATGATTCTGATTTCTTTGATCATTGGAAATTACCGCAAGTTACGAAGGTTGATACAAGGAAGAAAGTAAAAACGGGAGAAGCATCACGTAAAATGACTTATCATTTCTATAACGTATTGTGCATACACTCTGCAGCGCATTGTGGACCAGTCAGTTTTTTGCACGTCTCAAAAATTACCCCTCCATTATGATTGATGTATCAATGTCAGTGCTTATTCTTGCTTTACTATCCATACATGCGAATGTATACTGGTACACGGGCTTCTACATACTGAGTTGATCGTTCTCAGAATAAGAGCATTAGCCACGACCGAATTACCTATTGTCACAATTATGAAGACTATAATATTTCGTTAAATAGACAATGCGAGTTGGTAATTTGGATATGACATATGGATACATATGTCTTTACCTAATTGGCTACCAATATTATTAGCACATATTGAGTAGAAATGTCATATCCAATTCAAGGCTATTTATGCACAGTACCCTAGAGGCAAGAAAGGTAGTAAAGAAAAGCGACAAAGTGTACATTTGACAATCAGAAGCCTGACCGATAAGAAACGATAGAGATTATTCATGTATCTATACATTGCTTGCGTAAAGATTTTTATTGCATCCATAAAACAAGCATAAAATATATTTTGGTTTCCTACATCGGTCTTACAGTATATGCGCTCCATTATATGTTTTTGCACCTACTGGAAGTATTCCTTACAAAAATAGGGAATTGGGACAAATGCATTTATGTCACGAATATCCAGCATCATTTAATGTAAGAATACAGGTCTTGGTTGAAATGCACGTTGACAAACCAACCGATTTGTAATTCTTCGTACCCACATCTGACTGTATTAAAATATTTGCAGTCGTTACTACATATTTATGTTGAACGTAACATAGTTAAATGTACTGATACAGGGGAACGGAGCATCATATTTTGTATCCCAGACGCATATTGATCATACGTTTTTATTACATGAAGGTGGACTATCTTAATTATTTGAGCCAGTACGATAGTGTGCCAGTAACGTTTAGTCGTGTAGAATGGTTCCCGCAACATTATACTAGGGACATTTCAGGTTAAATTCCATCTCACTCTTGCAAGGATGCACGGAATAATTGGTGAATTCTCTAAAATGCTTTCTAATCTAAGTTGGTAAATTACACATTCACCACATATTTTCTTCATCTCACAAAGTTCAGCTTTCTGTTCACGAGTTTGCTTCTCTCAAATGAAGGCACTGCTTTGCCGACAAGTATGTTCATTCATACATATATTTATATCTGTATACAAATATAACTCGTGACCTTGAGGTGCATCGTAAGCAAGAACAATTGGAGATAATGTTGCCATTGCATTAATTAATACTGATCATCGACCTCATGCTAAATCAAGTCGCGTCTCGAAATATTGTCTGGTTGATTATTTTTTTGGAACGATCCCGCCTTTATAAAAAATTATTATAGTAAACATTGGGTATGATGGAATGCGTTAGTGTAATCGCCCGACATAAGTGTACTTGAGGTTCATAAAATGTATTCACACTTTCCAGAAATCATTTATTACTGTTTCCATCCATTAGTGGACAATTTTCATACACTATGTTTTGTTATTATACCACCATGAAAGTTGATTACAGCAATGAAAGGAACGTGTGACACTGTAACATACTATTTATAAAACACTGTGGATCGGAAATGAATTTTCCGAGTGTTGTTACAAGCTCGTACTTGTAGCGCGTATCACGTTCTGAAGTAACAACTTTATAAAAAAAGTATCTTAATTACCCATTATAATGGAAATGACAATGTCAGTGCTTTCGTCCCATATCTTCGTAGTTTCCGATAGCAGTCCACCATGGATCGTAAAAATACAATAAACATATTAAACTTGGCACAGAAATATGATACCATTATACGTCACAATGTAATTAATAAGGAAAACAATGTCATTGCCATGGCCGCTGTGAGATTCGTTTGTTTAGGTCGTATTCATAACTTGTAATTTGAGATTGTCAAGTGTAAGTAGTTTCTCTAAAAGTTGGAGTCACTGAAGTCGATGCGGAGAAACGCAATGCAATGTTCACATAATGCACAAAAACAGACGGAAAATGTATTTGAGTCATTTCATGGCGACTATACTTATATTGATTGAAACACTTGTTTATTTCTATATAAACTCCATTTTGCAATATCATGACCTGCTTTGTTTCAATATATATATTGATTGATGCCACTTATAACTGGAAATCGGAAAATGTCGTTGGCAAATGATTACCCGCTCTAATAGTGAAATATGCTGAAATGCTACTGGAGCGACAGAAAAAAAATCATGGCCATCGTATGCCTAAAATGCATTACATGGTTCCGTTACAATATGTGTAGTTCAACGGTTCTTAGGGTCCCATTGCTGAAAATAAGAACGGCTGGCTGGAAAATTCAGTTACTGTAAATATTTTCTAAGATGGGCACATATTGTAGCAATTGACAATGACGAACTGCAGATGCAATTAGAAACATGTTCCGCTTCATTAAGTTGCTGCATATATTTCAAAGCTATCATATAATAATACCCTTGAAATAATGTACAAAAATGTAACCCGTTTACAAAACCACATGATATATTTCATTTACAGAAAATCGCGTATCTAAAAATAGTGTCGCTGCTGCCCAACGCAATGCGCCCGTCCTACCACATTCAAACTCAGTTTCTCCCGCACATATGAGTCCGTCTATCAAGCCTGAAAGCTCCTGGGAAAACGAATCCCGTGATTTAGAGGATACTGTCATTGCCGCGACCTTTCTGTTCAGAGCTAAGTTACTGCCAATAAACAAATGGGCCGATGATGATATACATAGTGCCGTTAACGAAGGGGAAAAGAGGTATATGGAAGAGTTCAAGGACAATATTACAGAGAAGCTTGAAAGAGCGGACGTTTTAGATAAAGTCAATGGAATGACATTTGAAAGCCAACACGCAAAGTATGCTATTCAAACAGTGAAAAATCCGCACTGGACAGGCCATCTGCTTCCACCCGGGAATCTTGATAAAACGCTGAAACTCTTTTTAAAATCCAAGTACAATTTTGCGATTCTAACTGTTCCGGACAACCGGGTGGCGATTATGCGGCACAACAAAGGGAATCTAGTGTACCTGGCCTACAGCCGTGGCATTATACTTGAAGGTGTACCGGTATACTCGCTTGAGACTCCTTATCTGCTCTGGGTCGAGCACCATGATGCGCATTTACGTATACCGGAAATTGTGCACCAGCAGCATGTAGACGAGTCGATCATTTATGAAAAGAAAGAAGATCCAACACAAGGATATTATGAGTATCAATTGACACCGATTGTGTTGCGCCCTAACAAAAGTCGCGAAGACGCAAGTCGCAACGCTATACCACGCAGCCAGCAGGAAAAGCAAATAAATTTTGAAAATGGGCACATACAATCCGATGAAAGCTCCATGGGAGGCAGTGGGCGTCCTCTTTCAGAAACCGCAAACACACAAGGTAAAGTACTATTTTTTCTCGTTCTACTCATATGTTCTTAAGTTTAGCTCGAGTACGTCAATGTGATTCATATGACTGCATGCGCACAAGGAAATTGTATTACAGTCCTGCGTGTTGCGAACCAGTTCTATCCATAGTATGTAAAGTAGTCGCAGGATCCTTCTGATCCTGCGATTTTGTTTTTTATTTTATTTGTTTGTTTATTTGTTTATTTGTTTTAAAGCTTGACGGACAATTTTACCAAGCTCTTTTCTACATTATTGGTGAAGGCAAAGGCAGTTAAATTTTTCGTCTCATCATGGCTGACCCCTGCAAAACAAGGAGGACCTACGGCAAGAAAATTAAGCAGCTGTGGGAACAAGTGGAGAATCATGCAACGACACCCTTAACCTTACCTGCCGTCATCGGGATCCTGGGGAAAGCAGAAAACTACATGGTCACCTGCACCGACGCCCACATCAAGCAACTGGAGAAGTGCGCAGATGATGACGCAGAGAAAGTTGAAGACCAAGCATTTGAGCCAACGGAGATGACCTTCATCGACCTCTGCAACAAGGCCAGGAAGATCATCAGTGATCTGACCTAAGTTGGCAGCACCTTCTCCTCCTCCTCCTCATCATCCTCATCATCAACCACAACGATAGGAGCCTCATCCAGCCGCCACGTACGCCTCCCAGTGATCGACCTACCAACCTTCACTGGGAATTACGCAGAGTGGACCAGTTTTCATGATCGATTCATGAAAACCATCGACAGCGACCGCCACCTGGGACCTGCAGAGAAACTCGAGTACCTGAAATCGGTCATCAAGGGGGAAGCTGCCACACTCCTGGAAGGACTACTCAACGAAGATGCAAACTACAAAATAGCACTGGATCTACTTAAAGGAAGTTAACAGATTCAGCCACCGCCCTTGTACGGATGCTAACCGTACAAGGGCCCGTAGACCTTTGGAACCTATTCCTCGTCGTGCACCTCGTCAACAAACTGGACCCTGCTACCCAAAAGGAATGGACCATGCGACACACAAGCAACACAGTACCTTCCTTTGATGACTTCACTACATTCATCAATCACCATGCACGCTCCCTCCGGAGAACCGCTACCACCGTACCAGCAACCTCAACACCATCTCCCAAAACTAGCGGTCGTCCGCAGTCCTTCAAGGCCCACCATGCATCCACCTCTACCTTTACCTGTGTCTTCTGCAAGGGTGACCACCCAATCTTCAAATGTGAAGCCTTCTGTGCCAAAGCAGTCAACGAGCGGTGTGCCATAGCACGAAACTATCAACTCTGCTTCAACTGCCTTGGCCCTGGACACCACCTCAACGCCTGTAGGAGTCATGTACGCTGTTGGAAGTGCAACAAAAGGCACCACACTCTACTACACGAGCATGGACAACAGCAACATCAGGAACCTGTCCCACCAAGGGACCACCAGCACCCACCGAAGGATTATCAAGATCCTGCAGCAGCGCAGCAGTACCTGAGCAACGGCACGCATGGAGGAAGCGTCACCAGTCACCACACAACATTCACCGAGGTCAATTCCGAAGCTGTAGCAGTGGACACCAACCCAGTGTACACCTTTCACCACGTCGTACTTGACGACACACCGCAACCGCACCTCCTAACAAAGGGGGAACATGTCCCACCAGAGGACATCTTACCGCACCCGCACCTCCTACCAAAGGGGGATGTCCCATCAGAGGACCTACCGTTACTCCCACCTAGGGAGCCGCAACCTGTGCTTGTCCCATCAGAGGACCTACCGTTACTCCCACCTAGGGAGCCGCAACCTGTGCTTGTCCCATCAGAGGACCTACCGTTACTCTCTACCGGAGAGCCGCTTTGTGTTTTGTTACTCCCTGCCGGGGAGCCGCGTCATGCACCTGTCCCAGACGAGGCATCACTACGACTCCCAACAGGGGAGAAGTACCTCGTCCTACAAAGGGACCCTTCACCACTACTGTTACTCCCTGCCGGGGAGCCGCGTCATGTACCTATCCCAGACGAGGCACCACTACTACTCCCAACCGGGGAGCAGTACCTCGTCCTACAAAGGGACCCGTCACTGCATTCACCACTCCTATCAAAGGAGCCGCCTGTTCCACCAAGGAACGAACCACCACTCCTATCAGAGGAGCACCACATTAGTCATCATCATCAGCCAAGGGGAAGAAGAGATGCTGCCTCAGCCGTACCAAATCCAGAAGGGATGCACCACCCAACTTTTACTACTGACAGCCACCACCGTGGTGGCTCTCAGCTGACGTGGTCTACCAAGCAGACCCAACCCCTCTCCTTTTACACACCTGACAAGGTGCAACCCTCCCTGGATTCTCAGGGCAGCACCCATCAGCATCATCACCACTACAGTCGTCTGCAGTTCTTCCCACAACAGCCATCACCCACGAGAGGAGGCAACCGGAGACCAGACGGAGAGATGACGGCATCACAGTACTCAAGAGAACCGGACTGGGGGAAGTTATTCGGCGTACTACAACCTGTAGTTAAGTTAAGCTTATTTTTTTAAATTATCTCAATGTTTTATATACCTAATCTCACTCACCTGTGCATATTTTTACGTTTTATTTTTTGTGATAAAGATACTTGTAGTTTTTGTTCTTTTTTATTTTTTTCCAAAGGTCCTGAAATCGTGGATGCGATTGCCGTAACCAGCGTCAAATAGTCGGAGCTCCTGCGGTTGGCTTTCTTGCTCGTAATACCTGGGTTCCACAGGAGCTGACCGTTGCGCAACTGCTGGGGGCCTTGCAGCCTTAAACGTTTACCGGTTCAGCAGAGCGGCTCTACTGTCCACCACGACGGAAGGATCCACCCTAAGCTTTTGTGTAATTTTTTACACCTTCAGGGTAACGCCGGGGAGTGTTGCGAACCAGTTCTATGCATAGTATGTAAAGTAGTCGCAGGATCCTTCTGATCCTGCGATCTACATAATTGTACCTTTTTATATTTAAAATGTAAAGTAGGCAAAGGCCTACGTGACCAATCTCATGTACGCTCCTTCAGAGCAATGTCCGGGCATGACCATTGTCCTCAATTAGAGGACTTTTTTAACCATTTTATACAAGCCCATGTGGGCAACATTATTTTTATTTTCATTGTGTTTGTGTGGCTCGCCTTGAGTATAAAACAGCGAGCGCACACCATCTACCTATCTCCAGTTACATTCTGAAAGCAGCTACGCATTCTGCTCAACTGACACGCGGTGTTTTTCCTACTTGCAATAAAACTCACCGTCTAAACTAAACCTACTCGCCGGAGATCAACGTGTCATTTTCTTTACCATTTTTACGTGTACTTTTTCCACACCATTCACACGCCGCACTTTTACTTCTTCATTTTGCCACCACACCGTAGTCGTCTACAGGCAGCAGCAATTTTCTGATCATCATACTCTCCTCGTCCAACGACAAAACTACTTACCTAGTCTTCTTTTTGCAACTATTTCACCCCACAGCCGTCTCTTCTTGTACCACCGCCTCCTCCTACAACTTTAATTACTGCATCTGTTACTAACTACATCAGCCAT
The DNA here is from genome assembly GCA_004115045.4 of Sinella curviseta. Classification (NCBI taxonomy): domain Eukaryota; kingdom Metazoa; phylum Arthropoda; class Collembola; order Entomobryomorpha; family Entomobryidae; genus Sinella; species Sinella curviseta. The sequence goes on along the minus strand of CM023200.3, from coordinate 3,028,519 downwards.
TAAAAATTAACCTACCAACCCTTTGCACCACTCAAAACACTGCGTATGCGAGAAACCGTAAAGTTAGCATGGACTAGATTTATAGGGCGAATATATAGGTACCTACTTATAACTCAAGAAATGTCATCGTTTTAAGAGGCAAATAAGAGCCATATTAGTCATGATATGAAGGTTTATTTTTGTGGAAGTACGCCATGCTTTGCTGCATTTTATAGATAATTTAAGATCTGGATTAACTGAGCACATTTATAGGTGCATGCATATATTCATCCGGTGAACTTGCAACAAGTAGAATCAATTTATAGGCTATTAAATGGGAATCTAATGCAATGAACTTTTAAATATAGCCGAATTAATATAGTTTGCTTCGAACAGTAATTCATTAAGTAAATTATGTGCCGATGGTGCATTAGGTTATTACGTACAGTGTAGGTATATTTATTTGATTTATATTGTAATTGAAGCAGTGCTTATGAGAAAGAGAAGCATTCAGAATGAATGGACTGATCACAAAATTCATTCCAATACTAATACATGACATAAATTGGAGATTATGCACCAATTCATGTAGTTTCGTCCTGTAAAGTATGAATATTATAAATTAAAAATATCACTGAAATTACTAAATATGAAGGGTCGATTTTTGGCTTTCCACGCGTAATTTTACAGTTTTTGAGGCGAAATTGTGGAGACCATATGCACTGTAGGTACAAGCGGATTCCTGCAATGGATTCTCCATATATTGATCTATTTATTGGCAGATATAAATTGCAGAGATCTATTAAATCATTAGTGTAGTTCATGTCGGTAGAATCGTGAAAATAGCGAAATCTCATAACTTCGAAAAACCGAAAACCCCGATTTCATGATGTCGCAGTATTTCATGCGAACAGCACGTTACGTTAAGTTGGCATATCATTCTGGGATCCCTACCCTTAATGCATTAAATGTGCAAAATATGAAAAGAGCAATGAAGAAACTTTAAAGTAGAAGCTTAATAGTGACCATTTACTTTTTTTCTCCCTGAATTTCTCTGGAAACACCAAACTTGACCTGCCGTCGTTACTTTAAAATTATGTAGGGACATTTTGAAACCGCAGCTCTCAAACTCTACAGGTCGAAACCACAACGATTGGTGAATAATTCGGCATTTACCCCAAGCAATATACCCCATAGGTGCGTTTGTTAGAGGCGTCTCAAAATGGGAAAATTGTAATGCCCACCCCTGTAGAAAAGAGTAAAGATCGTTTAAGAGTTTGCTTCATGTATCCACTTCCTGTCAACACGAAAACTTTATCGCTCGGAGGCTGCTTTTTTGTAATTCTGATAAATCAGTGCGAATTGCACGCACACGCTGCTACTTGTTCATGATTGGCGATTGTATTTAAATACCACACACATACAATATGTACAATTCTGAGTAAACATGGATGTCATGAAATACTGATTCGAAATTACGAGATGGGCACGTTCAAATTATGAGTTATTTATTCAGCTAATGAGACTGCATATGGAGGGTAAAGATGTTGGTTCATTGGGTTGATCCCAAATGAATGATTAAGGCAGGATAAAGTTTAGGTCTGGACATCAGTTTTCGGAAGAGAACTGAATCATTATAAACATTTGGTTGAATCAATAATGTGTGCATTGGCAGCGCTAATAAACCGGTTACGCATATCTCATGGAATTGTCAGTGCCAAATGTACCCATCATGTTTTGTTATTTGAGAAAATCCCAAGGCTTTTCACAACAACATCATATACCGTAATGCCGGTACACTTTCCCATTTTGAGTATTCTGAAATGAATACGGAAGTAGCTGTGAAGAACGGATACTCTAAACTAGTAATTAGCAGGATTTCATGATATGCTCATATTCCATTCATTGTAACGCAGTAAAAAAAGGAATGGAGCACATTTAAAGTGGCCCATAACATATACTTACATGACGCAATTTTTATAACTTTTAGGAAACCCTGTAGCATCCAATGAATCCGAAAATTCCATTAATCAGGTCGGCCAGAGTAGACCTAATGAGAGTGATTGTAAAGCGTCTGACACAAACAACGCAACTTCCTCAGAAAATGGTACACCTTCATGCAACCAGGAAACTGCATTCGTCGACATTGAAAATGGCCCATCCATACTTCGTGCAACTAAACACCAGGGACAATACGAAAATGGGGGAAAACAATGAGCTGTGGTGGCTGCTACAGCATTGTTCAGATCTACATTAAAACCAGTACGTTTCTGGACTACTGAGGACGTTCATAATATCCTACAGGAGGGCACAGCAAAATACGGGGCGCTAAATAAAAATAGGTATCTGGAATCGGAGGACATTAATAATTTGGAGTTTCAAGCGAATAACATCAAGTATAAGATTAAAATTGCTACGGATAAAGTTTGGTGTAAGTCTTATTGTCATTGGGAAACGCTGGCGGAGTCACTGGATCAGTTTTTTATGTCAGAATATTATCTTGCCGTTATATTTATCGACGTGTACACTATGGCCATTATACATGACCGAGATGCAGAGGCTGTATTTCTCGTCGACAGCCACGCCCGAGGACCTGAAGGAGAAGTATGCGGCAATGGTACCGCCTGTGTACTGTATGAGAGGAACATCGCCCCAACATCAATTGCAAAACGTCTACACGATAATCACTTCAATTTGCCGCTTTATTTGAAGGTTGGTCAGGATATAATGCAATCGAGGAAATTTCAATTCGATCTCTTGTCCGTGAATGTAATTGTGAGCAGCATGACGATTCATGTTGGTGACACCAGCAATGAAAGCGGAGAGAATAAAGGGAAACCGGGAAAAAATGTGGCAAATGAAAAAGGGACATCATCCGCAGAATCTAGCAAACGAAGCAGAAATGAACTATTGCAAGCCGTAAATAAAGAAGGTACGTGAAACGCAGTTTAGTTTCCATGGTCGAAAAATCCAACCGTGTGCTGAAACGTGGCAATGGCATTTCTCATGCCGGGTGTGGAATTATGGACGATGTAAAAGGTCTAACCGCAAACGAAATTAATTGTAGTTCAAATCAAAACAGTTCAAATAATGTCGACACAAATTTGAGATTAGCAAACGTTTGTATTTTCACTGACTAGTACACTGATGAATTTCAATTGTACCCTTATGACAGTGTAATAAAGTAAATACAGATGATATTCATGCTGTAAATACAATTGAAAGCATGCAAGCATAAACCAAATTTGGTACTATTTTCTCAAAAAATGTTATTTATTTGTTTTGTGCTCGCAGCCGCCAGTAACGGAGCTGGGTCAAATAGTGTAACGCAGGGCCACGATCAATGCGAAGAGGCACAATCTGACGCTGGAAACAAATCAGCCCAACACAATGCCAAGGACAGAACCAAAAGTCAACCCAACAATCCCAAAGTGCCAGCCCATATGAATTGTCGTGTTTCTGTGAAGAGAATTCCGGAAAAACTCTTCAAGCAACGTAATTTGATCTCAAGGACATTTTTTATATTATTTTTGCCTAAAAGGCGTCACACAAACCGAAAGTAAATGCATTCTTGTCATACGGGCAGGTCTTAGATTTGCTTCTCAATGCCTGATATTTTTCATAAAAAATGCATGCGTCGTTTTAGGCTTATTACTTGTGGCTTGCAAGGCAATAGTAATGTACTTTTCGTTGCGGTTCTACCCAACTAAACCATTATAACGCGAGAACTTGAAGTTGATTATCACCGTGTTTTGATGCGGTGAAATTTGGCGTGTGCGTAGTTAGCTAACAACCAAATTGACTACAAATGGAGTAAACTCTCTACAATATAAGTTTTGGAGTTATTGCTAATTTGTATGACTGGCTTATTGTCACCTCGTACACAGTCTGGGCAAAACGAACCAAAGTGACATCAGGGACAAATGTCGGAGACATGCTTGATGGGGAAATCAATCGGGAAAACCCTGGAGCTTCCTCGATAATACAGAGCGTGAACAAAGCTGACATGAAAAGTAAGATCTTTTTTCAAAATTAAACTAGCTCAAGTTTTTTTGCATCGTAAACTGACCTGTATTTAGATATACTTTGTATAGATACTATTGTGAATTGCATAATAAGTAGTGAGAGGGCTACGCATTCGTCATGTATTTATATATCATATTGTTCACTTGGCACCAGGGCCATCGAAACGTACCAAGACAATGAAAATGCCGGCTGGACGTAAAAAGGCGAAACTGACCAATAACTCAAACGGAGGTACTGCTCAGCTAGATATGATCCCTCCAAACCAGAGCATGCAAGCTAGCTTTCCGGCGGACATGCATGCTGAGGAATGCAGTGTAGACAATGATGACGTTACGACGGCAGCCCAAAACAATATCGAACAACGAAATGATCAGTCCATTCAACATGGGCCAGTGGCAGCTGCAGATGAAGGCAGTGAAGCCTCGGACGCAGCGCTCAGGCTAACTCAAGGTACTAAATTCATATCAATTAATTTAGCAAGTATCCTTTCTTTGTTAATTCATTTTGATCAGTTTTAAAAACATAGTATTCAATCTGCTGTTAATAATGCTTATTTGTGTCAGAATGATATACATGATGTTGCTTCGATTTAAGTCTCATAACACGTATTTTTGCAGGCACCAGTATTGCTGAACGTGTAAAACTGAGTCCAGAGGAAAGACGTTTTTCCCCGAGAGATGGGAAGACTACCCTTATAGACTCCAACCTCGTTCCGAGAAGAAATCGAGGATAATGAAAAAACGCCAATACGTTTCAAGTAAACAACATTTAATACTACACTCTACACTCTCTCATCTAATGCTTCTTAAAATATAATACGTTAACTATAATAAGTAGCGACAAAAATGATCATCATAATTAATACCAATTAATGTAGATGGTAATGAGCTGTCACAAACGTATGTGACATACATTGACACAATCTAGTAGCGTTTATATCGGTGTCCCTTCCCATTGTAACGGGCAACTGTAACGACACCACGAGCGTATCCCTTCAGTAGTGAAACGTAACAATGTCTGATAAGACCAATATTTCATTTACAGAGGCCGACATGGACAAGTGCATAGAGGCCGTTTCAAGAGGAAGTACAGCCGGAAACATCAATTTGCCACAATCCACGCCAGAAGAGGTTTTTTGCTCAGGTCCACAGAATACAAATCCAGCACAAGATGTGTTCGCCGGTAAGCCTATAATTCATTATTGGCTCGCTTTTATGCCAGGGTAAGGTATATTTATTTTACGTATCGCAGTAATGACTAAAAGCACTAATGACATGATGACTAAAGCACAGCACTAAAGACTAATGACATACATGCATTCAAAAAGCACAATCTAATGGAAGGCTATTGGAATCTAAAAGATGTACACCAACTCAAAGATAGCTGTAAACGAAATCATGGCTCACAACATCAACATACTTACATAAACGGGAACATGAAATGTGCATATTTTTAGAAGCTTATTACTAGGAACAGTGTTAGCATTGGGCAGTAGTCGGTCAATTAGTTTGTTGTCTAGTTTGGTGGGTTTCTTACCGGAAAGTAATTTTTCTCCTAGCATGGCTACTTTCCACGGAAACATTAGGACATGTTTTGGTGCATACTACATACTGGCAAATGATCTGGCAACAACTGGTATCAAAAAGACTTATCAGGCTGAATGTAATGTTACAGGCGCCGTCGAAATCGAATGCGATGCAGAGCCCGAGCAGAGTACACGTACTGCAGAACCAATGGACTCAATTAATAACGCTGACATTGGTACTCCTTGTGAGCCTCTCCAAGTCGAGGCAATGGATGTAGAAGGTAAAAAAATATAACAAACTGCTGCTTTCTGCTACTACACTTTGCAAATTATACCAAGACAATATGAGAGTAGGCATTTAATTAATCATAACTTCATTACTTAGGTACCCCGCCTCATGCAGAATCGCCTAAGATATCAGAGCAAAACGTAGTAAATGCCAGATCACCTGAAGCCTCCGGACCAGAGAGGATGGACGAGTTTCAGTCGACACTGTCCACATCACCTTCTACTGATCCGGCGGACATTGGGAGTACGTTGCGGCATAAGTGCATATTAGTTCTACCAAATGCATTAATGTTCCACGGGCTTATGCATTAACTAATTATTATAACTTATTGTGTTTCTCTAGTGGATTTTGCGGCCCCAGAGACGCTTAGTCCACCAACCAGCGCTACATATTCACATAATTATGACATGCAGGAGTCCGACAACAGCTCATCACCCGTCCGTCCAAGTGGAGGTAATGGTCGTGCAAAATTGGTGTCACTTTGAATCGAAATGGGCTTAGAATGCATCCTATTTTATCCCATCACCTTAGACGCAGTTTTGCTTTCTTACTCAATTTAACTGTTCCATATATAGGAATGAGCCAGACCGTACCGACACTTGGGTCTGAGTCTCTCGTTGATCAACCGGAAGTTTACAATGTAATTAGAAATAAATACAACACAGATATGTCGGATCAAATTGAACTTTTTACGTTTTGCCGAGTCACGGGATTCCTTGTAGTGAGTTGTCCTAGACTAGGTGAGCATGCATCAAGTCATTATTTTAACGCGTTAGTAAATAATTATATTCAGATACAATATATTATTTTTTTGGTGTGTAGGCATAAACATTTCTGGTCATGTCAGGTACGTTCAAGTCGCATCCAAAATCATTTGGTTTGACAAAGTGAAAGGCGGCAGTGAAAGCGTAAGTTATGCTGGCATTGAGGAACATCCCATTTGGAAGTTAGTTAAAGAATATTGCTACCGGGCAAGCGGCATTTACGTTTCCGTTGTACCGGCAGTTACACATGATGTCGAAGACGTCACACCAACATGTAAGCAATTTGAGTTAATTTCTTTAATTCAGATATCATACATTTCTGCATACATTATTACATTATTACATGGGTACCGGTAGACTCATGGTGGACAAGACTGATCTTTGTAATTTGCTACCTTTAATTCCGACAAACAACAAAGATTACAGTTATTTTCCTGCTAATGTTTAAGTGGTATGCACCAAGGTGTACCAGTGCATGTTGAAAAAATATGTACATTCATTAATTAAAGATTTCACCATAGGTTATAACTGGGTCACAACCAGTGCCAAAGTGTAAACTGTAAGATTGTTGAGAATGTCAAAATGTAGCTAAAAGTTAATCTGTAATGTGATTGTTGAACCCACGCAGGTACTCCATTAACTCATGGGTCCGTGGCGATACAGCTCACAAGTACTAATCATACGGGAGATGCCGGAGCTGCCACAGATATCATAGTTGAGTCTGGAGATGACACCAACGTTGATAATGCAACCCACGGTGTGCGGGGTGTGCATGCTGTTGATCATATATCCGATACAGAAGGAAGTGATGACGGAAGTGCAACAATGACTGTAGAGGGTGGCAGTGAGGCAGGTGGCGAAACTATGATCATTGCGGCGATCCATGATTATGTATTGCTCATACATATATAATTATTTGTACAGTGAGTGTACGAAATTCGATAGGAAGTTTAGCCAGTGATGTTAGTATGTACTCGAATGCTATTTGTTTACTATTGAATCTACTCATTAACAAAAATATCTGGAAACATAAAAAATAAGGAACACCACAGACTCAGTGCACATCCGAGTTGAATACACTGGCAGAATCACTTAAGTATGTTCTACCAGATATCGATTAAATGTTTTTTTAAATCACGAACTCTGATTAACTGACGTGTTTTAAAAGCACAATTGCTACATAAAAACCATTTGACACCATGTCAAGGTGACAAAACGAAAGGGAAACGAAACGAAAGCTACAGTTCCGTTAGATGGTAAAAGTAAAAACTGCACATTTGAGTACATAATTAATTTTGTGCATGGATTAAAAATGGCCTGACTAGAGGATCTCCAACCACGAGAAAACAACAAATACCACGAAATAACAACAAATACTAGGAAGAAACAACAAATACCAGGTGAAAGCAACAAATACCAGGAGAAAACAACAAATACCACGAGAAAACAACAAATACCACGAAATAACAACAAATACCACGAGAAAACAACAAATACAACGAAAAAACAACAAATATCAGAAGAAAACAACAAATACCACGAAAAACAACAAATACCAGGAGCAAACAACCAATACAAGGAGAAAACAACAAATACCAGAAGAAAACAACAAATACCTGAAGAAAACAACAAATACCAGGAGAAAACAACGAATACCTGGATAAAACAACCAATACCTGGAGAAACAACAAATACCAGGAGAAAACAACAAATACCAGGAGAAAACAACAAATACCACGAGAAAACAACAAATACCACGAGAAAACAACAAATACCACGAAAAAACAACAAATACCACGAAAAACAACAAATATAAGGAGATATCAACATATACCAGGAGAAAACAACAAATAATAAGACAAAACAACAAATACCACGAGAAAACAACAAATACCAGGAGAAAACAACAAATACCACGAGAAAACAACAAATACCACGAGAAAACAACAAATACAACGAAAAAACAACAAATATCAGGAGAAAACAACACATACCACGAAAAACAACAAATACCAGGAGCAAACAACCAATACCTGGAGAAAACAACAAATGCCATTAGAAAACAACTAATACCAGAAGAAAACAACAAATACCTGGAGAAAACAACAAATACCAGGAGAAAACAACAAATACCAGGAGAAAACAACAAATACCAGAAGAAAACAACAAATATCAGGAGAAAACAACAAATACCAGGAGAAAACAACAAATATCAGGAGAAAACAACAAATACCACGAAAAACAACAAATACCACGAAAAACAACAAATACCAATAGCAAACAACCAATACCTGGAGAAAACAACAAATACCATTAGAAAACAACTAATACCAGAAGAAAACAACAAATACCAGGAGAAAACAACAAATACCAGGAGAAAGCAACAAATACAAGAAGAAAACAACCATTACAAGAATAAAACAACCAATACCAGGAGAAAATAACAAATACCCGGACAAAACAACAAGTACCAGGGGAAAACAACAAATATCAGAAGAAAACAACAAATACCAGGAGAAAACAACAAATACCAGGAGAAAACAACAAATACCAGGAGAAAACAACAAATACCAGGAGAAAACAACAAATACTAGGAAAAAACAACAAATACCAGGAGAAAACAACAAATACCAGGAGCAAACAACAAATACTAGGAAAAAACAACAAATACCAGATGAAAGCAACAAATACCAGGTGAAAGCAACAAATACCAGGAGAAAACGACAAATAAGAGGAGCAAACAACAAATAAAAGGAGAAAACAACAAATACAAGGAGAAAACAACAAATACCAGCAGAAAGCAACAAATACCAGAAGAAAGTAACTAACCCAGAAGAAAACAACAAATACCAGGAGCAAACAACAAATACCACTAGAAAACAACAAATACCAGGAGAAAACAACAAATACCAGGAGAAAAAAACAAATACCAGAAGAAAACAACAAATACCAGAAGAAAGTAACAAACCTAGAAGAAAACAACAAATACCAGGAGAAAACAACAGATACCAGGAGAAAACAACAAATACCAGGAGAAAACAACAAATACCAGGAGAAAACAACAAATACCAGGAGAAAACAACAAATAAGAGAAAACAACAAATACCAGGAGAAAACAACAAATTCCAGAAGAAAACAACAAATACTAGGAGAAAACAACAAATACCAGGGGAAAACAACAAATACCAAGAGAAAACAACAAATACCAGAAGAAAACAACCAATACCAGGAGAAAACAACAAATACCAGGAGAAAACAACAAATACCAGGAGAAAACAACAAATACCAGCAGAAAACAACAAATACCAGGAGAAAACAACAAATACCAGCAGAAAACAACAAATACCAGGAGAAAAAAACAAATACCAGCAGAAAACAACAAATAGCAGAAGAAAACAACCAATACCAGGAGAAAACAACAAATGCCAGGAGAAAACAACAAATACCAGGAGAAAACAACAAATACCAGGAGAAAACAACAAATACCAGGAGAAAACAACAAATACCAGGAGAAAACAACAAATACCAGGAGAAAACAACAAATAAAAAGGAGAAAACAATAAATACCAGGAGAAAACAACAAATACCACAAGAAAACAACAAATACCAGGAGATAACAACAAATACAAGAAGAAAACAACAAATACCGGGAGAAAACAACAAATACCGGGACAAAACAACAAGAACTAGGAGAAACAACAAACACAAGAAGAAAACAACAAATACCAGGAGAAAACAACAAATACCAGGAGAAAACAACAAATACCAGGAGAAAACAACAAATACCAGCAGAAAGCAACAAATACCAGAAGAAAGTAACTAACCCAGAAGAAAACAACAAATACCAGGAGCAAACAACAAATACCACTAGAAAACAACAAATACCAGGAGAAAACAACAAATACCAGGAGAAAACAACAAATACCAGAAGAAAACAACAAATACCAGAAGAAAGTAACAAACCTAGAAGAAAACAACAAATACCAGGAGAAAACAACAAATACCAGGAGAAAACAACAAATACCAGGAGAAAACAACAAATACCAGGAGAAAACAACAAATACCAGGAGAAAACAACAAATACCAGGAGAAAACAACAAATACCAGGAGAAAACAACAAATACCAGGAGAAAACAACAAATAAGAGAAAACAACAAATACCAGGAGAAAACAACAAATTCCAGAAGAAAACAACAAATACTAGGAGAAAACAACAAATACCAGGGGAAAACAACAAATACCAAGAGAAAACAACAAATACCAGAAGAAAACAACCAATACCAGGAGAAAACAACAAATACCAGGAGAAAACAACAAATACCAGGAGAAAACAACAAATACCAGCAGAAAACAACAAATACCAGGAGAAAACAACAAATACCAGCAGAAAACAACAAATACCAGCAGAAAACAACAAATACCAGGAGAAAAAAACAAATACCAGCAGAAAACAACAAATAGCAGGAGCAAACAACAAATATCAGGAGCAAACAACAAATATCAGGAGAAAACAACAAATATCAGGAGAAAACATCAAATACCAAAAGAAAACAACAAATACCAGGAGAAAACAACAAATATAAGAAGAAAACAACCAATACAAAAATAAAACAACCAATACCAGGAGAAAATAACAAATATCGGGAGAAAACAACAAATACCAGGAGAAAACAACAAATACCAGGAGAAAACAACAAATACCAGGAGAAAACAACAAATACCAGGAGAAAACAACAAATACCAGGAGAAAACAAATAAAAAGGAGAAAACAACAAATACCAGGAGAAAACAACAAATACCAGGAGAAAACAACAAATACCAGGAGAAAACAACAAATACAAGAAGAAAACAACAAATACCGGGAGAAAACAACAAATACCGGGACAAAACAACAAGAACTAGGAGAAACAACAAACACAAGAAGAAAACAACAAATACCAGGAGAAAACAACAAATACCAGGAGAAAACAACAAATACCATGAGAAAACTACACATACCAGGAGAAAACCACAAATGCCAGGAGAAAACAACAAATACCAGGAGAAAACAACAAATACCAGGAGAAAACAACAAATACTAGGAAAAAACAACAAATACCAGGTGAAAACAACAAATACCAGGAACAAACAACAAATATGAGGAGCAAGCAACTAATATAAGGAGAAAACAACAAATACCAGGAGAAAACAACAAATACCAGGAGAAAACAACAAATACCAGAAGAAAACAACCAATACCAGGAGAAAACAACAAATACCGGGACAAAACAACAAGAACTAGGAGAAACAACAAACACAAAAAGAAAACAACAAATACCAGGAGAAAACAATAAATACCAGGAGAAAACAACAAATACCAGGAGAAAACAACAAATACCAGGAGAAAACAACAAATACAAGAAGAAAGCAACAAATACCAGGAGAAAACAACAAATACCAGGAGAAAACAACAAATACCAGGAGAAAACAACAAATACCAGTAGAAAACAACAAATACCAGGAGAAAACAACAAATACCAGGAGAAAACAACAAATACCAGGAGAAAACTACACATACCAGGAGAAAACCACAAATGCCAGGGTAAAACAACAAATACCAGGAGAAAACAACAAATACCAGGAGAAAACAACAAATACTAGGAAAAAACAACAAATACCAGGTGAAAACAACAAATATGAGGAGCAAACAACTAATATAAGGAGAAAACAACAAATACCAGGGGAAAACAACAAATACCAGGAGAAAACAACAAATACCAGAAGAAAACAACCAATCCCAGGAGAAAACAACAAATACCTGGATAAACCAACAAATACCAGAAGAAAACAACAAATACCTGGAGAAAACAACAAACACCAAGAGAAAACAACAAATACCAGGAGAAAACAACAAATACAAGAAGAAAACAACAAATACCGGGAGAAAACAACATATACAAGAAGAAAACAACAAATACCGGGAGAAAACAACAAATACCGGGACAAAACAACAAGAACTAGGAGAAACAACAAACACAAGAAAAAAACAACAAATACCAGGAGAAAACAATAAATACCAGGAGAAAACAACAAATACCAGGAGAAAACAACAAATACCAGGAGAAAACAACAAATACAAGAAGAAAACAACAAATACCGGGACAAAACAACAAATACCGGGACAAAACAACAAGAACTAGGAGAAACAACAAACACAAGAAGAAAACAACAAATACCAGGAGAAAACAACAAATACCAGGAGAAAACAACAAATACCAGGAGAAAACAACAAATACCAGGAGAAAACTACACATACCAGGAGAAAACCACAAATGCCAGGAGAAAACAACAAATACCAGGAGAAAACAACAAATACCAGGAGAAAACAACAAATACTAGGAAAAAAACAACAAATGCCAGGTGAAAACAACAAATACCAGGAACAAACAACAAATATGAGGAGCAAACAACTAATATAAGGAGAAAACAACAAATACAAGGAGAAAACAACAAATACAAGGAGAAAACAACAAATACCAGGAAAAAACAACAAATACCAGAAGAAAACAACCAATACCAGGAGAAAACAACAAATACCTGGATAAACCAACAAATACCAGAAGAAAACAACAAATACCTGGAGAAAACAACAAACACCAAGAGAAAACAACAAATACCAGAAGAACACAACAAATACCAGGAGTAAACAACAAATACCAGCAGACAACAACTAATACCAGCAGACAACAACAAATATCAGGAGTAAACAACAAATATCAGGAGTAAACAACAAATATCAGGAGTAAACAACAAATATCAGCAGAAAACAACAAATACCAAAAGAAAACAACAAATGCCAGGAGAAAACAACAAATACCAGGAGAAAACAACAAATACCAGGGGAAAACAACAAATACCAAGAGAAAACAACAAATACCAGAAGAAAACAACCAATATTAGGAGAAAACAACAAATACCAGGAGAAAACAACAAATACCAGGAGAAAACAACAAATACCAGGAGAAAACAACAAATACCAGGAGAAAACAACAAATACCAGGAGAAAACAACAAATACCAGGAGAAAACTACACATACCAGGAGAAAACCACAAATGCCAGGGTAAAACAACAAATACCAGGAGAAAACAACAAATACCAGGAGAAAACAACAAATACTAGGAAAAAACAACAAATACCAGGTGAAAACAACAAATATGAGGAGCAAACAACTAATATAAGGAGAAAACAACAAATACCAGGGGAAAACAACAAATACCAGGAGAAAACAACAAATACCAGAAGAAAACAACCAATCCCAGGAGAAAACAACAAATACCTGGATAAACCAACAAATACCAGAAGAAAACAACAAATACCTGGAGAAAACAACAAACACCAAGAGAAAACAACAAATACCAGGAGAAAACAACAAATACAAGAAGAAAACAACAAATACCGGGAGAAAACAACAAATACAAGAAGAAAACAACAAATACCGGGAGAAAACAACAAATACCGGGACAAAACAACAAGAACTAGGAGAAACAACAAACACAAGAAAAAAACAACAAATACCAGGAGAAAACAATAAATACCAGGAGAAAACAACAAATACCAGGAGAAAACAACAAATACCAGGAGAAAACAACAAATACAAGAAGAAAACAACAAATACCGGGACAAAACAACAAATACCGGGACAAAACAACAAGAACTAGGAGAAACAACAAACACAAGAAGAAAACAACAAATACCAGGAGAAAACAACAAATACCAGGAGAAAACAACAAATACCAGGAGAAAACAACAAATACCAGGAGAAAACTACACATACCAGGAGAAAACCACAAATGCCAGGAGAAAACAACAAATACCAGGAGAAAACAACAAATACCAGGAGAAAACAACAAATACTAGGAAAAAACAACAAATGCCAGGTGAAAACAACAAATACCAGGAACAAACAACAAATATGAGGAGCAAACAACTAATATAAGGAGAAAACAACAAATACAAGGAGAAAACAACAAATACAAGGAGAAAACAACAAATACCAGGAAAAAACAACAAATACCAGAAGAAAACAACCAATACCAGGAGAAAACAACAAATACCTGGATAAACCAACAAATACCAGAAGAAAACAACAAATACCTGGAGAAAACAACAAACACCAAGAGAAAACAACAAATACCAGAAGAACACAACAAATACCAGGAGTAAACAACAAATACCAGCAGACAACAACTAATACCAGCAGACAACAACAAATATCAGGAGTAAACAACAAATATCAGGAGTAAACAACAAATATCAGGAGTAAACAACAAATATCAGCAGAAAACAACAAATACCAAAAGAAAACAACAAATGCCAGGAGAAAACAACAAATACCAGGAGAAAACAACAAATACCAGGGGAAAACAACAAATACCAAGAGAAAACAACAAATACCAGAAGAAAACAACCAATATTAGGAGAAAACAACAAATACCAGGAGAAAACAACAAATACCAGGAGAAAACAACAAATACCAGGAGAAAACAACAAATACCAGGAGAAAACAACAAATACCAGGAGAAAACAACAAATACCAGGAGAAAACAACAAATACCAGGAGAAAACAACAAATACCAGGAGAAAACAACAAATACCAACAGAAAACAACAAATACCAGGAGAAAACAACAAATACCAGCCGAAAACAACAAATACCAGGAGAAAACAACAAATACCAGCAGAAAACAACAAATACCAGCAGAAAACAACAAATATCAGGAGCAAACAACAAATATCAGGAGAAAACAACAAATACCAAAAGAAAACAACAAATACCAGGAGAAAACAACAAATACCAGGAGAAAACAACAAATACCAGGAGAAAACAACAAATACAAGAAGAAAACAAATACGAGGAGAAAACAACAAATATCAGGAGATAACAACAAATACCAGAAGAAAACAACCAATACCAGGAGAAAACAACAAATACCTGGATAAACCAACAAATACCAGAAGAAAACAACAAATACCTGGAGAAAACAACAAACACCAAGAGAAAACAACAAATACCAGAAGAACACAACAAATACCAGGAGTAAACAACAAATACCAGCAGACAACAACTAATACCAGCAGACAACAACAAATATCAGGAGTAAACAACAAATATCAGGAGTAAACAACAAATATCAGGAGTAAACAACAAATATCAGCAGAAAACAACAAATACCAAAAGAAAACAACAAATGCCAGGAGAAAACAACAAATACCAGGAGAAAACAACAAACACCAAGAGAAAACAACAAATACCAGAAGAACACAACAAATACCAGGAGTAAACAACAAATACCAGCAGACAACAACTAATACCAGCAGACAACAACAAATATCAGGAGTAAACAACAAATATCAGGAGTAAACAACAAATATCAGGAGTAAACAACAAATATCAGCAGAAAACAACAAATACCAAAAGAAAACAACAAATGCCAGGAGAAAACAACAAATACCAGGAGAAAACAACAAATACCAGGGGAAAACAACAAATACCAAGAGAAAACAACAAATACCAGAAGAAAACAACCAATATTAGGAGAAAACAACAAATACCAGGAGAAAACAACAAATACCAGGAGAAAACAACAAATACCAGGAGAAAACAACAAATACCAGGAGAAAACAACAAATACCAGGAGAAAACAACAAATACCAGGAGAAAACAACAAATACCAGGAGAAAACAACAAATACCAGGAGAAAACAACAAATACCAGGAGAAAACAACAAATACCAGGAGAAAACAACAAATACCAACAGAAAACAACAAATACCAGGAGAAAACAACAAATACCAGCCGAAAACAACAAATACCAGGAGAAAACAACAAATACCAGCAGAAAACAACAAATACCAGCAGAAAACAACAAATATCAGGAGCAAACAACAAATATCAGGAGAAAACAACAAATACCAAAAGAAAACAACAAATACCAGGAGAAAACAACAAATACCAGGAGAAAACAACAAATACCAGGAGAAAACAACAAATACCAGCAGACAACAACTAATACCAGCAGACAACAACAAATATCAGGAGTAAACAACAAATATCAGGAGTAAACAACAAATATCAGGAGTAAACAACAAATATCAGCAGAAAACAACAAATACCAAAAGAAAACAACAAATGCCAGAAGAAAACAACAAATACCTGGAGAAAACAACAAACACCAAGAGAAAACAACAAATACCAGGAGTAAACAACAAATACCAGCAGACAACAACTAATACCAGCAGACAACAACAAATATCAGGAGTAAACAACAAATATCAGGAGTAAACAACAAATATCAGGAGTAAACAACAAATATCAGCAGAAAACAACAAATACCAAAAGAAAACAACAAATGCCAGAAGAAAACAACAAATACCTGGAGAAAACAACAAACACCAAGAGAAAACAACAAATACCAGAAGAACACAACAAATACCAGGAGTAAACAACAAATACCAGCAGACAACAACTAATACCAGCAGACAACAACAAATATCAGGAGTAAACAACAAATATCAGGAGTAAACAACAAATATCAGGAGTAAACAACAAATATCAGCAGAAAACAACAAATACCAAAAGAAAACAACAAATGCCAGGAGAAAACAACAAATACCAGGAGAAAACAACAAATACCAGGGGAAAACAACAAATACCAAGAGAAAACAACAAATACCAGAAGAAAACAACCAATATTAGGAGAAAACAACAAATACCAGGAGAAAACAACAAATACCAGGAGAAAACAACAAATACCAGGAGAAAACAACAAATACCAGGAGAAAACAACAAATACCAGGAGAAAACAACAAATACCAGGAGAAAACAACAAATACCAGGAGAAAACAACAAATACCAGGAGAAAACAACAAATACCAGGAGAAAACAACAAATACCAGGAGAAAACAACAAATACCAACAGAAAACAACAAATACCAGGAGAAAACAACAAATACCAGCCGAAAACAACAAATACCAGGAGAAAACAACAAATACCAGCAGAAAACAACAAATACCAGCAGAACACAACAAATACCAGGAGCAAACAACAAATATCAGGAGAAAACAACAAATACCAAAAGAAAACAACAAATACCAGGAGAAAACAACAAATACCAGGAGAAAACAACAAATACCAGGAGAAAACAACAAATACAAGAAGAAAACAAATACGAGGAGAAAACAACAAATATCAGGAGATAACAACAAATACCGGGACATAACAACAAGTACCAGGGGAAAACCACAAATACAAGAAGAAAACAACAAATACCAGGAGAAAACAACAAATACCGGGAGAAAACAACAAATACCGGGACAAAACAACAAGAACTAGGAGAAACAACAAATACAAGAAGAAAACAACAAATACCAGGAGAAAACAACAAATACCAGGAGAAAACTACACATACCAGGAGAAAACAACAAATACCAGGAGAAAACAACAAATACCAGGAGAAAACAACAAATACCAGGAGAAAACAACAAATACCAGGGGAAAACAACAAATACCAGGAGAAAACAAATAAAAAGGATAAAACAATAAATACCAGGAGAAAACAACAAATACCAGGAGAAAACAACAAATACCAGGAGAAAACAACAAATACCAGGAGAAAACAACAAATACAAGAAGAAAACAACAAATACCGGGAGAAAACAACAAATACCGGGACAAAACAACAAGAACTAGGAGAAACAACAAACACAAGAAGAAAACAACAAATACCAGGAGAAAACAACAAATACCAGGAGAAAACAACAAATACCAGGAGAAAACTACACATACCAGGAGAAAACCACAAATGCCAGGAGAAAACAACAAATACCAGGAGAAAACAACAAATACCAGGAGAAAACAACAAATACCAGGAGAAAACTACACATACCAGGAGAAAACCACAAATGCCAGGAGAAAACAACAAATACCAGGAGAAAACAATAAATACCAGGAGAAAACAACAAATACCAGGAGAAAACAACAAATACCAGGAGAAAACAACAAATACAAGAAGAAAGCAACAAATACCAGGAGAAAACAACAAATACCAGGAGAAAACAACAAATACCAGCAGAAAACAACAAATACCAGAAGAAAACAACAAATACCAGGAGAAAACAACAAATACCAGGAGAAAACTACACATACCAGGAGAAAACCACAAATGCCAGGGTAAAACAACAAATACCAGGAGAAAACAACAAATACCAGGAGAAAACAACAAATACTAGGAAAAAACAACAAATACCAGGTGAAAACAACAAATACCAGGAACAAACAACAAATATGAGGAGCAAACAACTAATATAAGGAGAAAACAACAAATACCAGGGGAAAACAACAAATACCAGGAGAAAACAACAAATACCAGAAGAAAACAACCAATCCCAGGAGAAAACAACAAATACCTGGATAAACCAACAAATACCAGAAGAAAACAACAAATACATGGAGAAAACAACAAACACCAAGAGAAAACAACAAATACCAGGAGAAAACAACAAATACAAGAAGAAAACAACAAATACAACGAAAAAACAACAAATACAAGAAGAAAACAACAAATACCGGGAGAAAACAACAAATACCGGGACAAAACAACAAGAACTAGGAGAAACAACAAACACAAGAAGAAAACAACAAATACAACGAAAAAACAACAAATATCAGAAGAAAACAACAAATACCACGAAAAACAACAAATACCAGGAGCAAACAACCAATACAAGGAGAAAACAACAAATACCAGAAGAAAACAACAAATACCTGAAGAAAACAACAAATACCAGGAGAAAACAACGAATACCTGGATAAAACAACCAATACCTGGAGAAACAACAAATACCAGGAGAAAACAACAAATACCAGGAGAAAACAACAAATACCACGAGAAAACAACAAATACCACGAGAAAACAACAAATACCACGAAAAAACAACAAATACCACGAAAAACAACAAATATAAGGAGATATCAACATATACCAGGAGAAAACAACAAATAATAAGACAAAACAACAAATACCACGAGAAAACAACAAATACCAGGAGAAAACAACAAATACCACGAGAAAACAACAAATACCACGAGAAAACAACAAATACAACGAAAAAACAACAAATATCAGGAGAAAACAACACATACCACGAAAAACAACAAATACCAGGAGCAAACAACCAATACCTGGAGAAAACAACAAATGCCATTAGAAAACAACTAATACCAGAAGAAAACAACAAATACCTGGAGAAAACAACAAATACCAGGAGAAAACAACAAATACCAGGAGAAAACAACAAATACCAGAAGAAAACAACAAATATCAGGAGAAAACAACAAATACCAGGAGAAAACAACAAATATCAGGAGAAAACAACAAATACCACGAAAAACAACAAATACCACGAAAAACAACAAATACCAATAGCAAACAACCAATACCTGGAGAAAACAACAAATACCATTAGAAAACAACTAATACCAGAAGAAAACAACAAATACCAGGAGAAAACAACAAATACCAGGAGAAAGCAACAAATACAAGAAGAAAACAACCATTACAAGAATAAAACAACCAATACCAGGAGAAAATAACAAATACCGGGACAAAACAACAAGTACCAGGGGAAAACAACAAATATCAGAAGAAAACAACAAATACCAGGAGAAAACAACAAATACCAGGAGAAAACAACAAATACCAGGAGAAAACAACAAATACCAGGAGAAAACAACAAATACTAGGAAAAAACAACAAATACCAGGAGAAAACAACAAATACCAGGAGCAAACAACAAATACTAGGAAAAAACAACAAATACCAGATGAAAGCAACAAATACCAGGTGAAAGCAACAAATACCAGGAGAAAACGACAAATAAGAGGAGCAAACAACAAATAAAAGGAGAAAACAACAAATACAAGGAGAAAACAACAAATACCAGCAGAAAGCAACAAATACCAGAAGAAAGTAACTAACCCAGAAGAAAACAACAAATACCAGGAGCAAACAACAAATACCACTAGAAAACAACAAATACCAGGAGAAAACAACAAATACCAGGAGAAAACAACAAATACCAGAAGAAAACAACAAATACCAGAAGAAAGTAACAAACCTAGAAGAAAACAACAAATACCAGGAGAAAACAACAGATACCAGGAGAAAACAACAAATACCAGGAGAAAACAACAAATACCAGGAGAAAACAACAAATACCAGGAGAAAACAACAAATAAGAGAAAACAACAAATACCAGGAGAAAACAACAAATTCCAGAAGAAAACAACAAATACTAGGAGAAAACAACAAATACCAGGGGAAAACAACAAATACCAAGAGAAAACAACAAATACCAGAAGAAAACAACCAATACCAGGAGAAAACAACAAATACCAGGAGAAAACAACAAATACCAGGAGAAAACAACAAATACCAGCAGAAAACAACAAATACCAGGAGAAAACAACAAATACCAGCAGAAAACAACAAATACCAGGAGAAAAAAACAAATACCAGCAGAAAACAACAAATAGCAGAAGAAAACAACCAATACCAGGAGAAAACAACAAATGCCAGGAGAAAACAACAAATACCAGGAGAAAACAACAAATACCAGGAGAAAACAACAAATACCAGGAGAAAACAACAAATACCAGGAGAAAACAACAAATACCAGGAGAAAACAACAAATAAAAAGGAGAAAACAATAAATACCAGGAGAAAACAACAAATACCACAAGAAAACAACAAATACCAGGAGATAACAACAAATACAAGAAGAAAACAACAAATACCGGGAGAAAACAACAAATACCGGGACAAAACAACAAGAACTAGGAGAAACAACAAACACAAGAAGAAAACAACAAATACCAGGAGAAAACAACAAATACCAGGAGAAAACAACAAATACCAGCAGAAAGCAACAAATACCAGAAGAAAGTAACTAACCCAGAAGAAAACAACAAATACCACTAGAAAACAACAAATACCAGGAGAAAACAACAAATACCAGGAGAAAACAACAAATACCAGAAGAAAACAACAAATACCAGAAGAAAGTAACAAACCTAGAAGAAAACAACAAATACCAGGAGAAAACAACAAATACCAGGAGAAAACAACAAATACCAGGAGAAAACAACAAATACCAGGAGAAAACAACAAATACCAGGAGAAAACAACAAATACCAGGAGAAAACAACAAATAAGAGAAAACAACAAATACCAGGAGAAAACAACAAATTCCAGAAGAAAACAACAAATACTAGGAGAAAACAACAAATACCAGGGGAAAACAACAAATACCAAGAGAAAACAACAAATACCAGAAGAAAACAACCAATACCAGGAGAAAACAACAAATACCAGGAGAAAACAACAAATACCAGGAGAAAACAACAAATACCAGCAGAAAACAACAAATACCAGGAGAAAACAACAAATACCAGCAGAAAACAACAAATACCAGGAGAAAAAAACAAATACCAGCAGAAAACAACAAATAGCAGGAGCAAACAACAAATATCAGGAGCAAACAACAAATATCAGGAGAAAACAACAAATATCAGGAGAAAACATCAAATACCAAAAGAAAACAACAAATACCAGGAGAAAACAACAAATATAAGAAGAAAACAACCAATACAAAAATAAAACAACCAATACCAGGAGAAAATAACAAATATCGGGAGAAAACAACAAATACCAGGAGAAAACAACAAATACCAGGAGAAAACAACAAATACCAGGAGAAAACAACAAATACCAGGAGAAAACAACAAATACCAGGAGAAAACAACAAATACCAGGAGAAAACAAATAAAAAGGAGAAAACAACAAATACCAGGAGAAAACAACAAATACCAGGAGAAAACAACAAATACCAGGAGAAAACAACAAATACAAGAAGAAAACAACAAATACCGGGAGAAAACAACAAATACCGGGACAAAACAACAAGAACTAGGAGAAACAACAAACACAAGAAGAAAACAACAAATACCAGGAGAAAACAACAAATACCAGGAGAAAACAACAAATACCATGAGAAAACTACACATACCAGGAGAAAACCACAAATGCCAGGAGAAAACAACAAATACCAGGAGAAAACAACAAATACCAGGAGAAAACAACAAATACTAGGAAAAAACAACAAATACCAGGTGAAAACAACAAATACCAGGAACAAACAACAAATATGAGGAGCAAGCAACTAATATAAGGAGAAAACAACAAATACCAGGAGAAAACAACAAATACCAGAAGAAAACAACCAATACCAGGAGAAAACAACAAATACCGGGACAAAACAACAAGAACTAGGAGAAACAACAAACACAAAAAGAAAACAACAAATACCAGGAGAAAACAATAAATACCAGGAGAAAACAACAAATACCAGGAGAAAACAACAAATACCAGGAGAAAACAACAAATACAAGAAGAAAGCAACAAATACCAGGAGAAAACAACAAATACCAGGAGAAAACAACAAATACCAGGAGAAAACAACAAATACCAGCAGAAAACAACAAATACCAGGAGAAAACAACAAATACCAGGAGAAAACAACAAATACCAGGAGAAAACTACACATACCAGGAGAAAACCACAAATGCCAGGGTAAAACAACAAATACCAGGAGAAAACAACAAATACCAGGAGAAAACAACAAATACTAGGAAAAAACAACAAATACCAGGTGAAAACAACAAATACCAGGAACAAACAACAAATATGAGGAGCAAACAACTAATATAAGGAGAAAACAACAAATACCAGGGGAAAACAACAAATACCAGGAGAAAACAACAAATACCAGAAGAAAACAACCAATCCCAGGAGAAAACAACAAATACCTGGATAAACCAACAAATACCAGAAGAAAACAACAAATACCTGGAGAAAACAACAAACACCAAGAGAAAACAACAAATACCAGGAGAAAACAACAAATACAAGAAGAAAACAACAAATACCGGGAGAAAACAACAAATACAAGAAGAAAACAACAAATACCGGGAGAAAACAACAAATACCGGGACAAAACAACAAGAACTAGGAGAAACAACAAACACAAGAAGAAAACAACAAATACCAGGAGAAAACAATAAATACCAGGAGAAAACAACAAATACCAGGAGAAAACAACAAATACCAGGAGAAAACAACAAATACAAGAAGAAAACAACAAATACCGGGACAAAACAACAAATACCGGGACAAAACAACAAGAACTAGGAGAAACAACAAACACAAGAAGAAAACAACAAATACCAGGAGAAAACAACAAATACCAGGAGAAAACAACAAATACCAGGAGAAAACTACACATACCAGGAGAAAACCACAAATGCCAGGAGAAAACAACAAATACCAGGAGAAAACAACAAATACCAGGAGAAAACAACAAATACTAGGAAAAAACAACAAATGCCAGGTGAAAACAACAAATACCAGGAACAAACAACAAATATGAGGAGCAAACAACTAATATAAGGAGAAAACAACAAATACAAGGAGAAAACAACAAATACCAGGAAAAAACAACAAATACCAGAAGAAAACAACCAATACCAGGAGAAAACAACAAATACCTGGATAAACCAACAAATACCAGAAGAAAACAACAAATACCTGGAGAAAACAACAAACACCAAGAGAAAACAACAAATACCAGAAGAACACAACAAATACCAGGAGTAAACAACAAATACCAGCAGACAACAACTAATACCAGCAGACAACAACAAATATCAGGAGTAAACAACAAATATCAGGAGTAAACAACAAATATCAGCAGAAAACAACAAATACCAAAAGAAAACAACAAATGCCAGGAGAAAACAACAAATACCAGGAGAAAACAACAAATACCAGGGGAAACAACAAATACCAAGAGAAAACAACAAATACCAGAAGAAAACAACCAATATTAGGAGAAAACAACAAATACCAGGAGAAAACAACAAATACCAGGAGAAAACAACAAATACCAGGAGAAAACAACAAATACCAGGAGAAAACAACAAATACCAGGAGAAAACAACAAATACCAGGAGAAAACAACAAATACCAGGAGAAAACAACAAATACCAGGAGAAAACAACAAATACCAGGAGAAAACAACAAATACCAACAGAAAACAACAAATACCAGGAGAAAACAACAAATACCAGCCGAAAACAACAAATACCAGGAGAAAACAACAAATACCAGCAGAAAACAACAAATACCAGCAGAAAACAACAAATATCAGGAGCAAACAACAAATATCAGGAGAAAACAACAAATACCAAAAGAAAACAACAAATACCAGGAGAAAACAACAAATACCAGGAGAAAACAACAAATACCAGGAGAAAACAACAAATACAAGAAGAAAACAAATACGAGGAGAAAACAACAAATATCAGGAGATAACAACAAATACCGGGACATAACAACAAGTACCAGGGGAAAACCACAAATACAAGAAGAAAACAACAAATACCAGGAGAAAACAACAAATACCGGGAGAAAACAACAAATACCGGGACAAAACAACAAGAACTAGGAGAAACAACAAACACAAGAAGAAAACAACAAATACCAGGAGAAAACAACAAATACCAGGAGAAAACTACACATACCAGGAGAAAACAACAAATACCAGGAGAAAACAACAAATACCAGGAGAAAACAACAAATACCAGGAGAAAACAACAAATACCAGGGGAAAACAACAAATACCAGGAGAAAACAAATAAAAAGGAGAAAACAATAAATACCAGGAGAAAACAACAAATACCAGGAGAAAACAACAAATACCAGGAGAAAACAACAAATACCAGGAGAAAACAACAAATACAAGAAGAAAACAACAAATACCGGGAGAAAACAACAAATACCGGGACAAAACAACAAGAACTAGGAGAAACAACAAACACAAGAAGAAAACAACAAATACCAGGAGAAAACAACAAATACCAGGAGAAAACAACAAATACCAGGAGAAAACTACACATACCAGGAGAAAACCACAAATGCCAGGAGAAAACAACAAATACCAGGAGAAAACAACAAATACCAGGAGAAAACAACAAATACTAGGAAAAAACAACAAATACCAGGTGAAAACAACAAATACCAGGAACAAACAACAAATATGAGGAGCAAGCAACTAATATAAGGAGAAAACAACAAATACCAGGAGAAAACAACAAATACCAGAAGAAAACAACCAATACCAGGAGAAAACAACAAATACCGGGACAAAACAACAAGAACTAGGAGAAACAACAAACACAAAAAGAAAACAACAAATACCAGGAGAAAACAATAAATACCAGGAGAAAACAACAAATACCAGGAGAAAACAACAAATACCAGGAGAAAACAACAAATACAAGAAGAAAGCAACAAATACCAGGAGAAAACAACAAATACCAGGAGAAAACAACAAATACCAGGAGAAAACAACAAATACCAGCAGAAAACAACAAATACCAGAAGAAAACAACAAATACCAGGAGAAAACAACAAATACCAGGAGAAAACTACACATACCAGGAGAAAACCACAAATGCCAGGGTAAAACAACAAATACCAGGAGAAAACAACAAATACCAGGAGAAAACAACAAATACTAGGAAAAAACAACAAATACCAGGTGAAAACAACAAATACCAGGAACAAACAACAAATATGAGGAGCAAACAACTAATATAAGGAGAAAACAACAAATACCAGGGGAAAACAACAAATACCAGGAGAAAACAACAAATACCAGAAGAAAACAACCAATCCCAGGAGAAAACAACAAATACCTGGATAAACCAACAAATACCAGAAGAAAACAACAAATACCTGGAGAAAACAACAAACACCAAGAGAAAACAACAAATACCAGGAGAAAACAACAAATACAAGAAGAAAACAACAAATACCGGGAGAAAACAACAAATACAAGAAGAAAACAACAAATACCGGGAGAAAACAACAAATACCGGGACAAAACAACAAGAACTAGGAGAAACAACAAACACAAGAAGAAAACAACAAATACCAGGAGAAAACAATAAATACCAGGAGAAAACAACAAATACCAGGAGAAAACAACAAATACCAGGAGAAAACAACAAATACAAGAAGAAAACAACAAATACCGGGACAAAACAACAAATACCGGGACAAAACAACAAGAACTAGGAGAAACAACAAACACAAGAAGAAAACAACAAATACCAGGAGAAAACAACAAATACCAGGAGAAAACAACAAATACCAGGAGAAAACTACACATACCAGGAGAAAACCACAAATGCCAGGAGAAAACAACAAATACCAGGAGAAAACAACAAATACCAGGAGAAAACAACAAATACTAGGAAAAAACAACAAATGCCAGGTGAAAACAACAAATACCAGGAACAAACAACAAATATGAGGAGCAAACAACTAATATAAGGAGAAAACAACAAATACAAGGAGAAAACAACAAATACCAGGAAAAAACAACAAATACCAGAAGAAAACAACCAATACCAGGAGAAAACAACAAATACCTGGATAAACCAACAAATACCAGAAGAAAACAACAAATACCTGGAGAAAACAACAAACACCAAGAGAAAACAACAAATACCAGAAGAACACAACAAATACCAGGAGTAAACAACAAATACCAGCAGACAACAACTAATACCAGCAGACAACAACAAATATCAGGAGTAAACAACAAATATCAGGAGTAAACAACAAATATCAGCAGATAACAACAAATACCAAAAGAAAACAACAAATGCCAGGAGAAAACAACAAATACCTGGAGAAAACAACAAATACCAGGAGAAAACAACAAATAAGAGAAAACAACAAATACCAGGAGAAAACAACAAATTCCAGGAGAAAACAACAAATACCAGGAGAAAACAACAAATACCAAGAGAAAACAGCAAATACCAGAAGAAAACAACCAATACCAGGAGAAAACAACAAATACCAGGAGAAAACAACAAATACCAGGAGAAAACCACAAATACCAGGAGAAAACCACAAATATTAGGAGAAAACAACAAATACCAGGAGAAAACAACCAATACCAGGAGAAAACAACAAATACCAGCAGAAAACAACAAATACCAGCAGAAAACAACAAATATCAGGAGCAAACAACAAATATCAGGAGAAAACAACAAATACCAAAAGAAAACAACAAATACCAGGAGAAAACAACAAATACCAGGAGAAAACAACAAATACAAGAAGAAAACAAATACGAGGAGAAAACAACAAATATCAGGAGATAACAACAAATACCGGGACATAACAACAAGTACCAGGGGAAAACCACAAATACAAGAAGAAAACAACAAATACCAGGAGAAAACAACAAATACCGGGAGAAAACAACAAATACCGGGACAAAACAACAAGAACTAGGAGAAACAACAAACACAAGAAGAAAACAACAAATACCAGGAGAAAACAACAAATACCAGGAGAAAACTACACATACCAGGAGAAACCAACAAATACCAGGAGAAAACCACAAATGCCAGGAGAAAACCACAAATGCCAGGAGAAAACAACAAAAACCAGGAGAAAACAACAAATACCAGGAGAAAATAACAAATACTAGGAAAAAACAACAAATACCAGGTGAAAACAACAAATACCAGGAACAAACAACAAATATGAGGAGCAAACAACTAATATAAGGAGAAAACAACAAATACCAGGAGAAAACAACAAATACCAGGAGAAAACAACAAATACCAGAAGAAAACAACCAATACCAGGAGAAAACAACAAATACCTGGATAAACCAACAAATACCAGAAGAAAACAACAAATACCTGGAGAAAACAACAAACACCAAGAGAAAACAACAAATACCAGAAGAACACAACAAATACCAGGAGTAAACAACAAATACCAGCAGACAACAACTAATACCAGCAGACAACAACAAATATCAGGAGTAAACAACAAATATCAGGAGAAAACAACAAATACCAAAAGAAAACAACAAATGCCAGGAGAAAAACCCAAATACCAGGAGAAAACAACAAACACCAGGAGAAAACAACAAACACCAGGAGAAAACAACAAGTACAAGAAGAAAACAACCAATACAGGAATAAAACAACCAATACCAGGAGAAAATAACAAATATCGGGAGAAAACAACAAATACTAGGAGAAAACTACAAATACCAGGAGAAAACAACAAATACCAGAAGAAAACAACAAATACCAGGAGAAAGCAACAAATACAAGAAGAAAACAACCAATACAAGAATAAAACAACCAATACCAGGAGAAAATAACAAATACCGGGACAAAACAACAAATACCAGGAGAAAGCAACAAATACCAGGAGAAAGCAACAAATACAAGAAGAAAACAACCAATACAAGAAGAAAACAACCAATACAAGAAGAAAACAACCAATACAAGAATAAAACAACCAATACCAGGAGAAAATAACAAATACCGGGACAAAACAACAAGTACCAGGGGAAAACCACAAATACAAGAAGTAAACAAGAAATACCAGGAGAAAACAACAAATACCGGGAGAAAACAACAAATACCGCGACAAAACAACAAGAACTAGGAGAAACAACAAATACAAGAAGAAAACAACAAATACCAGGAGAAAACAACAAATGCCAGGAGAAAACAACAAATATCAGGAGAAAACTACACATACCAGGAGAAACCAACAAATACCAGGAGAAAACCACAAATGCCAGGAGAAAACAACAAATACCAGGAGAAAACAACAAATACCAGGAGAAAACAACAAATACCAGGAGAAAACAACAAATACCAAGAGAAAACAACAAATACCAAGAGAAAACAACAAATACCAGGAGAAAACAACAAATACCAAGAGAAAACAACAAATACCAGGAGAAAGCAACAAATACTAGGAAAAGACAACAAATACCAGGTGAAAACAACAAATACCAGGAGCAAACAACAAATATGAGGAGCAAACAACTAATATAAGGAGAAAACAACAAATACCATTAGCAAACAACAAATACCAGGAGAAAACAACCAATAAAAGGAGAAAACAACAAATACCAGGAGAAAACAACAAATACCAAGATAAAACAACAAATACCATTATAAAACCACAAATACCAGGAGAAAACCACAAATACCAGGAGAAAACAACAAATACCAGCAGAAAACAACAAATACCAGGAAAAAACAACAAATACCAGGTCAAAACAACAAATACCAGGAGAAAACAACAAATACCAGGAGCAAATAACAAATACTAGGAAAAAACAACAAATACCAGATGAAAGCAACAAATACCAGGTGAAAGCAACAAATACCAGGAGAAAACGACAAATAAGAGGAGCAAACAACATATATAAGGAGAAAACAACAAATACAAGGAGAAAACAACAAATACAAGGAGAAAACAACAAATACCAGCAGAAAGCAACAAATACCAGAAGAAAGTAACTAACCCAGAAGAAAACAACAAATACCAGGAGCAAACAACAAATACCACTAGAAAACAACAAATACCAGGAGAAAACAACAAATACCAGGAGAAAACAACAAATACCAGGAGAAAACAACAAATACCAGCAGAAAACATCAAATACCAGAAGAAAGTAACAAACCTAGAAGAAAACAACAAACACCAGGAGAAAACAACAAATACCAGGAGAAAACAACAAATACCAGGAGAAAACAACAAATACCAGGAGAAAACAACAAATACCAGGAGAAAACAACAAATACCAGGAGAAAACAACAAATACCAGGAGAAAACAACAAATAAGAGAAAACAACAAATACCAGGAGAAAACAACAAATTCCAGGAGAAAACAACAAATACCAGGAGAAAACAACAAATATTAGGAGAAAACAACAAATACCAGGAGAAAACAACCAATACCAGGAGAAAACAACAAATACCATGAGAAAACAACAAATACCAGGAGAAAACAACAAATACCAGCAGAAAGCAACAAATACCAGAAGAAAGTAACTAACCCAGAAGAAAACAACAAATACCAGGAGCAAACAACAAATACCACTAGAAAACAACAAATACCAGGAGAAAACAACAAATACCAGGAGAAAACAACAAATACCAGGAGAAAACAACAAATACCAGCAGAAAACATCAAATACCAGAAGAAAGTAACAAACCTAGAAGAAAACAACAAACACCAGGAGAAAACAACAAATACCAGGAGAAAACAACAAATACCAGGAGAAAACAACAAATACCAGGAGAAAACAACAAATACCAGGAGAAAACAACAAATAAGAGAAAACAACAAATACCAGGAGAAAACAACAAATTCCAGGAGAAAACAACAAATACCAGGAGAAAACAACAAATATTAGGAGAAAACAACAAATACCAGGAGAAAACAACCAATACCAGGAGAAAACAACAAATACCATGAGAAAACAACAAATACCAGGAGAAAACAACAAATACCATGAGAAAACACCAAATACCAGGAGAAAACAACAAATACAAGGAGAAAACCACAAATACCAGGAGAAAACGACAAATACCAGGAAAAAACAACAAATACCAGGTCAAAACAACAAATACCAGGAGAAAACAACAAATACCAGGAGCAAACAACAAATACTAGGAAAAAACAACAAATACCAGATGAAAGCAACAAATACCAGGTGAAAGCAACAAATACCAGGAGAAAACGACAAATAAGAGGAGCAAACAACAAATATAAGGAGAAAACAACAAATACAAGGAGAAAACAACAAATACAAGGAGAAAACAACAAATACAAGGAGAAAACAACAAATACCAGCAGAAAGCAACAAATACCAGAAGAAAGTAACTAACCCAGAAGAAAACAACAAATACCAGGAGCAAACAACAAATACCACTAGAAAACAACAAATACCAGGAGAAAACAACAAATACCAGGAGAAAACAACAAATACCAGGAGAAAACAACAAATACCAGCAGAAAACATCAAATACCAGAAGAAAGTAACAAACCTAGAAGAAAACAACAAATACCAGGAGAAAACAACAAATACCAGGAGAAAACAACAAATACCAGGAGAAAACAACAAATACCAGGAGAAAACAACAAATACCAGGAGAAAACAACAAATACCAGGAGAAAACAACAAATAAGAGAAAACAACAAATACCAGGAGAAAACAACAAATTCCAGGAGAAAACAACAAATACCAGGAGAAAACAACAAATACCAAGAGAAAACAGCAAATACCAGAAGAAAACAACCAATACCAGGAGAAAACAACAAATACCAGGAGAAAACAACAAATACCAGGAGAAAACCACAAATACCAGGAGAAAACCACAAATATTAGGAGAAAACAACAAATACCAGGAGAAAACAACCAATACCAGGAGAAAACAACAAATACCATGAGAAAACAACAAATACCAGGAGAAAACAACAAATACCATGAGAAAACAACAAATACCAGGAGAAAACAACAAATACATGGAGAAAACCACAAATACCAGGAGAAAACGACAAATACCAGGAGAAAACAACGAATACACGTCCGGCCGTTGTCCAATGTCCGCTGTTTTCATATATCTTGTCGAGCCAAGGCTGCTTCAGAGGGATACGTATGATTTCGTTGGATTCAATGAGTTACATGGAGGTAATTGTAGTTCCAGTAGGAACTCGGGAGGAATCCTGTCACTCGGAAGGTGAGGTGTGTACATGTTTAACTATGATTATAGACTGTAATCATAGTTAAAACAACTAATATTTATATTTTTTCTCATAATCACTATTTGAATCATATATTCCAATGATGCGGCCGTTGTAAGCTTCCTGCCCGCTGTAAAATATGGACACCATTGTCTCTTTGCAAATTACAAGATAGGCCAAGTCACCGTGATAATTATGTACAAGCATCCTCGATATTCCAAACAGCAGTTTCAAAATCTTTTGGAGACCGTGTTAAGAACTGTTGCTGGGAATACAATTTTTATCGGAGACATTTACATATATCTGTTGAATGAAAGCAACAACAATGTTCGCAATTTATTTCAAAAGATTTTTATTCCAACTTAAGAAGACGAAGCCCATCTACTAATCTTGCAACCCAAATTGATTGCTGTTTTTCGAATTTTGATCTCACCGCATGGCTGTATGCAACTTACTACAGCTATCACAAATGAGTTTGTGTAGTGTATAAGAAATGATAAACTTATTGTAACCTTTAATTGTAATTATTACAAACAAATTTTCATATATCAAATTTTTGTCATAGTTCATTCGAGGTATAGTCAATAAATAATGAACGTAAATATTAAAACTACGACTGCAGAACTGCGTTCGTAGTTTCAATTATTCAAAAAAATTTTTGGGAGAACAATTTTTTGGAAGAACATTTTTTTGTAATAATTTTTATAACGTTATATGTCGCTGAATCACTTCGTGTCGTTTAACACCTTTAGATGTGTTATATGTAACGGTGTATTGATGCCCGTCCGTGGATGGACTAAACGGTTTGTTGTGGTCCGACAGAAGTATTAATTAGTCGTACTGCAACTTCACCAACTTAAATGTCCTGCCATCTTGTTTTTGTAGCGGCCTGAAAAACAGATATATGTGCATATATGAGAACATGAAATATGTAAAAACAAAATATTGTCAACGGCACCATCGGTTGTTCGTTAAACCGTTTTATTCTAGTTTGATAATTTTGCAATATACATATAAAACTAATGTTACTAATAAAATGATTTTTATCTAGTCTGATAATACATTAATGTAACTCGAATTGGTTATTGTGCATCTGTTGTGATTTCAATAACCACTTTCAATATACCCCATTAATATAAGCTGTTTTATGTACAATAATTGGTTTTAGGACTAGTTAGGACTTTTTGGACTAGTTAGCGTAAACCATAAACGCACGCATTTTGAAAGGTGTGCATTTGAGTTTATCACTAAAGCTTTGTGATTCTTTTTGTAAATCCAACCGTTGATACTCTCCGCGGCGCGACTTTGAGCATGCATACTTGAACACTATTAGTTATGTCACCCATTTATCACCATTCCCTTCATAGAACTATATAGCTGCACCAGCTCCAAACTTTTAAACTGCATCAGTTAACCAGTGTTAGTGATTTTTATAAAGGAGATAAAGCGATATCTGGTATAACCGACCTCCGCGCAGCGTATCCACATTATTTGTACATTGAGTGTACGAAATTCGATAGGAAGTTTAGCCAGTGATGTTAGTATGTGCTCGAATGCTATTTGTTTACCATTGAATCTACTCATTAACAAAAATATCTGGAAACATAAAAAAATAAGGAACACCACAGACTCAGTGCACATCCGAGTTGAATACACTGGCAGAATCACTTAAGTATGTTCTACCAGATATCGATTAAATGTATTTTTAAATCACGAACTCTGATTAACTGACGTGTTTTAAAAGCACAATTGCTACATAAAAACCATTTGACACCATGTCAAGGTGACAAAACCAAAGGGAAACGAAACGAAAGCTACAGTTCCGTTAGATGGTAAAAGTAAAAACTGCACATTTGAGTACATAATTAATTTTGTGCATGGATTAAAAATGGCCTGACTAGAGGATCTCCAACCCGTATTCGAAAAAAAAATATTTCCATTTGGAAAAAGCGACTGTGTAAATGCAATTTCGAACAAGTGAAATAGATGTCACGCTCAATAAGACACAAGTGAATATCATGTAAATCTCAATGTCAATTGAATTTTTAGGCATATTGAGATTTCCACACTATCAGATTCAGAATAGAATTCCCTTTAAGATGATACCCGACGCACCCAACTGTATATTTGTATTCCCACGAAATATATTTTAATTCCTCAGGATGTCATGTCATATGCATGATTAATATGAATAAATTTGCGAAATTTGCCTAGATTTTAGTAATATCCCTAAATTTGGGCAACATCTAAAAATTTGTGCAACGTCCCTATATGTGTGCAATATAATTACATTAGTGTAATATCCCAAACTGTGTGCAAGATAAATGAAGTTGTGCAATATCCAACATATAACTACTTGCAGTATATATTAATTTCAGAAACATATTGCAAAAAATTGCAATATTCCCAATTTTATAAAATATCAATGAATTTGTGCACTATCAAAAAATTTTCGGAGTATTCCCAAATATGTGCAACATACCTACATTTCCCCAATGACGCTAAATTTCTGCAATATCTGTACACATCTGCAATGTCATTTAATTTGTGCAACAGCCCAAGAACTGGGCAATATGCCTGCATTTGCGCAATATTCTTACAATTTTTTAAAAGTCACTAAAATTATGCAACATTCCTAAATATGTGCAATATCCTAAATATGTGCAATATCCTAAATATGTGCAATATCATAAATATGTGCAATATTCCTAAATATGCGCAATATCCTAAAGATGTGCAATTTTCCTAAATATGTACAATATCCTTAAATATGCGCACTATACTTAAATATGTGCAATATTCCGAAATATGTGCAATATTCCGAAATATGTGCAATATTCCTAAATATGTGCAATATTCCTAAATATGTGCAATATTCCTAAATATGTGCAATATTCCTAAATATGTGCAATATTCCTAAAT
Source organism: Sinella curviseta (assembly GCA_004115045.4). NCBI lineage: Eukaryota > Metazoa > Arthropoda > Collembola > Entomobryomorpha > Entomobryidae > Sinella > Sinella curviseta. The sequence continues at coordinate 2,993,268 of CM023200.3, read as the reverse complement.
ATGTGCAATATTCCTAAATATGTGCAATATTCCTAAATATGTGCAATATTCCTAAATATGTGCAATATTCCTAAATATGTGCAATATTCCTAAATATGTGCAATATTCCTAAATATGTGCAATATTCCTAAATATGTGCAAAATTCCTAAATATGTGCAATATTCCTAAACATGTGCAATATTCCTAAATATGTGCAATATTCCTAAACATGTGCAATATTCCTAAATATGTGCAATATTCCTAAACATGTGCAATATTCCTAAATATGTGCAATATTCCTAAACATGTGCAATATTCCTAAATATGTGCAATATCCCAAATATGTGCAATATTCCTAAATATGTGCAATATCCCAAATATGTGCAATATCCTTAAATATATGCAATATTCCTAAATATATGCAATATTCCTAAATATATGCAATATTCTAAAATATATGCAATATTCCAAAATATCTGCAACATCCCTAAATATGTGCAATATCTCTTAATTAGTACAACATCGCTTAATAAGTGCAACAGCCCAAAAATTTTAGTATCAAGTGTGCTATATGCTTGCATTTGTGCAATTTCCCTAAATTGTATCAAAAATGCCTAAATCATTAATAAATAAATTCTAGCCTTAGATATGTTTTGAGGCATTGATTCAGCAGCTTACGTTAACTCACTTAACTTAACGCACTCTGCCTATTATTTTGTCTGACAAAATAGCATACGTTAGACGGTACATAGCATGTATAGTCTAAATATATATATTAATTGCTACTAAAATTAAAGTATCGATCCCTATCAAGTCCACAATGCCGATAGTTTCTGATCCAACTATGATTGTTAGGTTTTATATTTTCTTCCTAGTCTTCCCATTATTTACGAAATCTTGTTCACAAAATGCGTGTAAACACAGCATAATTGAAATTGAATTGAAACACTGTTAATTCAATTACTGTTAACCAAGTTGTTTATTAATCTGTTATGTAAGACGAGTGCCGATGTGCGCATGCTAACTTATGCATGTACTTGGTGCATATTATCAGTGGGATTCGTATTTACACTCATTCCTTAAGGTCGATTTGTCTGTGAATTAGTGGGACACATGCAATCAGACTGCGCAAATTTAAAATTATGGTGAACTACTACTTCCTTAGAGTAAATGAAAGCTAAATTTAATTTCGGATTGTAGCAGCAGAACGACATTTCATTTTCGACGACAAGGAGTAAACATTTCTACGGACACTATTCTTACCTAAAATTATCCGGAGTATGTGTACCAGGTAAATCCGGGTATGGACCACTATAAGCCCTCAAGCTGGTAATATGAATACTTGGCACCACTACTACGGTTCGTAATACAAGCCACGTCGCTGGGACACATGGTGGAGTTGTTAGTGATCCCATATATTCGTATGCATATGCATTGGATCCTTTAAACAGTTGGTCCATATCAATGACACCATCTCCACCATTTTCAATCGACGTATCTTTTGAGCTGGTGAAAGATATCCTCCGCATAGTGTTTATAATCTTTTGCAGAAAGTTGGTGTCGGACAATGTTTCACTTGTTTCTAGCATCACAGCAACTACAAGAATGGAGTTTGCCTGTTCCGATTCAACTCCGCCCATTACGTCGGAATACTTTGAACTATAATACACTAAATGTATTTCTGCCGCAAACGATCTGTAATTTATTGTGTGCTCTGAGCCGCGGAGGTCGTTTGAGCCAAAGTGAATGTGCCAACTATGAAATACATAGTCCATACCATTCCAGTTGAACAATATTTTTCCATTTCTGTACTCTGCCTGAACCGCTACCCCTTTCCAATATAATGTAAGGGAATCGAATTTATGTTTTGATTTTGGAAAACTCGCAACTTGAAGGTTAGGAAAAAGGTTACTAATGTTTCCAGGTAAATTAATTGGGGATTGGTCATTCGACTGACATAAGTACTGCCAGGTGGGTGCACTACAACTCTTTCTGTGGTAGCACCAACCTTTCGGAATATTTTCGCGATAGTAAAGTTCTGCACCTGCGGCAATAGCTTGCTTTGCAAAAAGAGCTAGAAAGCATATTTTTGCGCCAAGTCCCATATTGCAATATCGAGAAGTTATATACTTCACAATAAAGATTGGGTTGAGATTATTTGGTATGTGAAAACACCACAATACATGTTGCTACACATAAATGAAATTCCTGTTATTTGATGACGTAATTTTAACAGCGATGGTTCATGAATGCATTGTACATAGAATATGCTCGGTTGAGATTTGGATTTAGGCGGGCTTTAGATTCAATGTTGACATACTTTTGGGTGGTCTATAGAACTGGCTTTAGGTTTGGGCGGGCTTTGGCTTCGAATCGGATTTTGGTTTGGGTTGGCTTTATGTCAGAATGTGCGATCGGCTGGATCTCAGCATCAGGTGGTTGTGTCCAGCTGCGCTTTTAGTTCACCTGTTTTTGGATTGAATCGGCTAATGGATCTTCAGGGTTTATTAACTACAGGAAGCATGAAATGTTTGAAAGGTACTTATAGCGATTGACCTGTTTGTATGTCTATCCGTCTGATCGTAAACACTCTTCCCTCCGCATCGACGGATTTCGCTCAAATTTTGCATGGTTATGTTAGGTTAACAAGTACATTGGAACATGGCGACGTTCCCTATTGATTTTCAGCCCTTTAGCTCATCATTGACCGGAAATATGGGGGTCGGCGTCTTCAACGTGGTGTGGTTGACGCAGTCGTAAAAAAATTATTGTGTAAATCGATAGATGAGTTCAAGGCGGTCATTTTTTTCTATGGCACCATGGGTCAAATCGGTGACCTGGCGGTGGGGTGGGCCGTCGAAGTTATGGGCTCCCCAGTCATCAAAATATTTTATGCCATAACTCGATAGGGATGATCAATTTGAGCCACCTAAACGTAATGGTCAAATATGTATCAAAATTTGCCATTTTTGCATACATAAGTATTCCGGAGGTTATGTATTAAAGGTTGCACCTTACTATTTATAGCGGGTTTAAATAGTGTTTCAGATACTTTGTGTTGGCCTTCAGGTTAGGGATGGATCTAAGTTCGTGTTGGCTTTAAAAATTGATAGGCTTTTTTTGCGAGAGTTTTCTTAGTTCGGATTGACCTTAGGTTCTTAGGAAGAAGAAGTATTGAAGGTGATATGATATCACATTATATGATATCAGTCACCAGGCCGCCTGCCTGCCAACGGATATGCAATGTGCAATGCCTTCATATGCAATGTGCAATGCCTTCATATGCAATGTGCAATACCTTCATATGCAATGTGCAATGCCTTCATATGCAATGTGCAATGCCTTCATATCCCTAAAAAATGGACAGCTTTCAGCACCTTTTCGCTTCTTTTTATATTAAAATTTTACACATACATACACAATAGTCATGAAACAATAAGAGGTTTAAATTGAATACAATATACATACCTTACCATTGTATAATAGAATGGCCTATATGACCAGCGATGTCACCATAATTACCATAAATACTTAATTTTAAATAATCCATATTGCACTCTTACAATCCGTAATGAACTCTCACAACCCATAATGCACAGTTCGAATACATACTGCACAGACAATTAAATTATAATAATGTTATAATTTGCGAAGACAAAAACTACTCGTAAAAAATAGCATTGCATTGCATTGCACAAATAACTATAAAAGACGGCCGACAGGCCAGCAGAACAAAAATAAAATTCAAGGCATGCATGGCAGCAACACACCAACTTCAAACTCTGCAAAAACCTCCGCAAAAAATGTACATTGCCCTCACAGCTTACTTGTATGCACGAGACAGTCCCCCCTAAATGGTTTAACTAAAAAACAGTCAAAGAAATAAAACAAAAAAAATACTCCAAACAGCCGAAGACATTCAGTGGACAGATTGGGATATCCTAGGCCGGCCGTTTATAGGGAACAACGGCTGGAAGTCCCACTGCGGTTTCATTCCCAATTCTCAAGACAGGACCTACGCTTATTCGGCTGCCTGAATGAAATTTTCGGGATGATCGTCCAATGCAAAAATTAACTGAATGCTCGGCGACGGAGTAGTACAAACATAAAATGGAATTTAATACAACGGAATAGATTTTCTACGCTTCAGATGAATCAGATGGATCTTCTGGACTCTGGCCATCCTCCAGGTGCCCGGACCGGTGTGCCCCTTCAGCAGGAGTAGATCTGCAACCATTACGTTGTCTCTTTCCCACATCCACTTGGTCCGCTGTTGAAGGGTGTGTAGTTACTCCCGTCTTTACCTCTTCCACAAATGCTGGAAACGCTGCTGTAGAGTTTGGAACCGGTTCAGCCTGTTGATAGCCACGCCAGTGGGCTTGAGGATTGCGGTGAGTGGCTCTCCAATCAGAAAATGTCCTGGAGACAGCACGCAAAATCTTCAGCGTCCGCTGAGTGGCGTCAGCGGCGGACTTGAGCACAGGCTCACATTGGCGCAGGATGACGGAAAAAGCGTCTATGGTCATCAGGGACCCTCGAACGACTCGGCGGAAGTTGAATTTGGCCGACTTCACTGCAGCCTCCCAAAGACCTCCTTTATGTGTTGCTGTGCCGATGCAGATGCTGACACTTGCAAAATGATTGACGATCCCTGGGTCACCTTGTTCTGAATGAGAGCTTCCAATCCCCGGGCCGCGGCAACAAAATTGGTCCCACAGTCGTAGAGCACGTCTTAGCTGAGGCCACGGCGAGAGACAACTCAGCGAAAGGCATCCTGGAAAGCTTCTGTGATCAGCGAGCTGACGGCTTCCAGGTGCACGGCCTTGGCAACCATGCAGACGAACATGCACATGTAGCCCTTGTAGGTTCTTGCACCTCGACCTACAGGGTTCTTCAGGAGGAATGGGCCACATACGTCCACTCCGCATTAAAGGAAAGGTCGGGCTAGTGTGGCACGAGGCTTTGGAAGTTCTCCCATCAGCTGCTCAGCTACTGCGGCACGGTAACGACGACAAGTGAAGCAGGAGCGGATGATGTGATGTACATGATCTCGGCCCCTCATTTTCCAGAACTCGCGTTGAAGGCTGGACCAGGTGTGCTGGGACCCAGTATGAAACATAAGGTGGTGTCGGTGACGGACGAGTAGGTAACCGAGGTGGCTTCCTCCGGGAAGTATGATGGGGTGTTATGCACTCTCGGGTAGATTTAAAAAACGCAGACGGCCACCGGAACGAACTACTGCTTCCTTGTCCAAGGACGGTTTGAGTTTCCTCAGGGTACTGTTGGGGCGAATTGGGATCTTCCGCTGGACTGCTGAAATCCCTTCATTCAATTGTCGCTGTTGAACATGTTTCACAAACCGTGTGAACGCTGCTTGGAGTGGTTCTGTCGGGACTTCTTCCCTCATGATGCGCTTCAGTATGCGCAGAATGATGGCGTTGCCTCTCTTCAGACTGATGAGAGCGGAGATTCTCCCCAGGTGATTAACTGCTCTCCAGGGGGATCTCCACGTGATGCAGCTGAACAGGTGTCTTCCGCTCCTCTCATTCGCGCAGATCCACGAATGGCGGGGCAACGAACAGCGGAAGATGCTCCTCAGATAACCACGTGGGACCATGGAACCAGAACTTGTCCACTTTAATATTCCGGAGAGCCTGCACAACAGATTGTAAGAAATATCATAATTCCATTGTTTAATTTATCAGAAATTTTCAGCGGAGGCTTTGCGATCACTGATTGATCTGAGTGCCTTGACGTGACGTACTATGATCAGTGGACATGTATCATGGAGGAGTTTCTCCATCGTTTTTAATCGATCCAGTATCTTACCTTGTGACGAGGACAGAGGATTATGGCACGGTCAGTCTCAGTGGTTGGCATAATCTGCCTGCAACTACTTGTGCTTGGTGACAGAGTTCCATTTAGGGATGTAAGATGTCCCATGTCGAGCTATTACGATTAGAGAGACATGACACTTATGTAGCGGTCTTCTCTTTTGACGTCCATTTCAGAGGAATTCTCGCCGGGATACTTGGGACGTGTCTGTTTGTGCTCTGTATCTTAGATGTGATCAGTCTCAGTAATTCATCGATTACCTTACCGGCGATACGTATGCCTAGTGGCAATGTGCGGTATCATGTAGTGGCCCATTTACCGTCTTAAACTGACACCACTAATTATTTGCCGCATACAAATGTCAGTGTGACAGAGGTTTCGTAAGAAGCAATCATCCTCGGAAGTAGACGTTTTTTTAACAGAAATAGCGAGGTATGTTCATCATCAGTGAAACAGGCTTATTAATAACTCTGCCTTTAAATATCCGGTGACTCAAAAAGCACCAGTGTTTCTTCCGAAACATACTCAAGGTTCTGCGATCAAATATAGAGTCTTCACAATACTTTTCGAAGGGTTTTCTCTCCCTCGTTATACTCGACGTCTTCGTTTGAGCGCCTTATAGATCTTAGTAACCCAATTTGTTCTGGTTATTTGTTTGTGATAGTATGAGCCGAACTCGTCCCTTACATTGTGACAAAGGTGGTGGACTTGCCATGACGATAGTTATTGTGCCAAAGGTGTTTATGTTTTGTCTTTTGATGATCCGTCACAGTCACGTGGGTCTAACACCTGATTTTGATGACTTGAAATGGATTTTGATGACTTGAAATGGATTTTGATGACTTGAAATGGACAATGATTGACTTGAAATAGATCTTGATGACTTGAAACTGATCTTAATGACTTGAAATGGACCTTGATGATTGAAATGGTTCTGATGGCTTGAAATAGATCTTGATGACTTTAGATGGACCTTGATGATTGAAAAGGTTTTGATGGCTTGAAATGGACCTTTATGATTGAAATGGTTTTTGATGGCTTGAATTGGATCTTGATGACTTGAAATGGACCTTGATGATTGAAATGGTTCTGATGACTTGAAATAGATCTTGATGACTTCAGATGACCCTTGATGATTGAAAAGGTTTTTGACGGCTTGAAATGGATCTTCATGATTGAAATGGTTTTTGAAGGCTTGAAATGGATCCTTATGATTGAAATGGTTTTTGATGGCTTGAATTGGATCTTGATGACTTGAAATGAACCTTGATGATTGAAATGGTTTTTGATGGCTTGAAATGGATCTTGATGATGGAAATGGTTTTTGATGGCTTGAAATGGACCGTTATGATTGAAATAGTTTTCGATGGCTTGAATTAGATCTTGATGATTGAAATGGATTTTGATGGCTTTGGATCGACCTTCATGATTGAAATAATTTTTGATGGCTCGAAATGAATCTTCAGGAATGAGTAAATCCCGGGATTTATTATTTTGTAGTGGTAAATACCGGCTAGTGGGAAAATGTCCAAAATGAGAAATACTAATTAGCATGGGAATAATTTGAGTCACATTACCCCAAACTCTATGATTTTTGGTTTTTACCAGTGACCTCGTAGTGGTAAATACCGTTTTCCCCGGTATATACCGGTATTTACCAAATTGACTTTAGGGCACCTTCTCATTACTGTGAATCTTGATTACTTGAAATGGATCTTGATCATTGAAATGAATCTTGATAACTTATAATGGATTTTGATGACTTGAAATGGATTTTGATGACTTGAAATGGATTTTAATGACTTGAAATGGATCTTGATGAATTGAAATGGATCTTGATGGCTTTAGATGGATCTTGATGTCTTTAAATATATCTTGACGACAGAAATGGATCTTGATGGCTTTAGATGGATCTTGATGTCTTTAAATATATCTTGACGACAGAAATGGATCTTGATGGCTTCAAATGGATCTTGATGGCTTCAAATGGATCTTCTTGGCTTCAAATGGGTCTGGACGATTTTAAATGGATCTAGATTATTGAAATGGATCTTGATTATTGAAATGGATCTTGATTATTGAAATGGATCTTGATGATTGAAATGGATCTTGATGATTGAAATGTGTTCCAATTTCGGGACGAAGAATTCGTATAGAGTGATAAGAATAGTATTTGATGTAAAAGCGATTGGCAAACCAAACGCTTTAGCAGATGTAGTAATGCGCTGCAAGTAGATTATTTTAGTAAAATCGCGCGTGCTATTTTTGTTTTTGGTCATGATGGTTGTTGTGAAAAGCGAATGAGAGTCAGTTGTCATCGGACGGACAGAATGGTGACCGGACCCATCGGACGGACCCATCATGCTCGCTATCATGTTCTCCGCCATAGCCAGTGCACATTTAGGCTCATACACTTCAGCGGACCCATAAGGGAGTCCACGGATTCTCCACACACATACGCCTATCATAATGGAAGGCAGTCACAAAGCAAACTTAAGCACCCATTAAGATCAATTCAAAAAAATCGACAGAATGATTCCTGAATTAATTAAGCCAGTTAGTATTTATTTGTGTTGTTTGGGACAAATCCCCAGTAAATGGTTTTATTAAAGGCACATGCGAGAAAATGCTCGCAAAACCCGGCGACGTTTGGAGCGTTCTACCGGATGCGCTCGTGGCTTAGAAGCCGAGGCAAGGGAGCATGGAGAAGTCCCCTTTACAGGTTGCGCTTCCCAAGTAACGCTGTACCAGACTCTCTAATGAGGAAACCGACATGGTTTCCATAAATCTGTGCTTGATACGCCGTGGGCCCACAGTGGCGAGTCGTGTCGATCTGTGCCAGATGAAAACCCCCCAGTCGATCTAACCAGATGATAAGGAATTTTGGTTAAAGGCTTAGAAATAACCTACTCATTTTTGGTAACAAGACATGAATAATAAGAGTAAAAATCCATTCATTTTGCGCAATCATATACTTGAGAAAATAAAAGAGGTCTTCAAAACGAAATTGTCCTTTACCAACTTAGCATCGAGTAACCAAACCCATGTAAAATCAAGCTATTTTCCTCCCATTCCTAACAAACGTTTTTATTCCACATAGAACGCATTTTTACCATATATCTCATAAAATAAACTCTCCGGAATATGTCATATAAAATATATTTCTACAGTGAGTGAGGATTATATTGTAAAATGTATATCCGCAGACCTACAAGGCCCACCATGCATCCACCTCTACCTTTACCTGTGTCTTCTGCAAGGGTGACCACCCAATCTTCAAATGTGAAGCCTTCTGTGCCAAAGCAGTCAACGAGCGGTGTGCCATAGCACGAAACTATCAACTCTGCTTCAACTGCCTTGGCCCTGGACACCACCTCAACGCCTGTAGGAGTCATGTACGCTGTTGGAAGTGCAACAAAAGGTACCACACTCTACTACACGAGCATGGACAACAGCAACATCAGGAACCTGTCCCACCAAGGGACCACCAGCACCCACCGAAGGATTATCAAGATCCTGCCGCAGCGCAGCAGTACCTGAGCAACGGCACGCATGGAGGAAGCGTCACCAGTCACCACACAACATTCACCGAGGTCAATTCCGAAGCTGTAGCAGTGGACACCAACCCAGTGTACACCTTTCACCACGTCGTACTTGACGACACACCGCAACCGCACCTGCTAACAAAGGGGGAACATGTCCCACCAGAGGACATCTTACCGCACCCGCACCTCCTACCAAAGGGGGATGTCCCATCAGAGGACCTACCGTTACTCCCACCTAGGGAGCCGCAACCTGTGCTTGTCCCATCAGAGGACCTACCGTTACTCCCACCTAGGGAGCCGCAACCTGTGCTTGTCCCATCAGAGGACCTACCGTTACTCTCTACCGGAGAGCCGCTTTGTGTTTTGTTACTCCCTGCCGGGGAGCCGCGTCATGCACCTGTCCCAGACGAGGCATCACTACGACTCCCAACAGGGGAGAAGTACCTCGTCCTACAAAGGGACCCTTCACCACTACTGTTACTCCCTGCCGGGGAGCCGCGTCATGTACCTATCCCAGACGAGGCACCACTACTACTCCCAACCGGGGAGCAGTACCTCGTCCTACAAAGGGACCCGTCACTGCATTCACCACTCCTATCAAAGGAGCCGCCTGTTCCACCAAGGAACGAATCACCACTCCTATCAGAGGAGCACCACATTAGTCATCATCATCAGCCAAGGGGAAGAAGAGATGCTGCCTCAGCCGTACCAAATCCAGAAGGGATGCACCACCCAACTTTTACTACTGACAGCCACCACCGTGGTGGCTCTCAGCTGACGTGGTCTACCAAGCAGACCCAACCACTCTCCTTTTACACACCTGACAAGGTGCAACCCTCCCTGGATTCTCAGGGCAGCACCCATCAGCATCATCACCACTACAGTCGTCTGCAGTTCTTCCCACAACAGCCATCACCCACGAGAGGAGGCAACCGGAGACCAGACGGAGAGATGACGGCATCACAGTACTCAAGAGAACCGGACTGGGGGAAGTTATTCGGCGTACTACAACCTGTAGTTAAGTTAAGCTTATTTTTTTAAATTATCTCAATGTTTTATATACCTAATCTCACTCACCTGTGCATATTTTTACGTTTTATTTTTTGTGACCAAGATACTTGTAGTTTTTGTTCTTTTTTATTTTTTTCCAAAGGTCCTGAAATCGTGGATGCGATTGCCGTAACCAGCGTCAAATAGTCGGAGCTCCTGCGGTTGGCTTTCTTGCTCGTAATACCTGGGTTCCACAGGAGCTGACCGTTGCGCAACTGCTGGGGGCCTTGCAGCCTTAAACGTTTACCGGTTCAGCAGAGCGGCTCTACTGTCCACCACGACGGAAGGATCCACCCTAAGCTTTTGTGTAATTTTTTACACCTTCAGGGTAACGCCGGGGAGTGTTGCGAACCAGTTCTATGCATAGTATGTAAAGTAGTCGCAGGATCCTTCTGATCCTGCGATCTACATAATTGTACCTTTTTATATTTAAAATGTAAAGTAGGCAAAGGCCTACGTGACCAATCTCATGTACGCTCCTTCAGAGCAATGTCCGGGCATGACCATTGTCCTCAATTAGAGGACTTTTTAAACCATTTTATACAAGCCCATGTGGGCAACATTATTTTTATTTTCATTGTGTTTGTGTGGCTCGCCTTGAGTATAAAACAGCGAGCGCACACCATCTACCTATCTCCAGTTACATTCTGAAAGCAGCTACGCATTCTGCTCAACTGACACGCGGTGTTTTTCCTACTTGCAATAAAACTCACCGTCTAAACTAAACCTACTCGCTGGAGATCAACGTGTCATTTTCTTTACCATTTTTACGTGTACTTTTTCCACACCATTCACACGCCGCACTTTTACTTCTTCATTTTGCCACCACACCGTAGTCGTCTACAGGCAGCAGCAATTTTCTGATCATCATCCTCTCCTCGTCCAACGACAAAACTACTTACCTAGTCTTCTTTTTGCAACTATTTCACCCCACAGCCGTCTCTTCTTGTACCACCGCCTCCTCCTACAACTTTAATTACTGCATCTGTTACTAACTACATCAGCCATTAAAAATTAACCTACCAACCCTTTGCACCACTCAAAACACTGCGTATGCGAGAAACCGTAAAGTTAGCATGGACTAGATTTATAGGGCGAATATATAGGTACCTACTTATAACTCAAGAAATGTCATCGTTTTAAGAGGCAAATAAGAGCCATATTAGTCATGATATGAAGGTTTATTTTTGTGGAAGTACGCCATGCTTTGCTGCATTTTATAGATAATTTAAGATCTGGATTAACTGAGCACATTTATAGGTGCATGCATATATTCATCCGGTGAACTTGCAACAAGTAGAATCAATTTATAGGCTATTAAATGGGAATCTAATGCAATGAACTTTTAAATATAGCCGAATTAATATAGTTTGCTTCGAACAGTAATTCATTAAGTAAATTATGTGCCGATGGTGCATTAGGTTATTACGTACAGTGTAGGTATATTTATTTGATTTATATTGTAATTGAAGCAGTGCTTATGAGAAAGAGAAGCATTCAGAATGAATGGACTGATCACAAAATTCATTTCAATACTAATACATGACATAAATTGGAGATTATGCACCAATTCATGTAGTTTCGTCCTGTAAAGTATGAATATTATAAATTAAAAATATCACTGAAATTACTAAATATGAAGGGTCGATTTTTGGCTTTCCACGCGTAATTTTACAGTTTTTGAGGCGAAATTGTGGAGACCATATGCACTGTAGGTACAAGCGGATTCCTGCAATGGATTCTCCATATATTGATCTATTTATTGGCAGATATAAATTGCAGAGATCTATTAAATCATTAGTGTAGTTCATGTCGGTAGAATCGTGAAAATAGCGAAATCTCATAACTTCGAAAAACCGAAAACCCCGATTTCATGATGTCGCAGTATTTCATGCGAACAGCACGTTACGTTAAGTTGGCATATCATTCTAGGATCCCTACCCTTAATGCATTAAATGTGCAAAATATGAAAAGAGCAATGAAGAAACTTTAAAGTAGAAGCTTAATAGTGACCATTTACTTTTTTTCTCCCTGAATTTCTCTGGAAACACCAAACTTGACCTGCCGTCGTTACTTTAAAATTATGTAGGGACATTTTGAAACCGCAGCTCTCAAACTCTACAGGTCGAAACCACAACGATTGGTGAATAATTCGGCATTTACCCCAAGCAATATACCCCATAGGTGCGTTTGTTAGAGGCGTCTCAAAATGGGAAAATTGTAATGCCCACCCCTGTAGAAAAGAGTAAAGATCGTTTAAGAGTTTGCTTCATGTATCCACTTCCTGTCAACACGAAAACTTTATCGCTCGGAGGTTGCTTTTTTGTAATTCTGATAAATCAGTGCGAATTGCACGCACACGCTGCTACTTGTTCATGATTGGCGATTGTATTTAAATACCACACACATACAATATGTACAATTCTGAGTAAACATGGATGTCATGAAATACTGATTCGAAATTACGAGATGGGCACGTTCAAATTATGAGTTATTTATTCAGCTAATGAGACTGCATATGGAGGGTAAAGATGTTGGTTCATTGGGTTGATCCCAAATGAATGATTAAGGCAGGATAAAGTTTAGGTCTGGACATCAGTTTTCGGAAGAGAACTGAATCATTATAAACATTTGGTTGAATCAATAATGTGTGCATTGGCAGCGCTAATAAACCGGTTACGCATATCTCATGGAATTGTCAGTGCCAAATGTACCCATCATGTTTTGTTATTTGAGAAAATCCCAAGGCTTTTCACAACAACATCATATACCGTAATGCCGGTACACTTTCCCATTTTGAGTATTCTGAAATGAATACGGAAGTAGCTGTGAAGAACGGATACTCTAAACTAGTAATTAGCAGGATTTCATGATATGCTCATATTCCATTCATTGTAACGCAGTAAAAAAAGGAATGGAGCACATTTAAAGTGGCCCATAACATATACTTACATGACGCAATTTTTATAACTTTTAGGAAACCCTGTAGCATCCAATGAATCCGAAAATTCCATTAATCAGGTCGGCCAGAGTAGACCTAATGAGAGTGATTGTAAAGCGTCTGACACAAACAACGCAACTTCCTCAGAAAATGGTACACCTTCATGCAACCAGGAAACTGCATTCGTCGACATTGAAAATGGCCCATCCATACTTCGTGCAACTAAACACCAGGGACAATACGAAAATGGGGGAAAACAATGAGCTGTGGTGGCTGCTACAGCATTGTTCAGATCTACATTAAAACCAGTACGTTTCTGGACTACTGAGGACGTTCATAATATCCTACAGGAGGGCACAGCAAAATACGGGGCGCTAAATAAAAATAGGTATCTGGAATCGGAGGACATTAATAATTTGGAGTTTCAAGCGAATAACATCAAGTATAAGATTAAAATTGCTACGGATAATGTTTGGTGTAAGTCTTATTGTCATTGGGAAACGCTGGCGGAGTCACTGGATCAGTTTTTTATGTCAGAATATTATCTTGCCGTTATATTTATCGACGTGTACACTATGGCCATTATACATGACCGAGATGCAGAGGCTGTATTTCTCGTCGACAGCCACGCCCGAGGACCTGAAGGAGAAGTATGCGGCAATGGTACCGCCTGTGTACTGTATGAGAGGAACATCGCCCCAACATCAATTGCAAAACGTCTACACGATAATCACTTCAATTTGCCGCTTTATTTGAAGGTTGGTCAGGATATAATGCAATCGAGGAAATTTCAATTCGATCTCTTGTCCGTGAATGTAATTGTGAGCAGCATGACGATTCATGTTGGTGACACCAGCAATGAAAGCGGAGAGAATAAAGGGAAACCGGGAAAAAATGTGGCAAATGAAAAAGGGACATCATCCGCAGAATCTAGCAAACGAAGCAGAAATGAACTATTGCAAGCCGTAAATAAAGAAGGTACGTGAAACGCAGTTTAGTTTCCATGGTCGAAAAATCCAACCGTGTGCTGAAACGTGGCAATGGCATTTCTCATGCCGGGTGTGGAATTATGGACGATGTAAAAGGTCTAACCGCAAACGAAATTAATTGTAGTTCAAATCAAAACAGTTCAAATAATGTCGACACAAATTTGAGATTAGCAAACGTTTGTATTTTCACTGACTAGTACACTGATGAATTTCAATTGTACCCTTATGACAGTGTAATAAAGTAAATACAGATGATATTCATGCTGTAAATACAATTGAAAGCATGCAAGCATAAACCAAATTTGGTACTATTTTCTCAAAAAATGTTATTTATTTGTTTTGTGCTCGCAGCCGCCAGTAACGGAGCTGGGTCAAATAGTGTAACGCAGGGCCACGATCAATGCGAAGAGGCACAATCTGACGCTGGAAACAAATCAGCCCAACACAATGCCAAGGACAGAACCAAAAGTCAACCCAACAATCCCAAAGTGCCAGCCCATATGAATTGTCGTGTTTCTGTGAAGAGAATTCCGGAAAAACTCTTCAAGCAACGTAATTTGATCTCAAGGACATTTTTTATATTATTTTTGCCTAAAAGGCGTCACACAAACCGAAAGTAAATGCATTCTTGTCATACGGGCAGGTCTTAGATTTGCTTCTCAATGCCTGATATTTTTCATAAAAAATGCATGCGTCGTTTTAGGCTTATTACTTGTGGCTTGCAAGGCAATAGTAATGTACTTTTCGTTGCGGTTCTACCCAACTAAACCATTATAACGCGAGAACTTGAAGTTGATTATCACCGTGTTTTGATGCGGTGAAATTTGGCGTGTGCGTAGTTAGCTAACAACCAAATTGACTACAAATGGAGTAAACTCTCTACAATATAAGTTTTGGAGTTATTGCTAATTTGTATGACTGGCTTATTGTCACCTCGTACACAGTCTGGGCAAAACGAACCAAAGTGACATCAGGGACAAATGTCGGAGACATGCTTGATGGGGAAATCAATCGGGAAAACCCTGGAGCTTCCTCGATAATACAGAGCGTGAACAAAGCTGACATGAAAAGTAAGATCTTTTTTCAAAATTAAACTAGCTCAAGTTTTTTTGCATCGTAAACTGACCTGTATTTAGATATACTTTGTATAGATACTATTGTGAATTGCATAATAAGTAGTGAGAGGGCTACGCATTCGTCATGTATTTATATATCATATTGTTCACTTGGCACCAGGGCCATCGAAACGTACCAAGACAATGAAAATGCCGGCTGGACGTAAAAAGGCGAAACTGACCAATAACTCAAACGGAGGTACTGCTCAGCTAGATATGATCCCTCCAAACCAGAGCATGCAAGCTAGCTTTCCGGCGGACATGCATGCTGAGGAATGCAGTGTAGACAATGATGACGTTACGACGGCAGCCCAAAACAATATCGAACAACGAAATGATCAGTCCATTCAACATGGGCCAGTGGCAGCTGCAGATGAAGGCAGTGAAGCCTCGGACGCAGCGCTCAGGCTAACTCAAGGTACTAAATTCATATCAATTAATTTAGCAAGTATCCTTTCTTTGTTAATTCATTTTGATCAGTTTTAAAAACATAGTATTCAATCTGCTGTTAATAATGCTTATTTGTGTCAGAATGATATACATGATGTTGCTTCGATTTAAGTCTCATAACACGTATTTTTGCAGGCACCAGTATTGCTGAACGTGTAAAACTGAGTCCAGAGGAAAGACGTTTTTCCCCGAGAGATGGGAAGACTACCCTTATAGACTCCAACCTCGTTCCGAGAAGAAATCGAGGGGAATGAAAAAACGCCAATACGTTTCAAGTAAACAACATTTAATACTACACTCTACACTCTCTCATCTAATGCTTCTTAAAATATAATACGTTAACTATAATAAGTAGCGACAAAAATGATCATCATAATTAATACCAATTAATGTAGATGGTAATGAGCTGTCACAAACGTATGTGACATACATTGACACAATCTAGTAGCGTTTATATCGGTGTCCCTTCCCATTGTAACGGGCAACTGTAACGACACCACGAGCGTATCCCTTCAGTAGTGAAACGTAACAATGTCTGATAAGACCAATATTTCATTTACAGAGGCCGACATGGACAAGTGCGTAGAGGCCGTTTCAAGAGGAAGTACAGCCGGAAACATCAATCTGCCACAATCCACGCCAGAAGAGGTTGTTTGCTCAGGTCCACAGAATACAAATCCAGCACAAGATGTGTTCGCCGGTAAGCCTATAATTCATTATTGGCTCGCTTTTATGCCAGGGTAAGGTATATTTATTTTACGTATCGCAGTAATGACTAAAAGCACTAATGACATGATGACTAAAGCACAGCACTAAAGACTAATGACATACATGCATTCAAAAAGCACAATCTAATGGAAGGCTATTGGAATCTAAAAGATGTACACCAACTCAAAGATAGCTGTAAACGAAATCATGGCTCACAACATCAACATACTTACATAAACGGGAACATGAAATGTGCATATTTTTAGAAGCTTATTACTAGGAACAGTGTTAGCATTGGGCAGTAGTCGGTCAATTAGTTTGTTGTCTAGTTTGGTGGGTTTCTTACCGGAAAGTAATTTTTCTCCTAGCATGGCTACTTTCCACGGAAACATTAGGACATGTTTTGGTGCATACTACATACTGGCAAATGATCTGGCAACAACTGGTATCAAAAAGACTTATCAGGCTGAATGTAATGTTACAGGCGCCGTCGAAATCGAATGCGATGCAGAGCCCGAGCAGAGTACACGTACTGCAGAACCAATGGACTCAATTAATAACGCTGACATTGGTACTCCTTGTGAGCCTCTCCAAGTCGAGGCAATGGATGTAGAAGGTAAAAAAATATAACAAACTGCTGCTTTCTGCTACTACACTTTGCAAATTATACCAAGACAATATGAGAGTAGGCATTTAATTAATCATAACTTCATTACTTAGGTACCCCGCCTCATGCAGAATCGCCTAAGATATCAGAGCAAAACGTAGTAAATGCCAGATCACCTGAAGCCTCCGGACCAGAGAGGATGGACGAGTTTCAGTCGACACTGTCCACATCACCTTCTACTGATCCGGCGGACATTGGGAGTACGTTGCGGCATAAGTGCATATTAGTTCTACCAAATGCATTAATGTTCCACGGGCTTATGCATTAACTAATTATTATAACTTATTGTGTTTCTCTAGTGGATTTTGCGGCCCCAGAGACGCTTAGTCCACCAACCAGCGCTACATATTCACATAATCATGACATGCAGGAGGAGTCCGACAACAGCTCATCACCCGTCCGTCCAAATGGAGGTAATGGTCGTGCAAAATTGGTGTCACGTTGAATCGAAATGGGCTTAGAATGCATCCTATTTTATCCCATCACCTTAGACGTAGTTTTGCTTTCTTACTCAATTTAACTGTTCCATATATAGGAATGAGCCAGACCGTACCGACACTTATGTCTGAGTCTCTCGTTGATCAACCGGAAGTTTACAATGTAATTAGAAATAAATACAACACAGATATGTCGGATCAAATTGAACTTTTTACGTTTTGCCGAGTCACGGGATTCCTTGTAGTGAGTTGTCCTAGACTAGGTGAACATGCATCAAGTCATTATTTTAACGCGTTAGTAAATAATTATATTCAGATACAATATATTATTTTTTTCGTGTGTAGGCATAAACATTTCTGGTCATGTCAGGTACGTTCAAGTCGCATCCATAATCATTTGGTTTGACAAAGTGAAAGGCGGCAGTGAAAGCGTAAGTTATGCTGGCATTGAGGAACATCCCATTTGGAAGTTAGTTAAAGAATATTGCTACCGGGCAAGCGGCATTTACGTTTCCGTTGTACCGGCAGTTACACATGATGTCGAAGACGTCACACCAACATGTAAGCAATTTGAGTTAATTTCTTTAATTCGGATATCATACATTTCTGCATACATTATTACATTATTACATGGGTACCGGTAGACTCATGGTGGACAAGACTGATCTTTGTAATTTGCTACCTTTAATTCCGACAAACAACAAAGATTACACTTATTTTCCTGCTAATGTTTAAGTGGTATGCACCAAGGTGTACCAGTGCATGTTGAAAAAATGTGTACATTCGTTAATTAAAGATTTCACCATAGGTTATAACTGGGTCATAACCAGTGCCAAAGTGTAAACTGTAAGATTGTTGAGAATGTCAAAATGTTGCTAAAAGTTAATCTGTAATGTGATTGTTGAACCCACGCAGGTACTCCATTAACTCATGGGTCCGTGGCGATACAGCTCACAAGTACTAATCATACGGGAGATACCGGAGCTGCCACAGATATCATAGTTGAGTCTGGAGATGACACCAACGTTGATAATACAACCCACGGTGTGCGGGGTGTGCATGCTGTTGATCATATATCCGATACAGAAGGAAGTGATGACGGAAGTGCAACAATGACCGTAGAGGGTGGCAGTGAGGCAGGTGGCGAAACTATGATCATTGCGGCGATCCATGATTATGGTTTGGAATCAGACAAGTTAGCATTATCACCATTAGAGGTGTCCACAAATACGTTGACTGCTACTTCGACAATCGAAACAGTGACTGTTCCAGTAATGGACATCGTAAATGAGGCGATGGCCGCTGCCGAAATATATGACAATGACGAGACAATGCCGGTTCCTGCAATGGATCTCATGCCAGAAAATATGGTCATCCATGAGGCCCTCCGTCCAGCAAATGTGGTGTTTGGTGAACACAGCACAAGCACAGGTGAAGTTGAATACGAGAATGCGGAAACACCGGTGGTCTCGGATAGGCCATTGGCAACAATTGAAAATGATACGACCGATATTGTTGCAACTGATGATTGTGAATCCAGTGTCCAATTGGTTGACATAAATGGCCAGTGTCATCAGGATGATATTTCCGTACAAGATGTAGCCCCTCCGGTTTTGTTTTATGCGGAACATCAACAGTTGCTTGTACGCGTTCCCGGAGCAAATAATGAAGGTAGGAATTTATTTTTATTAGTTTATAATTAATTTTACGATTGTCAAGGAAAAAGCATGAAATCAATTTGGATGGATTTAGAGGTTAATTACGAAATCGGCAAATGGATGCGCGTCCAACAAAACCAGGCATTTTACGTTTGGACACCGAGGAGCAGCTACGGTTTAAACTTATGTATGACGAGCTGCCAGACGTATTGAGGGCGTTTCTGGAAGGAAGTGCTTCCATCAAATCAAATGTATCCGGTTCGGAAGAGCACGAGGTAGTACTGAAAGAACAAGAGGTAGTACCGGAAGAACAAGAGCTAGCACCGGAAGAACAAGAGGTAGTACCGGAAGAAGAAGAGGTAGTACCGGAAGAACAAGAGGTAGTACCGGAAGAGCAAGAAGTAGTACCTGAAGAGCAAGAAGTAGTACCGGAAGAGCAGGAAGTAGTGCCGGAAGAACAAGAGGCAGTACAAGTAGAACAAGAGGCAGTACCAGTAGAACAAGAGGCAGTACCAGTAGAACAAGAGGCAGTACCAGTAGAACAAGAGGCAGTACCAGTAGAACAAGAGGCAGTACCAGTAGAACAAGAGGCAGTACCAGTAGAACAAGAGGCAGTACCAGTAGAACAAGAGGCAGTACCAGTAGAACAAGAGGCAGTACCAGTAGAACAAGAGGCAGTACCGGTAGAACAAGAGGTAGTCCCGGAAGAACACGTGGCAGTCCCCGAATATCAAGTGGTCGACCCGGAAGGTTTTGATGATACTAGCAGAGGAAGCAGCGCCAACATATTCCCTGGTATGACAAGGGTTACTATAAACATGAGTGCGCATTATCAAACTGATCATCACTCTATTGATAAAAGTAGCACCACCGAATCGCCTATAAGAAAACACAAAATGCATTATTCGTGTACTGACCAAAAAATTTCAATTCATATTATCTAGAGGATTCTCGATCTCCGATTTCCATTTGGTTCCGTAATTCTCAAAGCGGAAGAGAGGGCGATGAATCCGACCAAGGTAAGCCAACACAGTTATAGGATCATGTGTTATATATGTGAAATACAAAATTTCCATCTGGTCATGTGTACCCAGTTATATTTTTCTATTCTATATAATTAATGACTGACCCGCAGATCATTTCCGCACAAGTGACGGTCTATGATAACGACATCAATCCAAAACTCGGACCGACTTTAGTGGCAAAGATATTACATCAATTTATAATGATGAGGATGTTGTTGAATGGATAGGAGCCCAATCATTAGTGTGATTATAAATAATGTGTTTATCGTATGTATATATCGTGTATAATTGGTTTGTGCAATTTTGAACCTTATTATTATATTAACAGTGCAACGGGTTACTAAGTTAGATTATGTAATTATATTAGGATAAAGTAGCAATATTATCATGCAAATACTTTAACACTACGTATCGCATTTATAATAATAGGTCAGGTAGTGAATATCACAACACCGCTACACATTATAAATGCTGTAAAATGAGAAAAGTGCACCATTAGAACAAGAAAAGCCGGTAGTAGTTCATGTAGCAAAAAGCAGTGCAACTCAGGTATGCCAACAGGTTGTTATTTTTGTCAAAATCGGTAGTATTTATTTATCCTATACCCCACTAGAATGCGTCCTGTGTGGCCCTTTCCATTTTTTATTGAGATTAGTTTATACTTTGTACAAACAGGAATTTACCCTGCAGCCGAATCGCCTGCAAGATACTAGTTTCTAGAATACGTCCTAAAACATTTCGGAATACGTGTCATGTTACTCATTCAAGTACCGATTCTGCGCAATTGCGTGTCACCATCAGCACATTTCGTTTAGTGTGAATATCACCAAAAGAGAAAAATGCCTCCATGGACATCGCATGGATTATTTCGGGAGACGGGCCCGCTTCCAACTTGCGTGTGTGCGATATCAATCCACAAGGTGAGCGATATCTCAGCTTGAGGTAAGATGCATTTGCTGTTTGTTGTGGCATTTGATTAAATGATATGAAATTAGGAAAAATGTACTACCATGTGTACATTCGTCACTTTCTTAATTTAGTTTCTTTGAAGTAGGCATTTCAGTACTTGTTGAGATAAAACTAATTAGACACCAGGTTTAGGGAAAAGTTAGAGTTTAGGTTTTAGCATTCGCGGTTTCGCATTGTTTAGATAGTCAATGTTGAAAAGTTGATAAGCAAATAATCAGTTTGTGATATTACATAGTAGGTAGGGATA
Source organism: Sinella curviseta (assembly GCA_004115045.4). Classification (NCBI taxonomy): domain Eukaryota; kingdom Metazoa; phylum Arthropoda; class Collembola; order Entomobryomorpha; family Entomobryidae; genus Sinella; species Sinella curviseta. The sequence goes on along the minus strand of CM023200.3, from coordinate 2,971,652 downwards.
TTCGTCGCTTAAAACTAGCGTAACTCCAAGTAAACAGTTGTGTATTTAAATGACAGTATATTATTAACATGAAATTCAGACAGATACGCAGTTAGGACAACATACGGCCTATGACAAAAATCAGAATTATTAGGTAAGGAGTTTCGCAAATTAGGAACTTTCTAGTTACGTTGCAGTCGTTACTAGTAATTAGTTTAAACAAGCTCTAGTTATCCAGCAGATGTTTTTGAATTGGAAGATGGTAGGCAACGGTTAGCGAGTTAAACTTTTGCGGCACGTGTACATTTTTCAGGTCATTAGTAAAGTTATTCCATATTTTTTGTATTACATAACTCATCTAAAATAGAGAAAGTGAGCTAGTTGTTACTCATATTTTAATACTACGTGCCCGGCAAGATTGTCCTGATATACGCAAGGCAAATTGCAGTGGACATCATCTCAAGAAAGTAACTCTGCGCACCATGTACCCAGTTGTCAATTACGTATTCTGTTTTTTGATCCCATTATATGCAACCTTGTATTTTCGGTAGCTTCGTATTATCTTGGCGCTCAGTAAGCATGTACTGCATTGATAACGACAGCATTTATTTGTTCTACATCACTAAGTTATTATTATTACCTATGGGTTACTCCAAAGCCTTTTGCGGTGACCTTACAATCAAGTCGCCATGCTGTTAGGTTTGTCTATTTTTGGGATCGCCTCATTAGTGGTGAATCTGTTGCTAAAATTGCATTGTGTCCTAGCAAAGCAGAGTTGTTATTTGCATTTCATGCGAGACAACTTTGCATGCAATAATTGGACTTAAAACGCTTGGTTTCATTGCGTATTCTCACATAAAGTATTTCTGTTATTTCCGCCGCACGGACTGCCAATGCGGTATTCAATACATTTTTTAATACAACTAGATGGCTTGCGCCTTAACATTTATAGGCTAATCGAACTCTCGGTGTATATTGCACATACTCGACCATGAAATTTATGCACCGTTTACCGCTTATTAGCTTGTCGCTGGAGTGGTAGCGTATTTATAATTTGTTTTTTTGCATGTAATATTTTCTTCCTTAACTTTTGATACGGCTATTTTGTCACAGCTATTGCCAGGCATCCTTTGTTCACACAGTATATTTAGTCTGCAGAACGCTTGATTCACTTGACAGTTTTCCACGTTTTGCATGCTTTTGCTTATATTGCTTTCCACAGAGGCGTACTACGCACTGTTTTGTAGACCAATCTCAGCCACACGCATTGTCGGTAGGCTTTAGTTGCGCCGTCCTTGCAAGTCGCAACGTGATAATTTAGACGCAGCATACATTCACACACCACACTGCTTTACAATTTTATAAGAGTTCTTGGAGATAAGCGTATTGCTGTAACAAACCATACGCAGTCATTTCCAGCTCACATGACAAGATGATGCTTGGTTACAGTAGCAGCTATTACAAACTCATTGCGGCCTGCTTTGCTTCACGGCTTTGTGATTGTCGGTGTAGTTTTTTGCAATCCTCGGTAATCTTCCACGCAAGCAAATGCCGAACTGCCACTTGCTGTTTTTGCGCCGTTGTGTAGGAAATTCAATGTTGTAGCAGAACGAGATTGTACATTTCAAAGTAAAGTCATTCCACATACATTGCCCCTTGTTTTGAGAAATATCTACGGATCGTGGACGCGATAATAGTCACCTTCTTGAATATGATGTTACTGCGACATTGATTTACAAGTGAAGTTAGTGTCATAGAAAATTGTCTTGATTCCGTTCTATTAATTATCGTTTCCGTTAACCTGGTCAATTAGTTTAATCCAAGCATTTACTGAGAATCCCACTGCTCAGAAGTTGCTTTCGGAAATTGGCACTGTGCATATGGAAGTATCTATCCCCGCCTTTCATATCATTGAGTCTTTTGTGATAACACACAGTCAGTTCATCTCATCTCAAGATGAGAATTCCTTCACCATGTTGGATGGCATTGTCCCCAGGTAGGTGGGTGGAGCGTTGGAATGGCTCTCTGATGCAGTCCACGTGCTGTGCACGGAAGCGTTTTCCCTTCTGATGGTATTCACATGGTCGGTATGTGCCGATGATGCTGCTCATTTGTGCAGAACAGCTACATGCGTGGGTCAGCTGGTACGTACTCCGTCGTGTTTTGGGACACTTGCACATGATTTGTTTGCACGATAAATTCCTTGGATACACAAACTAATCCCATTGTATCTCGGAACGAGGCACACAGGTAGCATTTACGAAGGTTAATGATTCGGATTTTTTCCCATCAGTCAGCATTGAACAATAATAGTTTCAAAAAAGTAGTTCAGATACCAAGGCAAATATTTTATTCATAACTTTGCGATTACTGATAGTTGGTAAAGCAAGTCCTTTTAATTTGCCATTATTTAATACAATTTTTTCACAGAGTAGCATCTTTAATTTCATAGAGTTGAAAATGATCAAATTTTGAGGTCAACGTTGCTGCACCGAACTACTTCCAGATTTAAACAATGTAATATTTTGAACATATATAGAAACATATCCGTAAAATCAGTATGCTTGCGGTTCAAACTTTTCTCATTTTCTGATCAGCATTTTTAGGTTAGGGGTACTTGAACAAAAATCTATTTTACAACGCTGAAGTAACATGTTTCCGAGTATTAATTGATGATGGCGTAGAATACAGTTGGGCAATAAAATTACTTATTATTCTCACATAATCTATTAGGTATGTAAAATCATTTCATTTTATTTAATTGGTTATTTACACTTTGCAATCGTTATTGACAATAATTTATTGTATATATGACAACACATGTATATATAGTGTTCAGTTACTCAAGGCTGTATTCGTACAAAAGCTTGATTTTGTATATTTAGAAACTATGTAGACAACTGATAACTCATACCGCATTATGCCCACTTTGGTCTGCATCAAAACAGTTATCGAACTAATGACAACGATTTTAAAAACGTATATGCTTCGATATATTATGGCCATATTAAGAGGTGAAAGTTAACAGAAGAATGAGAGGTGATTATGTAATAGGGGATAAGGTAAGTTTTAGAATTACATCTTGGTGTTTAGTAAATTATTAGCTACAAATAAAAATACAATTTGCAGCCTACGTGCTGTTTCCCATCATTATATTTGTATTATTTAAAGTATTTGTGCAGTAAATTCTGCTTCAGTGGTGTACACGCTAATACGAAGTAGTTAATATATAATTGTGTATTTTGTACATAGTGCAATGGCTGGGGGTGAGCAAAATATGTTTGGTCATTATAGAGCGAAAGTTTTCTGTTAAATTATAATCCCAATTCTCTGCATGTTATACTTATGAAAAGTACCGCTAGGTAAAATATTGTCGCGAATGGACATTATTTGGTGGCACTGTAATAACTTACAGTGTGTGTATCTAATTAATTAGCAAATTAATAAATGTATAATAATGATATATAATAAATATAAAACATTGTACGGCGTGTTCATTTATTTTCATACACTCCAAATATATTGGGTGCGATTTGATTAATTAAGTCGTCTAATCCCCGAAATAATACGCGGTTGACATTTTCTAAATATTCCTCTCGAAGATTGTCGTGATATGATTCGGATGATATTAAGGTGGTAATATGATGGGGATGATATTAAGGGGGTGATATGATGGGGATGATATTAAGGGGGTGATATGATGGGGATGATATTGAGGGGGTGATATGATGGGGATGATATTGAGGGGGTGATATGATGGGGATGATATTGAGGGGGTGATATGATGGGGATGATATTGAGGGGGTGATATGATGGGGATGATATTTAGGGGGTGATATGATGGGGATGATATTAAGGGGGTGATATGATGGGGATGATATTAAGGGGGTGATATGATGGGGATGATATTAAGGGGGTGATATGATGGGGATGATATTAAGGGGGTGATATGATGGGGATGATATTAAGGGGGTGATATGATGGGGCTGATATTGAGTGGGTGATATGATGAGGATGATATTAAGGTGGTAATATGATGGGGATGATATTAAGGGGGTGATATGATGGGGATGATATTGAGGGGATGATATGATGGGGATGATATTAAGGGGGTGATATGATGGGGATGATATTAAGAGGGTGATATGATGGGGATGATAGGACGGGCATTGTATGATGGGGATGATATGATGGGGATGATATGATGGAGATGATATGATGGGGATGATATGATGGGGATGATATGATGGAGATGATATGATGGGGATGATATGATTGGGATGATATGATGGGGATGATATGATGGGGATGATATGATGGAGATGATATGATGGGGATGATATGATGGGGATGATATGATGGAGATGATATGATGGGGATGATATGATTGGGATGATATGATGGGGATGATATGATGGGGATGATATGATGGGGATGATATGATGGGGATGATATGATGGGGATGATATGATGGGGATGATATGATGGGGATGATATGATGGGGATGATATGATGGGGATGATATGATGGGGATGATATGATGGGGATGATATGATTGGGATGATATGATGGGGATGATATGATGGGGATGATATGATGGGGATGATATGATGGGGATGATATGATGGGGATGATATGATGGGGATGATATGATGGGGATGATATGATTGGGATGATATGATGGGGATGATATGATGGGGATGATATGATTGGGATGATATGATGGGGATGATATGATGGGGTTGACGTTGTTAGAAATTGCGAAAGTTAGTTAAGATTTTCACTGAAAATATGGTGCTCAAAATGATGATGGTGCCGCAAATTCAGTTTAACTCAGAATCTCCACATAAGATACACACCATGGTATGTGGTGCACATCACTCGAAAGAGAATTCCCTCCTCCTTCGTGTGAGTATTTATACGAATTGGAACTTGTTCATCTGCGTATATGAGGACCATGAAAGTCAATCAATCCGATATTTAAGGAAATCCGACCAGGAAATTTTGAAGGTATTTTGAGAAGACACGTCTTTATTCCGCTTTTAGAATGGATTTAACTCTCACCGGCAACGCAACACACCTTCCATTCCTTTTAGAGACAGCGGACACCTTGTAGTTAAAATGACTAGAACCTTGTCAAAATGTTCTTGTAGGGGAATACGATGGTGTTCCGAAGCCCGGAAGATCATATGTCGTAGATTTCAGTATCCGAACGGCGGTCTGTGAAAATCCAATTTCCCATAAGGACCAACCTCAACGTGCTCAGCAAATGGCCAAACAACAGAAACTGGAAGCAAACATAAGTCGTCAGAGGAGGCATAATTGTGGGAGTGACGGTTAGTCCCAACTTCCCTGTAATTTACTATGCTACATTTCGAGAGTGACCAGGATAAAAATACCGGCTTGAGACTTTGGATATATTCATCATCATGTTTACAACTTATTGCTGAACTACTCAGACTGATTTTTGCTCGGGAAATTAAAAAGTAGTTTCGGCATGAGTACATCCAATTCGGTCGATGTGGTAAAAATGTGATTTTTAAAGTTTGCAACAAAAGATTCTACCACACTTCACAGAATGTAATTGCGTTCCTGGTCATGGGTAGGACGGATGCCTAGACATTGGGACTAAATACGTTGACAAGTAGTATGGTGTACGGTAACGTATGCATGAATACGAGAATGCGTAAAATCGTCCAATTTTAACAATAAACGAAAACGTATTTACGCAATATATGTGAATCTAAATTGGCAACATTCATCATTGCCACCACTAATATATACATGCCCGTAAATTATATTAAAGCCCGTAACTACACCAAGAGATTTCTTCGTTGATTTCAGGTGTAATCCATGAAGAATGTACATTTTAATGGTTGGGGTCATTGCCACACTTGAATGCGAATTTATTCATCTGTAGAATATAACGTCTGTAAAATATAACTGACGCCGTGAGGTAGACATTACGACATGTTCCATCAAATTACGGGCTCAAAGGCTTACCACAACAGGATCTCATACCACATTTAAAATTAATTTTAGGCATGAAATGCAGCTAAACGAACCGTCAAAAAACACGACGTCGGATATTGTGACTGGACTAGAGCGGTGGTTGGGGTGGAATTGTTGGTTGCGGCTGAAAAGCTGGTTGGGGTTGAATATGTGAATGCGATTGATTTGATGGTTTGGCTTAAATGGTGGTTGGAATATGAGCTGCATACATACGGCATGAATACATGAATGCAAAAAATTTATTAGAATAAAACTATTTATAAAATATAATATATTTATACCACAGACTTAATAGAAAATAGAAATATAAGAGTCCAGTACGACCGAACTGAAGCTAGGCTCTGTCCGACCGAACTGAAGCTAGGCTCTGTCCGATCGAACTGAAGCTAGGCTCTGTCCGACCGAACTGAAGCTAGGCTCTGTCCGACCGAACTGAAGCTAGGCTCTGTCCGACCGAACTGAAGCTAAGCTGTGTCCGACCGAACTGAAGCTAGGCTCTGTCCGACCGAACTGAAGCTAAGCTGTGTCCGACCGAACTGAAGCTAGGATGTGTCCGACCGAACTGAAGCTAGGCTCTGTCCGACCGAACTGAAGCTAAGCTGTGTCCGACCGAACTGAAGCTAGGATCTGTCCGAACGAACAGAAGCTAGGCTCTGTCCGGCCGAACTGAAGCTAGGATCTGTCCGATCGAACTGAAGCTAGGCTCTGTCCGACCGAACTGAAGCTAGGCTCTGTCCGACCGAACTGAAGCTAGGCTCTGTCCGACCGAACTGAAGCTAAGCTGTGTCCGACCGAACTGAAGCTAGGATGTGTCCGACCGAACAGAAGCTAGGCTCTGTCCGACCGAACTGAAGCTAGGATGTGTCCGACCGAACTTAAGCTAGGCTCTGTCCGACCGAACTTAAGCTAGGCTCTGTCCGACCGAACTGAAGCTAGGCTCTGTCCGATCGAACAGAAGCCAAGCTCTGTCCGACCGAACTGAAGCTATGCTCTGTCCGTCCGAACTGAAGCTAGGCTCTGTCCGACCGAACTGAAGCTAGGATGTGTCCGACCGAACAGAAGCTAGGATGTGTCCGACCAAACTGAGGCTGGACTCTGTCCGACCGAACAGAAACTAGGCCCTGTCCGACCGAACTTAAGCTAGGCTCTGTCCGACCGAACTTAAGCTAGGCTCTGTCCGACCGAACTTAAGCTAGGCTCTGTCCGACCGAACTTAAGCTAGGCTCTGTCCGACCGAACTGAGGCTAGGCTCTGTCCGCCCGAACTGAAGCTAGGCTCTGTACGAGCGAACTGAAGCTAGACTTTGTCCGACCGAACTGAAGCTAGGATGTGTCCGACCGAACAGAATCTAGGATGTGTCCGACCGGACTGAAACTAGGATGTGTCCGACCGAACTGAAGCTAGGCTCTGTCCGACCGAACTGAAGCTAGGCCCTGTCCGACCGAACTGAGGCTAAGCTCTGTCCGACCGAACCGAAACTAGGCCCTGTCCGACCGAACTTAAGCTAGGCTCTGTCCGACCGAACTGAAGCTAGGCCCTGTACGACCGAACTAAAGCTAGGCTCTGTACGACCGAACTGAAGCTGGACTCTGTCCGACCATACAGAAACTAGGCCCTGTCCGACCGAACTTAAGCTAGGATCTGTCCGACCGAACTGAGGCTAGGCTCTGTCCGACCGACCTGAAGCTAGGCTCTGTCCGACCGAACTGAAGCTAGACTTTGTCCGACCCAACTGAAGCTAGGATGTGTCCGACCGGACTGAAACTAGGATGTGTCCGACCGAACTGAAACTAGGCTCTGTCCGACCGAACTGAAGCTAGACTTTGTCCATCCGAACTGAAACTAGGATGTGTCCGACCGGACTGAAACAAGGATGTGTCCGACCGAACTGAAGCTAGGATGTGTCCGACCGAACTGAAGCTAGGCTCTGTCCCACCGAACTGAAGCTAGGCTCTGTCCGATAGAACAGAAGCCAGGCTCTGTCCGACCTAACTGAAGCTAGGCTATGTACGATCGAACAGAAGCCAGGCTCTGTCCGACCGAACTGAAGCTAGGCTCTGTCCGACCGAACTGAAACTAAGCTCTGTCCGACCGAACTGAAGCTGGACTTTGTCCGACCCTACTGAAGCTAGACTTTGTCCGACCGAACTGAAACTAGGATGTGTCCGACCGAACTGAAGCTAGGCTCTGTCCGACCGAACTGAAGCTAGGATGTGTCCGACCGGACTGAAACTAGGATGTGTCCGACCGGACTGAAGCCAGGACGTGTCCGACCGAACTGAAACTAGGCTCTGTCCGACCGAACTGTTGCTAGGATGTGTCCGACCGAACTGAAGCTAGGAAATGTACGACCAAACTGAAGCTAGACTTTGTCCGACCGAACTGAAGCTAGGCCCTGTCCGACCGAACTGAAGCTAGGCTCTGTGCGACCGAATGAAAGCTGGGATGTGTCCAACCGAACTGAAGCTAGGCTCTGCATGACCTAACTGAAGCTAGGCTCTGTCCGACCGAACTGAAGCTAGAATTTGCCCGACCGAACTGAAGCTAGGATGTGTCCGACCGAACTGAAGCTAGGATGTGTCCGACCGGACTGAAACTAAGCTCTGCCCGACCGAACTGAAGCTAGGATGTGTCCGACCGGACTGAAAATAGGATGTGTCCGACCGAACTGAAGCTAGGCTCTGTCCGACCGAACTGAAGCTAGAATTTGTCCGACCGAACTGAAGCTAGGATGTGTCCGACCGAACTTTAGCTAGGATGTGTCCGACCGAACTGAAGCCAGGCTCTTTCCGACCAAACTGAAGCTAGACTTTGTCCGACCGAACTGAAGCTAGACTTTGTCCGACCGAACTGAAGCTTGGCTCTGTCCGATCGAACTGAAGCTAGACTTTGTCCGACCGAACTGAAGCTAGAATTTGTCCCACCGAACTGAAGCTAAGATGTGTCCGACCGGACTGAAACTAGGATGTGTCCGACCGAACTGAAGCTAGAATTTGTCCCACCGAACTGAAGCTAAGATGTGTCCGACCGGACTGAAACTAGGATGTGTCCGACCGGACTGAAACTAGGATGTGTCCGACCGAACTGAAACTAGGCTCTGAACGACCGAACTGAAGCTAGGATGTGTCCGACCGGACTGAAGCTAAGATGTGTCCGACCGAATTGAAGCTAGGATGTGTCCGTCCGAACCGAAGCTAGGCTCTGTCCGACCGAACCGAAGCTAGGCTCTGTCCGACCGAACCGAAACTAGGCCCTGTCCGACCGAACATAAGCTAGGCTCTGTCCGACCGAACTGACGCTAGGCTCTGTACGACCGAACTGAAGCTGAACTCTGTCCGACCGAACAGAAACTAGGCCCTGTCCTACCGAACTTAAGCTAGGCTCTGTCCGACCGAACTTAAGCTAGGCTCTGTCCGACCGAACTGAAGCTAGGCTCTGTACGAGCGAACTGAAGCTACACTTTGTCCGGCCGAACTGAAGCTAGGCTCTGTCCGACCGAACTGAAGCTAGTCTCTGTACGACCGAACTGAAGCTAGGCTCTGTACGAGCGAACTGAAGCTACACTTTGTCCGGCCGAACTGAAGCTAGGCTCTGTCCGACCGAACTTAAGCTAGGCTCTGTCCGACCGAACTGAAGCTAGGCTCTGTACGAGCGAACTGAAGCTACACTTTGTCCATCCGAACTGAAACTAGGATGTGTCCGACCGAACTGAAGCTAGGATGTGTCCGACCGAACTGAAGCTAGGATGTGTCCGACCGAACTGAAGCTAGGATGTGTCCGACCGAACTGAAGCTAGGCTGTGTCCGACCGAACTGAAGCTAGGATGTGTCCGATCGAACTGAAGCTATACTTTGTCCGACCGAACTGAAGCTAGATTTTGTCCGACCGAACTGAAGCTAGGATGTGTCCGACCGAACTGAAGCTAGGATGTGCCCGACCGGACTGAAACTAGAATGTGTCCGACCGGACTGAAGCTTGGCTCTGTCCGACCGAACTGAAGCTAGGATGTGTCCGACCGAACTGAAGCTAGGATGTGTCCGACCGGACTCAAACTAAGCTCTGCCCGACCGAACTGAAGCTAGGCTCTGTCCGACCGAACCGAAGCTGGACTCTGTCCGACCGAACTGAAGCTATGCTCTGTCCGACCGAACTGAAGCTGGACTCTGTCCAACCGAATCGAAACTAGGCCCTGTCCGACCGAACTGAAGCTATGCTCTGTCCGACCGAACTGAAGCTGGACTCTGTCCAACCGAACCGAAACTAGGCCCTGTCCGACCGAACTGAAGCTAGGCTCTGTGCGACCGAATTAAAGCTGGGATGTGTCCAACCGAACTGAAGCTAGGCTCTGCCCGACCTAACTGAAGCTAGGCTCTGTCCGACCGAACTGAAGCTAGAATTTGTCCGACCGAACTGAAGCTAGGATGTGTCCGACCGGACTGAAACTAGGATGTGTCCGACCGAACTGAAGCTAGGATGTGTCCGACCGGACTGAAAATAGGATGTGTCCGACCGAACTGAAGCTAGGCTCTGTCCGACCGAACTGAAGCTAGGCTCTGTCCGACCGAACTGAAGCTAGGCTCTGTGCGACCGAATTAAAGCTGGGATTTGTCCGACCGGACTAAAGCCAGGACGTGTCCGACCGAACTGAAACTAGGCTCTGTCCGACCGAACTGTTGCTAGGATGTGTCCGACCGGACTGAAAATAGGATGTGTCCGACCGAACTGAAGCTAGGCTCTGTCCAACCGAATCGAAACTAGGCCCTGTCCGACCGAACTGAAGCTAGGCTCTGTGCGACCGAATTAAAGCTGGGATTTGTCCAACCGAACTGAAGCTAGGCTCTGTCCGACCGAACTGAAGCTAAGCTGTGTCCGACCGAACTGAAGCTAGGATGTGTCCGACCGAACAGAAGCTAGGCTCTGTCCGACCGAACTGAAGCTAGGATGTGTCCGACCGAACTTAAGCTAGGCTCTGTCCGACCGAACTTAAGCTAGGCTCTGTCCGACCGAACTGAAGCTAGGCTCTGTCCGATCGAACAGAAGCCAAGCTCTGTCCGACCGAACTGAAGCTATGCTCTGTCCGTCCGAACTGAAGCTAGGCTCTGTCCGACCGAACTGAAGCTAGGATGTGTCCGACCGAACAGAAGCTAGGATGTGTCCGACCAAACTGAGGCTGGACTCTGTCCGACCGAACAGAAACTAGGCCCTGTCCGACCGAACTTAAGCTAGGCTCTGTCCGACCGAACTTAAGCTAGGCTCTGTCCGACCGAACTTAAGCTAGGCTCTGTCCGACCGAACTTAAGCTAGGCTCTGTCCGACCGAACTGAGGCTAGGCTCTGTCCGCCCGAACTGAAGCTAGGCTCTGTACGAGCGAACTGAAGCTAGACTTTGTCCGACCGAACTGAAGCTAGGATGTGTCCGACCGAACAGAATCTAGGATGTGTCCGACCGGACTGAAACTAGGATGTGTCCGACCGAACTGAAGCTAGGCTCTGTCCGACCGAACTGAAGCTAGGCCCTGTCCGACCGAACTGAGGCTAAGCTCTGTCCGACCGAACCGAAACTAGGCCCTGTCCGACCGAACTTAAGCTAGGCTCTGTCCGACCGAACTGAAGCTAGGCCCTGTACGACCGAACTAAAGCTAGGCTCTGTACGACCGAACTGAAGCTGGACTCTGTCCGACCATACAGAAACTAGGCCCTGTCCGACCGAACTTAAGCTAGGATCTGTCCGACCGAACTGAGGCTAGGCTCTGTCCGACCGACCTGAAGCTAGGCTCTGTCCGACCGAACTGAAGCTAGACTTTGTCCGACCCAACTGAAGCTAGGATGTGTCCGACCGGACTGAAACTAGGATGTGTCCGACCGAACTGAAACTAGGCTCTGTCCGACCGAACTGAAGCTAGACTTTGTCCATCCGAACTGAAACTAGGATGTGTCCGACCGGACTGAAACAAGGATGTGTCCGACCGAACTGAAGCTAGGATGTGTCCGACCGAACTGAAGCTAGGCTCTGTCCCACCGAACTGAAGCTAGGCTCTGTCCGATAGAACAGAAGCCAGGCTCTGTCCGACCTAACTGAAGCTAGGCTATGTACGATCGAACAGAAGCCAGGCTCTGTCCGACCGAACTGAAGCTAGGCTCTGTCCGACCGAACTGAAACTAAGCTCTGTCCGACCGAACTGAAGCTGGACTTTGTCCGACCCTACTGAAGCTAGACTTTGTCCGACCGAACTGAAACTAGGATGTGTCCGACCGAACTGAAGCTAGGCTCTGTCCGACCGAACTGAAGCTAGGATGTGTCCGACCGGACTGAAACTAGGATGTGTCCGACCGGACTGAAGCCAGGACGTGTCCGACCGAACTGAAACTAGGCTCTGTCCGACCGAACTGTTGCTAGGATGTGTCCGACCGAACTGAAGCTAGGATGTGTCCGATCGAACTGAAGCTATACTTTGTCCGACCGAACTGAAGCTAGATTTTGTCCGACCGAACTGAAGCTAGGATGTGTCCGACCGAACTGAAGCTAGGATGTGCCCGACCGGACTGAAACTAGAATGTGTCCGACCGGACTGAAGCTTGGCTCTGTCCGACCGAACTGAAGCTAGGATGTGTCCGACCGAACTGAAGCTAGGATGTGTCCGACCGGACTCAAACTAAGCTCTGCCCGACCGAACTGAAGCTAGGCTCTGTCCGACCGAACCGAAGCTGGACTCTGTCCGACCGAACTGAAGCTATGCTCTGTCCGACCGAACTGAAGCTGGACTCTGTCCAACCGAATCGAAACTAGGCCCTGTCCGACCGAACTGAAGCTATGCTCTGTCCGACCGAACTGAAGCTGGACTCTGTCCAACCGAACCGAAACTAGGCCCTGTCCGACCGAACTGAAGCTAGGCTCTGTGCGACCGAATTAAAGCTGGGATGTGTCCAACCGAACTGAAGCTAGGCTCTGCCCGACCTAACTGAAGCTAGGCTCTGTCCGACCGAACTGAAGCTAGAATTTGTCCGACCGAACTGAAGCTAGGATGTGTCCGACCGGACTGAAACTAGGATGTGTCCGACCGAACTGAAGCTAGGATGTGTCCGACCGGACTGAAAATAGGATGTGTCCGACCGAACTGAAGCTAGGCTCTGTCCGACCGAACTGAAGCTAGGCTCTGTCCGACCGAACTGAAGCTAGGCTCTGTGCGACCGAATTAAAGCTGGGATTTGTCCGACCGGACTAAAGCCAGGACGTGTCCGACCGAACTGAAACTAGGCTCTGTCCGACCGAACTGTTGCTAGGATGTGTCCGACCGGACTGAAAATAGGATGTGTCCGACCGAACTGAAGCTAGGCTCTGTCCAACCGAATCGAAACTAGGCCCTGTCCGACCGAACTGAAGCTAGGCTCTGTGCGACCGAATTAAAGCTGGGATTTGTCCAACCGAACTGAAGCTAGGCTCTGTCCGACCGAACTGAAGCTAAGCTGTGTCCGACCGAACTGAAGCTAGGATGTGTCCGACCGAACAGAAGCTAGGCTCTGTCCGACCGAACTGAAGCTAGGATGTGTCCGACCGAACTTAAGCTAGGCTCTGTCCGACCGAACTTAAGCTAGGCTCTGTCCGACCGAACTGAAGCTAGGCTCTGTCCGATCGAACAGAAGCCAAGCTCTGTCCGACCGAACTGAAGCTATGCTCTGTCCGTCCGAACTGAAGCTAGGCTCTGTCCGACCGAACTGAAGCTAGGATGTGTCCGACCGAACAGAAACTAGGATGTGTCCGACCAAACTGAGGCTGGACTCTGTCCGACCGAACAGAAACTAGGCCCTGTCCGACCGAACTTAAGCTAGGCTCTGTCCGACCGAACTTAAGCTAGGCTCTGTCCGACCGAACTTAAGCTAGGCTCTGTCCGACCGAACTTAAGCTAGGCTCTGTACGACCGAACTGAGGCTAGGCTCTGTCCGCCCGAACTGAAGCTAGGCTCTGTACGAGCGAACTGAAGCTAGACTTTGTCCGACCGAACTGAAGCTAGGATGTGTCCGACCGAACAGAATCTAGGATGTGTCCGACCGGACTGAAACTAGGATGTGTCCGACCGAACTGAAGCTAGGCTCTGTCCGACCGAACTGAAGCTAGGCCCTGTCCGACCGAACTGAGGCTAAGCTCTGTCCGACCGAACCGAAACTAGGCCCTGTCCGACCGAACTTAAGCTAGGCTCTGTCCGACCGAACTGAAGCTAGGCCCTGTACGACCGAACTAAAGCTAGGCTCTGTACGACCGAACTGAAGCTGGACTCTGTCCGACCATACAGAAACTAGGCCCTGTCCGACCGAACTTAAGCTAGGATCTGTCCGACCGAACTGAGGCTAGGCTCTGTCCGACCGACCTGAAGCTAGGCTCTGTCCGACCGAACTGAAGCTAGACTTTGTCCGACCCAACTGAAGCTAGGATGTGTCCGACCGGACTGAAACTAGGATGTGTCCGACCGAACTGAAACTAGGCTCTGTCCGACCGAACTGAAGCTAGACTTTGTCCATCCGAACTGAAACTAGGATGTGTCCGACCGGACTGAAACAAGGATGTGTCCGACCGAACTGAAGCTAGGATGTGTCCGACCGAACTGAAGCTAGGCTCTGTCCCACCGAACTGAAGCTAGGCTCTGTCCGATAGAACAGAAGCCAGGCTCTGTCCGACCTAACTGAAGCTAGGCTATGTACGATCGAACAGAAGCCAGGCTCTGTCCGACCGAACTGAAGCTAGGCTCTGTCCGACCGAACTGAAACTAAGCTCTGTCCGACCGAACTGAAGCTGGACTTTGTCCGACCCTACTGAAGCTAGACTTTGTCCGACCGAACTGAAACTAGGATGTGTCCGACCGAACTGAAGCTAGGCTCTGTCCGACCGAACTGAAGCTAGGATGTGTCCGACCGGACTGAAACTAGGATGTGTCCGACCGGACTGAAGCCAGGACGTGTCCGACCGAACTGAAACTAGGCTCTGTCCGACCGAACTGTTGCTAGGATGTGTCCGACCGAACTGAAGCTAGGAAATGTACGACCAAACTGAAGCTAGACTTTGTCCGACCGAACTGAAGCTAGGCCCTGTCCGACCGAACTGAAGCTAGGCTCTGTGCGACCGAATGAAAGCTGGGATGTGTCCAACCGAACTGAAGCTAGGCTCTGCATGACCTAACTGAAGCTAGGCTCTGTCCGACCGAACTGAAGCTAGAATTTGCCCGACCGAACTGAAGCTAGGATGTGTCCGACCGAACTGAAGCTAGGATGTGTCCGACCGGACTGAAACTAAGCTCTGCCCGACCGAACTGAAGCTAGGATGTGTCCGACCGGACTGAAAATAGGATGTGTCCGACCGAACTGAAGCTAGGCTCTGTCCGACCGAACTGAAGCTAGAATTTGTCCGACCGAACTGAAGCTAGGATGTGTCCGACCGAACTTTAGCTAGGATGTGTCCGACCGAACTGAAGCCAGGCTCTTTCCGACCAAACTGAAGCTAGACTTTGTCCGACCGAACTGAAGCTAGACTTTGTCCGACCGAACTGAAGCTTGGCTCTGTCCGATCGAACTGAAGCTAGACTTTGTCCGACCGAACTGAAGCTAGAATTTGTCCCACCGAACTGAAGCTAAGATGTGTCCGACCGGACTGAAACTAGGATGTGTCCGACCGAACTGAAGCTAGAATTTGTCCCACCGAACTGAAGCTAAGATGTGTCCGACCGGACTGAAACTAGGATGTGTCCGACCGGACTGAAACTAGGATGTGTCCGACCGAACTGAAACTAGGCTCTGAACGACCGAACTGAAGCTAGGATGTGTCCGACCGGACTGAAGCTAAGATGTGTCCGACCGAATTGAAGCTAGGATGTGTCCGTCCGAACCGAAGCTAGGATCTGTCCGACCGAACCGAAGCTAGGCGCTGTCCGACCGAACCGAAACTAGGCCCTGTCCGACCGAACATAAGCTAGGCTCTGTCCGACCGAACTGACGCTAGGCTCTGTACGACCGAACTGAAGCTGAACTCTGTCCGACCGAACAGAAACTAGGCCCTGTCCTACCGAACTTAAGCTAGGCTCTGTCCGACCGAACTTAAGCTAGGCTCTGTCCGACCGAACTGAAGCTAGGCTCTGTACGAGCGAACTGAAGCTACACTTTGTCCGGCCGAACTGAAGCTAGGCTCTGTCCGACCGAACTGAAGCTAGTCTCTGTACGACCGAACTGAAGCTAGGCTCTGTACGAGCGAACTGAAGCTACACTTTGTCCGGCCGAACTGAAGCTAGGCTCTGTCCGACCGAACTTAAGCTAGGCTCTGTCCGACCGAACTGAAGCTAGGCTCTGTACGAGCGAACTGAAGCTACACTTTGTCCATCCGAACTGAAACTAGGATGTGTCCGACCGAACTGAAGCTAGGATGTGTCCGACCGAACTGAAGCTAGGATGTGTCCGACCGAACTGAAGCTAGGATGTGTCCGACCGAACTGAAGCTAGGCTGTGTCCGACCGAACTGAAGCTAGGATGTGTCCGATCGAACTGAAGCTATACTTTGTCCGACCGAACTGAAGCTAGATTTTGTCCGACCGAACTGAAGCTAGGATGTGTCCGACCGAACTGAAGCTAGGATGTGCCCGACCGGACTGAAACTAGAATGTGTCCGACCGGACTGAAGCTTGGCTCTGTCCGACCGAACTGAAGCTAGGATGTGTCCGACCGAACTGAAGCTAGGATGTGTCCGACCGGACTCAAACTAAGCTCTGCCCGACCGAACTGAAGCTAGGCTCTGTCCGACCGAACCGAAGCTGGACTCTGTCCGACCGAACTGAAGCTATGCTCTGTCCGACCGAACTGAAGCTGGACTCTGTCCAACCGAATCGAAACTAGGCCCTGTCCGACCGAACTGAAGCTATGCTCTGTCCGACCGAACTGAAGCTGGACTCTGTCCAACCGAACCGAAACTAGGCCCTGTCCGACCGAACTGAAGCTAGGCTCTGTGCGACCGAATTAAAGCTGGGATGTGTCCAACCGAACTGAAGCTAGGCTCTGCCCGACCTAACTGAAGCTAGGCTCTGTCCGACCGAACTGAAGCTAGAATTTGTCCGACCGAACTGAAGCTAGGATGTGTCCGACCGGACTGAAACTAGGATGTGTCCGACCGAACTGAAGCTAGGATGTGTCCGACCGGACTGAAAATAGGATGTGTCCGACCGAACTGAAGCTAGGCTCTGTCCGACCGAACTGAAGCTAGGCTCTGTCCGACCGAACTGAAGCTAGGCTCTGTGCGACCGAATTAAAGCTGGGATTTGTCCGACCGGACTAAAGCCAGGACGTGTCCGACCGAACTGAAACTAGGCTCTGTCCGACCGAACTGTTGCTAGGATGTGTCCGACCGGACTGAAAATAGGATGTGTCCGACCGAACTGAAGCTAGGCTCTGTCCAACCGAATCGAAACTAGGCCCTGTCCGACCGAACTGAAGCTAGGCTCTGTGCGACCGAATTAAAGCTGGGATTTGTCCAACCGAACTGAAGCTAGGCTCTGCCCGACCTAACTGAAGCTAGGCTCCGTCCGACCGAACTGAAGCTAGAATTTGTCCGACCGAACTGAAGCTAGGATGTGTCCGACCGGACTGAAACTAAGCTCTGCCCGACCGAACTGAAGCTAGGATGTGTCCGACCGGACTGAAACTAGGATGTGTCCGACCGAACTGAAGCTAGGCTCTGTCCGACCGAACTGAAGCTAGGATGTGTCCGACCGGACTGAAACTAGGATGTGTCCGACCGGACTGAAGCCAGGACGTGTCCGACCGAACTGAAACTAGGCTCTGTCCGACCGAACTGTTGCTAGGATGTGTCCGACCCAACTGAAGCTAGACTTTGTCCGACCGAACTGAAGCTAGGCTCTGTCCGACCGAACTGAAGCTAGAATTTGTCCGACCGAACTGAAGCTAGGATGTGTCCGACCGAACTTTAGCTAGGATGTGTCCGACCGAACTGAAGCCAGGCTCTTTCCGACCAAACTGAAGCTAGACTTTGTCCGACCGAACTGAAGCTAGACTTAGTCCGACCGAACTGAAGCTTGGCTCTGTCCGATCGAACTGAAGCTAGACTTTGTCCGACCGAACTGAAGCTAGAATTTGTCCCACCGAACTGAAGCTAAGATGTGTCCGACCGGACTGAAACTAGGATGTGTCCGACCGAACTGAAGCTAGAATTTGTCCCACCGAACTGAAGCTAAGATGTGTCCGACCGGACTGAAACTAGGATGTGTCCGACCGGACTGAAACTAGGATGTGTCCGACCGAACTGAAACTAGGCTCTGAACGACCGAACTGAAGCTAGGATGTGTCCGACCGGACTGAAGCTAAGATGTGTCCGACCGAATTGAAGCTAGGATGTGTCCGTCCGAACCGAAGCTAGGCTCTCTCCGACCGAACCGAAGCTAGGCTCTGTCCGACCGAACCGAAACTAGGCCCTGTCCGACCGAACATAAGCTAGGCTCTGTCCGACCGAACTGACGCTAGGCTCTGTACGACCGAACTGAAGCTGAACTCTGTCCGACCGAACAGAAACTAGGCCCTGTCCTACCGAACTTAAGCTAGGCTCTGTCCGACCGAACTTAAGCTAGGCTCTGTCCGACCGAACTGAAGCTAGGCTCTGTACGAGCGAACTGAAGCTACACTTTGTCCGGCCGAACTGAAGCTAGGCTCTGTCCGACCGAACTGAAGCTAGTCTCTGTACGACCGAACTGAAGCTAGGCTCTGTACGAGCGAACTGAAGCTACACTTTGTCCGGCCGAACTGAAGCTAGGCTCTGTCCGACCGAACTTAAGCTAGGCTCTGTCCGACCGAACTGAAGCTAGGCTCTGTACGAGCGAACTGAAGCTACACTTTGTCCATCCGAACTGAAACTAGGATGTGTCCGACCGAACTGAAGCTAGGATGTGTCCGACCGAACTGAAGCTAGGATGTGTCCGACCGAACTGAAGCTAGGATGTGTCCGACCGAACTGAAGCTAGGCTGTGTCCGACCGAACTGAAGCTAGGATGTGTCCGATCGAACTGAAGCTATACTTTGTCCGACCGAACTGAAGCTAGATTTTGTCCGACCGAACTGAAGCTAGGATGTGTCCGACCGAACTGAAGCTAGGATGTGCCCGACCGGACTGAAACTAGAATGTGTCCGACCGGACTGAAAATAGGATGTGTCCGACCGAACTGAAGCTAGGCTCTGTCCAACCGAATCGAAACTAGGCCCTGTCCGACCGAACTGAAGCTAGGCTCTGTGCGACCGAATTAAAGCTGGGATTTGTCCAACCGAACTGAAGCTAGGCTCTGCCCGACCTAACTGAAGCTAGGCTCCGTCCGACCGAACTGAAGCTAGAATTTGTCCGACCGAACTGAAGCTAGGATGTGTCCGACCGGACTGAAACTAAGCTCTGCCCGACCGAACTGAAGCTAGGATGTGTCCGACCGGACTGAAACTAGGATGTGTCCGACCGAACTGAAGCTAGGCTCTGTCCGACCGAACTGAAGCTAGGATGTGTCCGACCGGACTGAAACTAGGATGTGTC
The DNA here is from genome assembly GCA_004115045.4 of Sinella curviseta. Lineage (NCBI taxonomy): Eukaryota > Metazoa > Arthropoda > Collembola > Entomobryomorpha > Entomobryidae > Sinella > Sinella curviseta. The sequence continues at coordinate 2,952,107 of CM023200.3, read as the reverse complement.
CGACCGGACTGAAGCCAGGACGTGTCCGACCGAACTGAAACTAGGCTCTGTCCGACCGAACTGTTGCTAGGATGTGTCCGACCCAACTGAAGCTAGACTTTGTCCGACCGAACTGAAGCTAGGCTCTGTCCGACCGAACTGAAGCTAGAATTTGTCCGACCGAACTGAAGCTAGGATGTGTCCGACCGAACTTTAGCTAGGATGTGTCCGACCGAACTGAAGCCAGGCTCTTTCCGACCAAACTGAAGCTAGACTTTGTCCGACCGAACTGAAGCTAGACTTTGTCCGACCGAACTGAAGCTTGGCTCTGTCCGATCGAACTGAAGCTAGACTTTGTCCGACCGAACTGAAGCTAGAATTTGTCCCACCGAACTGAAGCTAAGATGTGGCCGACCGGACTGAAACTAGGATGTGTCCGACCGAACTGAAGCTAGAATTTGTCCCACCGAACTGAAGCTAAGATGTGTCCGACCGGACTGAAACTAGGATGTGTCCGACCGGACTGAAACTAGGATGTGTCCGACCGAACTGAAACTAGGCTCTGAACGACCGAACTGAAGCTAGGATGTGTCCGACCGGACTGAAGCTAAGATGTGTCCGACCGAATTGAAGCTAGGATGTGTCCGTCCGAACCGAAGCTAGGCTCTGTCCGACCGAACCGAAGCTAGGCTCTGTCCGACCGAACCGAAACTAGGCCCTGTCCGACCGAACATAAGCTAGGCTCTGTCCGACCGAACTGACGCTAGGCTCTGTACGACCGAACTGAAGCTGAACTCTGTCCGACCGAACAGAAACTAGGCCCTGTCCTACCGAACTTAAGCTAGGCTCTGTCCGACCGAACTTAAGCTAGGCTCTGTCCGACCGAACTGAAGCTAGGCTCTGTACGAGCGAACTGAAGCTACACTTTGTCCGGCCGAACTGAAGCTAGGCTCTGTCCGACCGAACTGAAGCTAGTCTCTGTACGACCGAACTGAAGCTAGGCTCTGTACGAGCGAACTGAAGCTACACTTTGTCCGGCCGAACTGAAGCTAGGCTCTGTCCGACCGAACTTAAGCTAGGCTCTGTCCGACCGAACTGAAGCTAGGCTCTGTACGAGCGAACTGAAGCTACACTTTGTCCATCCGAACTGAAACTAGGATGTGTCCGACCGAACTGAAGCTAGGATGTGTCCGACCGAACTGAAGCTAGGATGTGTCCGACCGAACTGAAGCTAGGATGTGTCCGACCGAACTGAAGCTAGGCTGTGTCCGACCGAACTGAAGCTAGGATGTGTCCGATCGAACTGAAGCTATACTTTGTCCGACCGAACTGAAGCTAGATTTTGTCCGACCGAACTGAAGCTAGGATGTGTCCGACCGAACTGAAGCTAGGATGTGCCCGACCGGACTGAAACTAGAATGTGTCCGACCGGACTGAAGCTTGGCTCTGTCCGACCGAACTGAAGCTAGGATGTGTCCGACCGAACTGAAGCTAGGATGTGTCCGACCGGACTGAAACTAAGCTCTGCCCGACCGAACTGAAGCTAGGCTCTGTCCGACCGAACCGAAGCTGGACTCTGTCCGACCGAACTGAAGCTATGCTCTGTCCGACCGAACTGAAGCTGGACTCTGTCCAACCGAATCGAAACTAGGCCCTGTCCGACCGAACTGAAGCTATGCTCTGTCCGACCGAACTGAAGCTGGACTCTGTCCAACCGAACCGAAACTAGGCCCTGTCCGACCGAACTGAAGCTAGGCTCTGTGCGACCGAATTAAAGCTGGGATGTGTCCAACCGAACTGAAGCTAGGCTCTGCCCGACCTAACTGAAGCTAGGCTGTGTCCGACCGAACTGAAGCTAGGATGTGTCCGATCGAACTGAAGCTATACTTTGTCCGACCGAACTGAAGCTAGATTTTGTCCGACCGAACTGAAGCTAGGATGTGTCCGACCGAACTGAAGCTAGGATGTGCCCGACCGGACTGAAACTAGAATGTGTCCGACCGGACTGAAGCTTGGCTCTGTCCGACCGAACTGAAGCTAGGATGTGTCCGACCGAACTGAAGCTAGGATGTGTCCGACCGGACTGAAACTAAGCTCTGCCCGACCGAACTGAAGCTAGGCTCTGTCCGACCGAACCGAAGCTGGACTCTGTCCGACCGAACTGAAGCTATGCTCTGTCCGACCGAACTGAAGCTGGGATGTGTCCAACCGAACTGAAGCTAGGCTCTGCCCGACCTAACTGAAGCTAGGCTCTGTCCGACCGAACTGAAGCTAGAATTTGTCCGACCGAACTGAAGCTAGGATGTGTCCGACCGGACTGAAACTAGGATGTGTCCGACCGAACTGAAGCTAGGATGTGTCCGACCGGACTGAAAATAGGATGTGTCCGACCGAACTGAAGCTAGGCTCTGTCCGACCGAACTGAAGCTAGGCTCTGTCCGACCGAACTGAAGCTAGGATGTGTCCGACCGGACTGAAACTAGGATGTGTCCGACCGGACTAAAGCCAGGATGTGCCCGACCGGACTGAAACTAGAATGTGTCCGACCGGACTGAAAATAGGATGTGTCCGACCGAACTGAAGCTAGGCTCTGTCCAACCGAATCGAAACTAGGCCCTGTCCGACCGAACTGAAGCTAGGCTCTGTGCGACCGAATTAAAGCTGGGATTTGTCCAACCGAACTGAAGCTAGGCTCTGCCCGACCTAACTGAAGCTAGGCTCCGTCCGACCGAACTGAAGCTAGAATTTGTCCGACCGAACTGAAGCTAGGATGTGTCCGACCGGACTGAAACTAAGCTCTGCCCGACCGAACTGAAGCTAGGATGTGTCCGACCGGACTGAAACTAGGATGTGTCCGACCGAACTGAAGCTAGGCTCTGTCCGACCGAACTGAAGCTAGGATGTGTCCGACCGGACTGAAACTAGGATGTGTCCGACCGGACTGAAGCCAGGACGTGTCCGACCGAACTGAAACTAGGCTCTGTCCGACCGAACTGTTGCTAGGATGTGTCCGACCCAACTGAAGCTAGACTTTGTCCGACCGAACTGAAGCTAGGCTCTGTCCGACCGAACTGAAGCTAGAATTTGTCCGACCGAACTGAAGCTAGGATGTGTCCGACCGAACTTTAGCTAGGATGTGTCCGACCGAACTGAAGCCAGGCTCTTTCCGACCAAACTGAAGCTAGACTTTGTCCGACCGAACTGAAGCTAGACTTTGTCCGACCGAACTGAAGCTTGGCTCTGTCCGATCGAACTGAAGCTAGACTTTGTCCGACCGAACTGAAGCTAGAATTTGTCCCACCGAACTGAAGCTAAGATGTGTCCGACCGGACTGAAACTAGGATGTGTCCGACCGAACTGAAGCTAGAATTTGTCCCACCGAACTGAAGCTAAGATGTGTCCGACCGGACTGAAACTAGGATGTGTCCGACCGGACTGAAACTAGGATGTGTCCGACCGAACTGAAACTAGGCTCTGAACGACCGAACTGAAGCTAGGATGTGTCCGACCGGACTGAAGCTAAGATGTGTCCGACCGAATTGAAGCTAGGATGTGTCCGTCCGAACCGAAGCTAGGCTCTGTCCGACCGAACCGAAGCTAGGCTCTGTCCGACCGAACCGAAACTAGGCCCTGTCCGACCGAACATAAGCTAGGCTCTGTCCGACCGAACTGACGCTAGGCTCTGTACGACCGAACTGAAGCTGAACTCTGTCCGACCGAACAGAAACTAGGCCCTGTCCTACCGAACTTAAGCTAGGCTCTGTCCGACCGAACTTAAGCTAGGCTCTGTCCGACCGAACTGAAGCTAGGCTCTGTACGAGCGAACTGAAGCTACACTTTGTCCGGCCGAACTGAAGCTAGGCTCTGTCCGACCGAACTGAAGCTAGTCTCTGTACGACCGAACTGAAGCTAGGCTCTGTACGAGCGAACTGAAGCTAGGCTCTGTCCGACCGAACTGAAGCTAGAATTTGTCCGACCGAACTGAAGCTAGGATGTGTCCGACCGAACTTTAGCTAGGATGTGTCCGACCGAACTGAAGCCAGGCTCTTTCCGACCAAACTGAAGCTAGACTTTGTCCGACCGAACTGAAGCTAGACTTTGTCCGACCGAACTGAAGCTTGGCTCTGTCCGATCGAACTGAAGCTAGACTTTGTCCGACCGAACTGAAGCTAGAATTTGTCCCACCGAACTGAAGCTAAGATGTGTCCGACCGGACTGAAACTAGGATGTGTCCGACCGAACTGAAGCTAGAATTTGTCCCACCGAACTGAAGCTAAGATGTGTCCGACCGGACTGAAACTAGGATGTGTCCGACCGGACTGAAACTAGGATGTGTCCGACCGAACTGAAACTAGGCTCTGAACGACCGAACTGAAGCTAGGATGTGTCCGACCGGACTGAAGCTAAGATGTGTCCGACCGAATTGAAGCTAGGATGTGTCCGTCCGAACCGAAGCTAGGCTCTGTCCGACCGAACCGAAGCTAGGCTCTGTCCGACCGAACCGAAACTAGGCCCTGTCCGACCGAACATAAGCTAGGCTCTGTCCGACCGAACTGACGCTAGGCTCTGTACGACCGAACTGAAGCTGAACTCTGTCCGACCGAACAGAAACTAGGCCCTGTCCTACCGAACTTAAGCTAGGCTCTGTCCGACCGAACTTAAGCTAGGCTCTGTCCGACCGAACTGAAGCTAGGCTCTGTACGAGCGAACTGAAGCTACACTTTGTCCGGCCGAACTGAAGCTAGGCTCTGTCCGACCGAAATGAAGCTAGTCTCTGTACGACCGAACTGAAGCTAGGCTCTGTACGAGCGAACTGAAGCTACACTTTGTCCGGCCGAACTGAAGCTAGGCTCTGTCCGACCGAACTTAAGCTAGGCTCTGTCCGACCGAACTGAAGCTAGGCTCTGTACGAGCGAACTGAAGCTACACTTTGTCCATCCGAACTGAAACTAGGATGTGTCCGACCGAACTGAAGCTAGGATGTGTCCGACCGAACTGAAGCTAGGATGTGTCCGACCGAACTGAAGCTAGGATGTGTCCGACCGAACTGAAGCTAGGCTGTGTCCGACCGAACTGAAGCTAGGATGTGTCCGATCGAACTGAAGCTATACTTTGTCCGACCGAACTGAAGCTAGATTTTGTCCGACCGAACTGAAGCTAGGATGTGTCCGACCGAACTGAAGCTAGGATGTGCCCGACCGGACTGAAACTAGAATGTGTCCGACCGGACTGAAGCTTGGCTCTGTCCGACCGAACTGAAGCTAGGATGTGTCCGACCGAACTGAAGCTAGGATGTGTCCGACCGGACTGAAACTAAGCTCTGCCCGACCGAACTGAAGCTAGGCTCTGTCCGACCGAACCGAAGCTGGACTCTGTCCGACCGAACTGAAGCTATGCTCTGTCCGACCGAACTGAAGCTGGACTCTGTCCAACCGAATCGAAACTAGGCCCTGTCCGACCGAACTGAAGCTATGCTCTGTCCGACCGAACTGAAGCTGGACTCTGTCCAACCGAACCGAAACTAGGCCCTGTCCGACCGAACTGAAGCTAGGCTCTGTGCGACCGAATTAAAGCTGGGATGTGTCCAACCGAACTGAAGCTAGGCTCTGCCCGACCTAACTGAAGCTAGGCTCTGTCCGACCGAACTGAAGCTAGAATTTGTCCGACCGAACTGAAGCTAGGATGTGTCCGACCGGACTGAAACTAGGATGTGTCCGACCGAACTGAAGCTAGGATGTGTCCGACCGGACTGAAAATAGGATGTGTCCGACCGAACTGAAGCTAGGCTCTGTCCGACCGAACTGAAGCTAGGCTCTGTCCGACCGAACTGAAGCTAGGATGTGTCCGACCGGACTGAAACTAGGATGTGTCCGACCGGACTAAAGCCAGGACGTGTCCGACCGAACTGAAACTAGGCTCTGTCCGACCGAACTGTTGCTAGGATGTGTCCGACCGAACTGAAGCTAGGCTCTGTACGACCAAACTGAAGCTAGACTTTGTCCGACCGAACTGAAGCTAGACTTTGTCCGACCGAACTGAAGCTAGAATTTGTCCGACCGAACTGAAGCTAGGATGTGTCCGACCGAACTTTAGCTAGGATGTGTCCGACCGAACTGAAGCCAGGCTCTGTCCGACCAAACTGAAGCTAGACTTTGTCCGACCGAACTGAAGCTAGACTTTGTCCGACCGAACTGAAGCTTGGCTCTGTCCGACCGAACTGAAGCTAGGATGTGTCCGACCGAACTGAAGCTAGGATGTGTCCGACCGGACTGAAACTAAGCTCTGCCCGACCGAACTGAAGCTAGGTACTGTCCGACCGAACCGAAGCTGGACTCTGTCCGACCGAACTGAAGCTATGCTCTGTCCGACCGAACTGAAGCTGGACTCTGTCCAACCGAATCGAAACTAGGCCCTGTCCGACCGAACTGAAGCTAGGCTCTGTGCGACCGAATTAAAGCTGGGATTTGTCCAACCGAACTGAAGCTAGGCTCTGCCCGACCTAACTGAAGCTAGGCTCCGTCCGACCGAACTGAAGCTAGAATTTGTCCGACCGAACTGAAGCTAGGATGTGTCCGACCGGACTGAAACTAAGCTCTGCCCGACCGAACTGAAGCTAGGATGTGTCCGACCGGACTGAAACTAGGATGTGTCCGACCGAACTGAAGCTAGGCTCTGTCCGACCGAACTGAAGCTAGGATGTGTCCGACCGGACTGAAACTAGGATGTGTCCGACCGGACTGAAGCCAGGACGTGTCCGACCGAACTGAAACTAGGCTCTGTCCGACCGAACTGTTGCTAGGATGTGTCCGACCCAACTGAAGCTAGACTTTGTCCGACCGAACTGAAGCTAGGCTCTGTCCGACCGAACTGAAGCTAGAATTTGTCCGATCGAACTGAAACTAGGATGTGTCCGACCGAACTTTAGCTAGGATGTGTCCGACCGAACTGAAACTAGGCTCTGTCCGACTGAACTAAAGCTAGACTTTGTCCGACCGAACTGAAGCTTGGCTCTGTCCGATCGAACTGAAGCTAGACTTTGTCCGACCGAACTGAAGCTAGAATTTGTCCCACCGAACTGAAGCTAAGATGTGTCCGACCGGACTGAAACTAGGATGTGTCCGACCGAACTGAAGCTAGAGTTTGTCCCACCGAACTGAAGCTAAGATGTGTCCGACCGGACTGAAACTAGGATGTGTCCGACCAGACTGAAACTAGGATGTGTCCGACCGAACTGAAACTAGGCTCTGAACGACCGAACTGAAGCTAGGATGTGTCCGACCGGACTGAAGCTAAGATGTGTCCGACCGAATTGAAGCTAGGATGTGTCCGTCCGAACCGAAGCTAGGCTCTGTCCGACCGAACCGAAGCTAGGCTCTGTCCGACCGAACCGAAACTAGGCCCTGTCCGACCGAACATAAGCTAGGCTCTGTCCGACCGAACTGACGCTAGGCTCTGTACGACCGAACTGAAGCTGAACTCTGTCCGACCGAACAGAAACTAGGCCCTGTCCTACCGAACTTAAGCTAGGCTCTGTCCGACCGAACTTAAGCTAGGCTCTGTCCGACCGAACTGAAGCTAGGCTCTGTACGAGCGAACTGAAGCTACACTTTGTCCGGCCGAACTGAAGCTAGGCTCTGTCCGACCGAACTGAAGCTAGTCTCTGTACGACCGAACTGAAGCTAGGCTCTGTACGAGCGAACTGAAGCTACACTTTGTCCGGCCGAACTGAAGCTAGGCTCTGTCCGACCGAACTTAAGCTAGGCTCTGTCCGACCGAACTGAAGCTAGGCTCTGTACGAGCGAACTGAAGCTACACTTTGTCCATCCGAACTGAAACTAGGATGTGTCCGACCGAACTGAAGCTAGGATGTGTCCGACCGAACTGAAGCTAGGATGTGTCCGACCGAACTGAAGCTAGGATGTGTCCGACCGAACTGAAGCTAGGCTGTGTCCGACCGAACTGAAGCTAGGATGTGTCCGATCGAACTGAAGCTATACTTTGTCCGACCGAACTGAAGCTAGGATGTGTCCGACCGAACTGAAGCTAGGATGTGCCCGACCGGACTGAAACTAGAATGTGTCCGACCGGACTGAAGCTTGGCTCTGTCCGACCGAACTGAAGCTAGGATGTGTCCGACCGAACTGAAGCTAGGATGTGTCCGACCGGACTGAAACTAAGCTCTGCCCGACCGAACTGAAGCTAGGCTCTGTCCGACCGAACCGAAGCTGGACTCTGTCCGACCGAACTGAAGCTATGCTCTGTCCGACAGAACTGAAGCTGGACTCTGTCCAACCGAATCGAAACTAGGCCCTGTCCGACCGAACTGAAGCTAGGCTCTGTGCGACCGAATTAAAGCTGGGATTTGTCCAACCGAACTGAAGCTACGCTCTGCCCGACCGAACTGAAGCTAGGCTCTGTCCGACCGAACCGAAGCTGGACTCTGTCCGACCGAACTGAAGCTATGCTCTGTCCGACCGAACTGAAGCTGGACTCTGTCCAACCGAATCGAAACTAGGCCCTGTCCGACCGAACTGAAGCTAGGCTCTGTGCGACCGAATTAAAGCTGGGATTTGTCCAACCGAACTGAAGCTACGCTCTGCCCGACCTAACTGAAGCTAGGCTCTGTCCGACCGAACTGAAGCTAGAATTTGTCCGACCGAACTGAAGCTAGGATGTGTCTGACCGGACTGAAACTAGGATTTGTCCGACCGAACTGAAGCTAGGATGTGTCCGACCGAACTGAAGCTAGGCTCTGTCCGACCGAACTGAAGCTAGGATGTGTCCGACCGGACTGAAACTAGGATGTGTCCGACCGGACTGAAGCCAGGACGTGTCCGACCGAACTGAAACTAGGCTCTGTCCGACCGAACTGAAGCTAGGCTCTGTACGACCAAACTGAAGCTAGACTTTGTCCGACCCAACTGAAGCTAGACTTTGTCCGACCGAACTGAAACTAGGATGTGTCCGACCGAACTGAAGCTAGGCTCTGTCCGACCGAACTGAAGCTAGACTTTGTCCGACCCAACTGAAGCTAGACTTTGTCCGACCGAACTGAAACTAGGATGTGTCCGACCGAACTGAAGCTAGGCTCTGTCCGACCGAACTTAAGCTAGGATGTGTCCGACCGGACTGAAACTAGGATGTGTTCGACCGGACTGAAGCCAGGACGTGTCCGACCGAACTGAAACTAGGCTCTGTCCGACCGAACTGTTGCTAGGATGTGTCCGACCAAACTGAAGCTAGGCTCTGTACGACCAAACTGAAGCTAGACTTTGTCCGACCCAACTGAAGCTAGACTTTGTCCGACCGAACTGAAGCTAGGCTCTGTCCGACCGAACTGAAGCTAGAATTTGTCCGACCGAACTGAAGCTAGGATGTGTCCGACCGAACTTTAGCTAGGATGTGTCCGACCGAACTGAAGCCAGGCTCTGTCCGACCAAACTGAAGCTAGACTTTGTCCGACCGAACTGAAGCTAGACTTTGTCCGACCGAACTGAAGCTTGGCTCTGTCCGATCGAACTGAAGCTAGACTTTGTCCGACCGAACTGAAGCTAGAATTTGTCCCACCGAACTGAAGCTAAGATGTGTCCGACCGGACTGAAACTAGGATGTGTCCGACCGAACTGAAGCTAGAATTTGTCCCACCGAACTGAAGCTAAGATGTGTCCGACCGGACTAAAACTAGGATGTGTCCGACCGAACTGAAACTAGGCTCTGAACGACCGAACTGAAGCTAGGATGTGTCCGACCGGACTGAAGCTAAGATGTGTCCGACCGAATTGAAGCTAGGATGTGTCCGTCCGAACTGAAGCTAGGCTCTGTCCGACCGAACCGAAGCTAGGCTCTGTCCGACCGAACCGAAACTAGGCCCTGTCCGACCGAACATAAGCTAGGATGTGTCCGACCGGACTGAAACTAAGCTCTGCCCGACCGAACTGAAGCTAGGATGTGTCCGACCGGACTGAAACTAGGATGTGTCCGACCGAACTGAAGCTAGGCTCTGTCCGACCGAACTGAAGCTAGGATGTGTCCGACCGGACTGAAACTAGAATGTGTCCGACCGGACTGAAGCCAGGACGTGTCCGACCGAACTGAAACTAGGCTCTGTCCGACCGAACTGTTGCTAGGATGTGTCCGACCGAACTGAAGCTAGACTTTGTCCGACCGAACTGAAGCTAGGCTCTGTCCGACCGAACTGAAGCTAGAATTTGTCCGACCGAACTGAAGCTAGGATGTGTCCGACCGAACTGAAGCCAGGCTCTGTCCGACCAAACTGAAGCTAGACTTTGTCCGACCGAACTGAAGCTAGACTTTGTCCGACCGAACTGAAGCTTGGCTCTGTCCGATCGAACTGAAGCTAGACTTTGTCCGACCGAACTGAAGCTAGAATTTGTCCCACCGAACTGAAGCTAAGATGTGTCCGACCGGACTGAAACTAGGATGTGTCCGACCGGACTGAAACTAGGATGTGTCCGACCGGACTGAAGCTAAGATGTGTCCGACCGAATTGAAGCTAGGATGTGTCCGTCCGAACCGAAGCTAGGCTCTGTCCGACCGAACCGAAGCTAGGCTCTGTCCGACCGAACCGAAACTAGGCCCTGTCCGACCGAACATAAGCTAGGCTCTGTCCGACCGAACTGACGCTAGGCTCTGTACGACCGAACTGAAGCTGAACTCTGTCCGACCGAACAGAAACTAGGCCCTGTCCTACCGAACTTAAGCTAGGCTCTGTCCGACCGAACTGAAGCTAGGCTCTGTCCGACCGAACTGAGGCTAGGCTCTGTCCGACCGAACTGACGCTAGGCTCTGTACGACCGAACTGAAGCTGAACTCTGTCCGACCGAACAGAAACTAGGACCTGTCCTACCGAACTTAAGCTAGGCTCTGTCCGACCGAACTGAAGCTAGGCTCTGTCCGACCGAACTGAGGCTAGGCTCTGTCCGACCGAACTGACGCTAGGCTCTGTCCGACCGAACTGACGCTAGGCTCTGTACGAGCGAACTGAAGCTACACTTTGTCCGGCCGAACTGAAGCTAGGCTCTGTCCGACCGAACTGAAGCTAGTCTCTGTACGACCGAACTGAAGCTAGACTTTGTCCATCCGAACTGAAACTAGGATGTGTCCGACCGAACTGAATCTAGGATGTGTCCGACCGGACTGAAGCCAGGATGTGTCCGACCGAACTGAAACTAGGCTCTGTCCGACCGGACTGAAGCTAGGATGTGTCCGACCGAACATAAGCTAGGCTCTGTCCGACCGAACTGACGCTAGGCTCTGTACGACCGAACTGAAGCTGAACTCTGTCCGACCGAACAGAAACTAGGCCCTGTCCTACCGAACTTAAGCTAGGCTCTGTCCGACCGAACTGAAGCTAGGCTCTGTCCGACCGAACTGAGGCTAGGCTCTGTCCGACCGAACTGACGCTAGGCTCTGTACGACCGAACTGAAGCTGAACTCTGTCCGACCGAACAGAAACTAGGACCTGTCCTACCGAACTTAAGCTAGGCTCTGTCCGACCGAACTGAAGCTAGGCTCTGTCCGACCGAACTGAGGCTAGGCTCTGTCCGACCGAACTGACGCTAGGCTCTGTCCGACCGAACTGACGCTAGGCTCTGTACGAGCGAACTGAAGCTACACTTTGTCCGGCCGAACTGAAGCTAGGCTCTGTCCGACCGAACTGAAGCTAGTCTCTGTACGACCGAACTGAAGCTAGACTTTGTCCATCCGAACTGAAACTAGGATGTGTCCGACCGAACTGAATCTAGGATGTGTCCGACCGGACTGAAGCCAGGATGTGTCCGACCGAACTGAAACTAGGCTCTGTCCGACCGGACTGAAGCTAGGATGTGTCCGACCGAACTGAAACTAGGCTCTGTCGGACCGAACTGAAGCTATGCTCTGTCGGACCGAACTGAAGCTATGCTCTGTCATACTGAACTGAAGCTAGGATGTGTCCAACATCCCAAGCGACCCAACATCCCAAGCGACCCAACATCCCAAGCGACCCAACATCCCAAGCGACCCAACATCCCAAGCGACCCAACTTCCCAAGCGACCCAACATCCCAAGCGACCCAACATCCCAAGCGACCCAACATCCCAAGCGACCCAACATCCCAAGCGACCCAACTTCCCAAGCGACCCAACATCCCAACCGAACCAAAATCCCAGCGGACCAAAAGTCCCAACCGAACCAAAATCTCAGCTCACCTTAAATCTCAACCGATCCAAAATCCCTGCCGACCCAAAATCCCAGCAGACCCAAAATCCCAGCTGACCAAAATCCCAGCCGTCAATGACTGTAACCTTTTCTGAGATCAGTAATGTGCTTCAAGAGGTTAAGGATTGAACTGTTTGAGAACTCCGTGGGTCGGAGTGGCGGACTCCGTGATTCGGTGTGGCGGACTCCGTGGGTCGGGGTGGAGGACACCGTGGTTCGGGGTGTGGAGAGCGTGGAACGTTATTTGTGGCCACCGCGGTTGAATTCTCTGTATGTCATTTTTAAACGGTCACCCTGATTTGCTCTCGTGTAGACGAACGGACGTAACGAAAAACTCTGTTTCGTGAACCTAAGGAATGTGTGATGAAACGTTTGTGTAGGTTAAAACCAGTATGTTTGGTACGGAATGTTCTTTCCAACAGTCGAGGCAAAGAGAAATAATATCTGTTATCTCGCAGATACTGCGAATAATGACAAAACTGCTCCATTAATTACCCATGTTCAAGCTGTAGAAGGTCGTCCCCAAAATTATTTTACTGCTCTTTTGAGAAAGTCAAGAGATAATCCACTTCTGTTGCCAGAGTTAAGATTTAGGCTTGCGTATTGATGTATCTCAAAATATGTCAACACCTGATGTAATTGACTGAAACGACTTTGAATGAGATGGATATTGATGGTGAATTTGGGCGATCAGTTAGACACCGTAGCTATCTGCAGAACACTTCTGATATGCAATTGAGTGGCACAACGTCAGAGTACGAAACCGATCAAAGTTTATAACATAATTGTAAATTTATTTGTAAATAAGCTGTTGATAAAATGGCTGACACAAATTTACCCCCAGTGTATTCTGAAGAAGACCCCAATGAAGATGCAAGCAGTGGGAGGTCCACGTCGCGTCTGCTTGGATATTTTTCTAAACTATCTAACTCCTCTGTTAAATCATTACAAAATTTAACCCGGTTTAGTACAATGTGTTAGGATTTGTTGATTGCAGCGACACGGCTGCAGTGTTTTTTTTGTGTACAGGGTCCTCTTACTGTACCCTCCCCCCACTCGCGGAGCGAGTGCTAGGACCCGGCTCTGACGGGCACCAGTTTATAATTATGATTAATTAGCTGTACGAATCAGTTGGCTGTTGGATCTACTTGGCAGTAAAGAAATATGGTCGGTCGAGAACTGCAGCCGTTATTTGGTTTATCGACAGTTACCCGTTTATAAAAATACACTTTACGCAGTATGCCACATCAGCTAAGTATTTATTTACAAATATGAAAGATTACCGGATACATAAAAACATCAACGAGAAACATATGACTAATGTAATGTGGTGTAATCGTTAGGCCGTACAGAGTAAATGGTAGGGCTTACTGAGTAAACCGTAGGGCTTACAGAGTAAACCGTAGGGCTTACAGAGTAAACCGTACGTCTTACAGAGTAAACCGTAGGGCTTTCAGAGTAAACCGTAGGGCTTACAGAGTAAACCGTAGGGCTTACAGAGTAAACCGTAGGGCTTACAGAGTAAACCGTAGGGCTTACAGAGTAAACGGTAGAACTGACAGAGTAGAGGGTAGGGCTTACAGAGTAAACGGTAGGGCTTACAGAGTAGACGGTAGGGCTTACAGAGTAGACGGTAGGGCTTACAGAGTAAACGGTAGGGCTTACTGAGTAAACCGTAGGGCTCACAGAGTAAACCGTAGGGCTCACCGACTAAACCGTAGGGCTTGCAGAGTAAACCGTAGGGCTTACAGAGTAAACCATAGGGCTTACAGAGTAAACCATAGGGCTTACAGAGTAAACGGTAGGGCTTACAGAGTAAACGGTAGGGCTTACAGAGTAAACGGTAGGGCTTACAGAGTAAACCGTAGGGCTTACAGAGTAAACCGTAGGGCTTACAGAGTAAACGGTAGGGCTTACAGAGTAAACGGTAGGGCTTACAGAGTAAACCGTAGGGCTTACAGAGTAGACCGTAGGGCTTACAGAGTAAACCGAAGGGCTTACCGAGTAAACCGAAGGGCTTACAGAGTAAACCGTAGGGCTTACAGAGTAACCCGTAGGGCTTACAGAGTAACCCGTAGGGCTTACAGAGTAACCGTAGGGCTTACAGAGTAACCCGTAGGGCATGTTAAGTTAATGGTAGATCATGTATTGTCAACGGTATGCTGCACATAGTAAACGGTAGCGCGTGTGGAGTAATAGGAATAACGTGTAATGTTAAAAACAGGGCTGGTAGTGAGCATGGCTTGGATTGCAGAAAAATTGGTTGTAAATGCAAAGTAAGTGTTCGGACATGTTTTGCAGCAGAAGCATAGGTGTAAAACATCACTGTCCGTCGGCCTGGATCGGGTTGTACACATTCCACATATCAACATTTCTTAAAAATACATGTAATCATATCTGGCTTGGCATTAAATAAATGACACTGAATTTGAACTATATACTGATGTCTGACTCATTTCACGACAACCACTGTCTATTTTCAGGTGTAACCTAACGATATATGGCATATTGTTTCCATGAAGCTTTAACTGTTCCACTTGCCAATTTCTTGGAAATGTGTACTATGTCCAATGTTCGACATTTTAATTGCGCGCTTAAGTTCATAGTTAAGGGTTTTGGAAGCTGACGGTTTATTATATGGTTTTGTCAACAAGTGAATGTGCCATACTAAATATCATTTTGCCGTACTTTCATCCACAATACGATATCCAATCCATTCAAGTATAAGATTTTCGTCCGGATGGAGGACCCCAGCGGTCAGGTATATGCATACAAATATTACCATTCCGTTCATATAATATCTGGCGATACCTTACGGTTAGTTTCTGCGAAATATAGAGTTCCGAACTAATTCTTTTATTGTGAAGACAAATAATATAACCTCCTTTAATTTATATATTAGCGTTCTGAATAGCATATGTATTACCATCGTGTTGACAAGTCCTCTTTAATTGATGATGTTTGATTTGACATTGAACAAGACGCTAGAAAACAATATAACCTCTGAAAGCATTTAGGCGGAATAAATTTCAAAATAGATGTATCTTAGCAGGACTGGGTATGGTATGAATCGGACATGAAAAATAAATGACAGTGTGAGTGGAGTAAACGGTAATGCATGAGGGGTAAACGGTAGGGTGTGAGGAGTAAACTGTAGTGGGAGTAAACGGTAGTGGTAGAAAACGGTAATACGTAAGGAGTAAATCTTAGTGCGTGTGGACTAAACGGTAGTGGGTGTGGAGTAATGGGAAGACCCGTAAATGTCGAACATAGTGCTGTAGTGCACATTGCTTGTCGTTCAGATAAATTGCTTGTGCATGTAATGCAAGCGTTAGAAGATGAAGTGCAGGAATAGGTGTAAGGCACCGGTTTCATCCGTCCCGGGTCGTGTTGAACACATTCAACATATCTATGATATTTATATTGTTTTTTTAAGTGTTAGATACATTATTTTAAACTGCAATAAGATTTAAAATCACTTATAAGTTCAGACCTCAAAGGCTCGGAGATATAACAACAAAAATAGATATAGTATGTGTACTTTAGACAAACCAGAGTCGTTACCTATATTAGGCATATCAATAAATAATTCAAATATACTGTACTTCGAAGTAATCTAATTTAGTGTGTACAATATTAAAATTCTACCTACAGAATACACGTAGAAACATTGAACATTATATTTTTTCTGAATATATACACAAATTATAACTGCATCAGTTTACGTCTTTCAATTATCGTAAAAATATTTAATTTCTTGTACAGTTCCGATACATGTATTGTTTACATTTTGCCTCGTCCTAAATTACATTTCAAGTCATAAGCTGTTTTAACAATACCTATTTTGTCAGGTCTCCAGATCTTAGCGTGTGATTAAACACATCAATTATTTAGCCCGTAATCTGCTATCGATGTGACAAATGATGACATAAACTTTATTAATAAATGTTCAGTCAAATATATTTTGCTGACTCGTTATTCTATGCAAAGTTGCATTCATTCTACCTGCAAGGTTAGTACGGGCTGTGAAACTTAAGCTGCTATCAATAATAAAGCCAAGATATTTACAATTCGACACACATTCCATCTCTTTACCATATATATTCAACTTTTCGGAGTTTTGAGTGCACAATTTACGTCAGATAAAGGGCATACTTTTTTAAAACAACATAATAGTTGTTTTATCAGGATTGACTGATGCCTATTGACAAACTAATTTGTTCGAGACAGGAACCCTGCCGAATGCCGCAACCTATTGCGAAATCTGAAGATTTATGTGTACCATTTACTAATCTAAATTTCCTGTTCGTGAAGTTACTACAGAAAAAGCTTAACAATGTACGGTGGTAACAAAAACGTTTTTATAACTTTAACAAATAAAAAATTCCTATTCACAGAGTCGAAGGCTTTCCTGACGTCTCTAAATAACGCTAAACATTTTGCACCTTTGAAGTCCCTGAATAATGCTATGAACGACGTTCTATTAGAGTTTTATAAACTGATATTGTGATTATCATTAGTTAATATTACATTTGTTTAAAAAATGAATATGCGAATTAGGATTGAGTAAATAAATTTGAGTTTGTTTTTACAGGGAGTCGGAAAGGGTTTAGCGTTACTAAGATTAACATGGTCTTTAGTACTAGGTAATCGAGCATGAGGTTTAGCATTGCAAATTTCTCGAAGGTTTGAATAACGTAAATTCAAATTGGGTTGATTACTGAATTTTTTTACCGTGATACTTACTTGGGGTAACAGTTTTGGTACGACGTAACGTACCAATTAGCATTTAACACATCATTGGCCATGTGCTGAATTTTTATTATGGATTGACATAGTAGATATAAGGGGGTACCTTTCAACATGTGGATTAGTAGGTATACATCCGAGCCTGCGAAATCCTTGGCTGATACTCTGGAAGTGATTGTAAAATATTACTACAAACACCAGTCTAGCACGACGCAGGCTTCCGCCTGCGTCGTGTTCTGGCAATATAACATCTCCAGTAAGCCGTTTCATTGAGAAAATCGAAGTAAGATATGGTTAGTATGAAATAAGTTATCTTGAGCTTTATCAAGTTATTTTCAAAAGATGGATTAGACAGGAGCGTCTTTTAACATACCGGCTAGACGGGGTTTTGTACATAAGTAAACTAGCACCTGATTTTGCATTAAAGTAGTCGAAATTGGGTTTAACGGGGTATTATTTTGTCACGATTTCTCGTAGTGTTTAGAATGGTTGTCATTTCGCACTAACATATGGTTTTACAGTGGGGCATTTTGTTTCGACTTAACATAGGGATTAGCAGGGGGTTCATTTGTCCTTCATTTGGTTTAGCATGGAGAAACACGTTGTTATATTTCACATTGGGGTTTATCAGGTCCGTGTTCGCCCCCTTCTAAATGCTACATCCGCAAATGTTTATAAATTTTATGAAATCAACTGCGCCGATAGTTTGGCTACACGCCATGGGTTGTGTGTAGCGAAAAATGTAGTTACACAAAATTAGCTGTGTTCTCATGTGTGCTAATATAATTTCTTTTTATTATACCTTGTAATATTTTAGCGAATAGGACACCATAATCCGCCGCCGGTGTCTTCATATCTCCTCTCGACTTGGTCCAAAGGTAAGGTATAACAATTTCAGATTGTATATTGTGCCGTAATTTGACGCTACTTGTTGATGTGGCTAAGATATAATGGGTACGTAAATCCTAGCCAATATTATTATATGTATCATACTCATAAAATTTCGTATGATGTGTAGCTACATGTGCAGTTATGAATAATGCATGGAGGAAGTTAGGTCAGCATTCGTTACATGTTGGGCTGGCTATATAGAGCTCAGTCATGAAAACTAAATTAAGTTTAAACGTCTGACATAGTATTTCAGCCAAATTTCGGTTCAGGGAAAACTATTATTATGATCGGCATTACAGTATTCCATCGTTAAAATTTGAAAGCATGGAGGTGGCGATCACGATGCATTTTGTGTTTAAAGATTTTTTGCTTTGCCCCCTCTCACAAAAATATAAGGTTCCATGTTTCAGTTTGTACGTGAACATTCTAACATGAATTAAAATAAATTATGGGGTTGCCAATATTGCGTGGATAAACAGAATAGAATACAAATATCAATAATTTTCCAGACGCTTAGAGATTTCTGCGGAATGTTTGCAACTTCAATGTTTAGAATTGTAATACAAACTAAGGGAGGGATACCCATTATGTTTCCACGTTCTTTATATTGTTAAAATTTTATCAGGCAGACATTTTGTACCTTCCATTTCATACATAATAAGCAGCATGTGAATTGTGATGCACGTTATGAATTAAGCCGTTCCGCACACGAACGATTTTATAAAACCGTGAAGAAGCCGTTAAGTCTTGTGACGCTACATTTTGCATTTAGCTGCATGTGATATTTTTGGTCTGTAAGATCGATTTGGTAAAATTGGGGTTACGATACATTTTTCTCTTTATGACAATTTTAGTTCCTGTAATAACCGAAAATGCTCCCATGTATTCTGGAAGCTATAACAAGGGCAGTGATTTATTCCGGTACCTTGATGATGAGGGATGTGAGTTGATTTTAACCGCAATGTCGATTGGATGCCGTTTTGATGGTTAGTGATTAGAAACAATATTGACGTCAACCAATCCGATTTATTATAAAGTTTTACAATCAGCAAAATTTGAAGAATCCGGTTCTCGCTTTCGTGCACACTTCCGCCATGATGGTTCCCACCACGCGCGCGGCTTAATGATGTTAATTCGCAATTCTTGATAAATATAACGTCGTACTAGCCAGCGGTAGTATATAACCTTCTATTTATCATTATTCACGTTGATGACCATACCAAGTGCAACGTTTCAATGTTTTATTGAATGGTGCAACTACAAGCCACTGCTGCTATTTTTTATCTAGTAACAGATGGCACCGATACAATATAGCAATGTGACGATTTCGCATGTATTGAATATCTGTCTATACAAGCAGTTTCGCTTAACGTTGTAATGAAATATCAACAATTAATGGTTTGAGAATATTGCAACTTATATGCTCATAGTACTCATGAGCGAATTCACTGAAAGCGATTATATATTGCAGAAGCTTCAATTATATGCCCCATATATAAACACACCTTATTATGCTAAATTAATTATAGTAATACTAATTTTCGCTGAAAGACGAATAATATATTTAATTTCACTGACGATATAGAAAATGGCAACCACAAAGGGTGTGTGATGCACATAAAACCTCCTCCTCCTCTTCCGACCGAAGCAATTAGGGTAAAAATACCGCCGAGTCAAAACGCCTTCTCAAGTTCGGAATCCAAACAAAACACCGCGATTGTATTAGCAGATGACAAACATGAAGCCCGCCAGTCTTTCGTTCGTGCGACAGATATTATAACCGGTAAATTAATGTCCATTTTTCACCAAAAATACTCAGACTAATGTGTTATGGGAGGAAACTAGTTTGCCCATGTTTAGTAATCACACGCAAAATTGCAGAAAAAGTCAAATGCTCTTCAGAACTGTACAAGGGGCTAGTAAATAAACTGAGCAGTAACCACGACGCTTGCTACTGCTAATTAAATGCATTACAGCATTTTGTGTCCTAAATATGTTTCTGAATAGTAATCAAATCAATCCATTTCTAATTGGTTGTGGTTTAGGTGCTTTAAGCACCTTGATGGCTTCAGAGAGTCCGGACACGTTTGGCGAGGAGGCAATTGGAAACACCTTGGTAGCTGCGGATCGAAAAAGGACTGCTTACTCCCGTCAATCTGAGAGTAACGTCAGTGCACGATTCGATGATTACTTGACACAAGGAAGGGAATCTATCACATACCGTACCGATATGACTGCAGGTAATATTTAGCTCGCTGTTGTTGGCCTACGTTCGTAAAATATTACAATATTATCCGTCATTCATTACGTCGTGGATGCACAAAGTTGCTTTTAATTTAGGCATTTTAATTGCAGCGATATAGAATGGATGTTTTTGTACTTGTGTCGGTGGATACGCATATGTTTGATTAGCATGCTGCTAACATACACTTCCATTGAACCACAGAGTACCTGTTACATGGTTTTGGGCAAAATAAATATAATTCAAGTAATAAATGTTCCCGTAATAGATCGTCATCGGCAAGCTTAGCTTAAATCGTACCTTTGACGATCTTCTGCGTTCTTTTTGTGTGGATTTGATTTTTTTCCAATACCAGCAACTTCGCCGACTACACTCGCAAGTAGATGGGCAACGAATGTGTGATGGTTTAATATATAAACTGATTCACTCCATGTAAACTAAAACCTCACTATTTCTATCGACACCTAGATTCCGCGAACAACGCGGTGAGTCAAGGATGGCAAGACAATCATTTTGGTGAAAGCGCAACAAGCAGGGGTGCTGCCGATGTGTCAGTCAGCGGCACAGTTTCTCTTAACGAACGGCATCAGAACACGGAATTGACACTTGACAAGGATGTCGGCCGTGCCAGAGTAATTACCCACCATCAAATGATAAAAAAAACGGCTGATGGAGTTATAAAAATGAGAGAGGATTTGTTACGTGAAAAGCTTAGACAACGGAGACAGTATCTTGTGAAACAACGAGAATGTGGCAAAAATCCCATTTTCATATTGCCGGAAGAGGTAAGATAGTCTGGAATAGTTTTCAATGGAATCATTTACTGAGACTGATTATTCGTGTTTATAATGATTTAGAAAAAGGTGTACATCTTGGTGAAAGGGTTAGTGATTATGTTTAATAACAATCCATGTTTTCTTGCTTTTATCAAAGGTCTGGACAATGATTTTGGCAAATGTTAGAGATAATGACGATCTTTTAAACTGCTCCCTTACTTGCCAACTTTTCGAGCGAGCTGTTGCACATGTGCTCCAGAAATCTGGAGACAACTTGGAAAATGTGCGAATTAGGATGACATTTCGAAAGGTATTACAAATGTTTAGATCATTTTCGTTTAATGAGAATTAGTAAGTTATATACTTTATCCCGTCACTCGATATGGTCACGTGCTCGATAGATAGTGTTTTGCGGCATCCTTTACGCTCAGATTTCAATTTTGCATTGGCATTGTATGTGTATTTGTATTAACTGGTTCACATCATTATTTCCTAATGGTCGTACGAAATTACATTTTGCACATTTTTAGAAAGGAGACTTTTAACTGAACCTTTGCAATACAGTTCGTTGTTTGCCCGTATATTTATTAACTACCGGAAGCATGAAATGCTTTGAAAGGTAGTTATAGCGATTGATGTGTTTGTCTGTCTGTCCGTCTGTCTGTCTGTCTCTCTGTATGTCTGTCTCTCTGTATGTCTGTCTGTCTGTCCGTAAACACTCTAGCTTCCCTCTACGTTGACCGATTTGGCTCAAATTTTGCACAGGGGTACCTTGGCACATGGCCACGTTCCTTATTGAATTTCAGCCATGCACCTCGTCACTGACCGGAAATACGGGGGTCGACGTCTTTGTGGTGGTGGGGGTGACCATAGTGTAAAAATTTTTTATTCTATAAATCGATAGAGGAGTTCAAGACGATCATTTTTTGCCAAGGGACCATGGGTCAAATCGGTCACCTGGCGGTGGGGTGGGCCGTCGAAAGTATGGGGGTGCCCATTCGTCAAAATTTTTTATGCCATAAATCGAAGGAGATGATCAATTTGAGCCTCTAAATCGTAGTATGATGGTCAAATACGTACCCAATGTGCTATTTTTGCATCACTGTTCCGGTAGTTATATATTAAAGGTTACACCTTACTAGTTTATATATGTATACTCTGAACGGGCGTCAATAGTTGCCCCAATAATGATCACGTCAAGAAAAAATAACGGATATACAATGCAACCTAACTGACGGGTGAGTAAACTTAAGATCTATTTGTTGATTCGCAGGTTTTTCCGCATTTGTCGGGCTACTTATCATCGGAAGACTTTAAGAATATTCGACAAACGTGTAGAAGCTGGTGCTCGGGCGTTGACAGCTGTTTACGAAATAGACGAATTGTTTCCCATGCACCGGCAGACATTGTGGAAAAACTAACTCAGAACTGGCAACAGTCTAAGGTCTTGATTCAAAAAGTGCCAAATGCCTCAGAACTTGAGGTGTTCGGGAGTGTCAGAATTGTAAAATCGACTACTCCACCGGCCAACTTTGTAGAACGAGTTTATCGAGCATTCCGGCGGAATTATCCTAGAAATCCTTTCGCTGGAAGAACCGTCCAGATTCGGGCTACCAGCCGGCTGTCTGATAGAAATGCTCGAGTGTTTCCAAAGGAGCTACATATCCTTTGGAGGTTGGGAAAATACATTTGGCATTTCTCTTTGGACGGTCAAGGGAATATTAGTATGAGTCCATCAAGCATATACACTGTGTGTGGGAAAACTTTAGAAATTTGTAAATACATTAGGAGCTTGACATTGTCAAGATGCGATGCCGAACCGGGTTGGATCTTCGACGAAAAGCAAACGACAGATGCCATCAAAGCATTACCGGCTCCACCTGACCATTTCCATTTAGAGTCCGTGACATTTGACTTTGAACACCCATTGTCGTTGCTAGCACAGGATCGACTAATTGAAAAGTATAGCGGACAGCTAAAGCGGATGAAAATCAACAATTGGAATGCCGATTCATATCACACATTTCAGTGGAGTAATCTATTAGAGCTAGTTGTGATGGCAGGCGACTCCGTCCAATTACTACGAAGTTTAACTCAACTCAAGGCTGCAAAACTGCGACACCTTGAAATTCTGGTGGACGGCGGCGCGAAACTGTTGCAGATTTTCAACATGCTGAACAACTTTCCTAATCTGGAGAGCTTACACATGAAATTGTCAATAACCTTTGTCGGATTCGCGGACTCTGACATTTGCAGGGTGTCCTCCGAAGCAGTTAGAGCTTCAACCATATCCGTTGTGGAGATAACTGCTGTCAATAAAAGACTATGCTTTGATTTTCTTATTTGCTTCCCATTTCTGAAGTGTTTGGTCATTCGTTACGGGACCTGTGCTGCTGAAACACACAACCTTGGTATTCGTGTTGTTGAACAAGGCAATAGTCCCAAATCGCTGGTCGCAAAGTCAAGTCACGAAGTCAATCTGTCGGCACACGGCGGATCGGGAACAAAGATGAAGGACTCCGTCATGTTGCCAGACACACCGGACGACGTTATCCAAATCTCGAAATTTATACATGAGGATAATCCAAGAAATCTCGCAGAAACCAGGAAAATGTACCGTTCCAACGTTTGGGACATTCTTCCTCATATGCAGACTCTGAAAGTTATCCATGGAAATACTTCAGCTGAACAGCGACATAGTTTTACACGGGCAGGTTACAACTGGGCCAGACTGGACAGTAGAGTGGTACTTGAACGTCGGCTGCAGCTGGCACAAAACTATTCCGCCCAGTCCAAACGGACGATCAAACCAGTAGCAACTGGGAACCAATTAGATGTCATATTAGAAACAAACACGGCCTTGGAGAAGGTAAATACATATATTGTTTCCAAAATTTTATTTTATTTGAAACATGGAAAATCGATGAAATCTAACAGCAGCGTTCATAACCGGGTTTACAGATTATTCCACTGGTCATTCGCAAATTGAGAAGGAATGATATTTTGAGTTGCCGAGCCGTATGCCGAGCCTGGTGTACGGCAGTGGATACTTTCCTGGAAAATTATTTCTCAACTGAAGATCGCGGACCAATGGTTCGAGTTGGAAATCAAGATATGCTTCAGGACAAAGAAAACGGATTTAGGATTGTCTATAGATTTCAGTTGCCGCCCGATCCACTTGCACATGAATATCACGACCGATTCCGAGCAGAAATGGCACGTCACAGTAGAAACCCATTCATTGGGCGCTCAGTAGCTTTGAAGATCGTACGAACATCAGGAACTACTGATGATATAATTAGCCAAAAGCGCAGCTTCTTGAATATGTTGGGTACGTTTTTCTGCAATTTTGGTCGGCACGTTTGGGATATTACCATTTATGAAGACACCGATCAAGGACGAATTTCTTTTCTAAACGAGATCTATGCATTTATTTGCTACTTCTTAAAAGACTTGCGTCGTCTACGACTTCACCCCGCTATGTTGCGAAACATGTCTAGTCCTTTAAGAGGACTCTATTATTACAATCTTCAGGAGCATCCACATTTGACGAGCATATACTTATACTGTGGACGAAGTCCAGGCCAATATTACCAGTTTTGGAACCTTAAAGGGCTCAGCCATCAGCTAAAATGTCTTGTGTTTTACAACTGCACTCAAGACTTCTGGCTTCATGGGGAGCATCATTTTCCAAAGTTGGAAATTCTATCGATATTGGGAAGCGATTCGGACAAGTGGTTGAATTATTTTAAATATATGTCAGCCCCTCTCCTTCAAAGACTTTGCCTGAGCTTGGATGGTTACGACAGGAAATTGGAAAAGTTGGTCAACATAAGTAAGAGATTTCCGCAACTGAACCAAGTGAAGCTAAGATTCGAGGAAGGGATTTCTGGAATGTATTGGGACGAAGCCATCATTTTAAACGACGCCTTGACGTTTTCACCAAAGATAACTAAAGTTGAGATAGACGTTCCTGAATATTGTGAATTGTCTTTTGAATTCCTTATCAGCTTCCCCAATCTCCATGAATTAACCATTCGCGTTTTCCGGCCAAATGAGGAACACAGACAAGTTCAATTAGTAGAGCATGGACGGATTACCGTTCCAGGATCTGAGTTTTTAAATATGGCTAAATATTCACGCAACGAGACCAACGTTTGCAATTATATCTACCGATCAAATATTTGGAAAATGTTGCCCTCACTCGAATTGATTGTGACATTCATTGTTACCCAAAATGATTATGTAGCAAGGCATGCGTACGCCAGGCAAGGGTTTATTCGTTTCAACAATCCTGAGGAGCTGTAAATATGTTGGCATGCAACGAGAACAAAATTGAATAACATTTACTGAATGAGGAAAGGCATGTAAGTAATATGATCATACGTTTTCCTGTAGTATTGTACCAACGGCCAACTTGACAGTGGAGATTTCGAAAAAATATCTTCGTTCAATTTAGCGAGACTCAAACGTAACCACGTATTATTTACTTGGTTCAATTTCTATACCAAACACAAAACAAAATCATTTTATTCTTTTAATATACGCATCCCAGTGATTTTGGGGATCATGTTTAAATTATCGACGCGATGCAATTTAAATACCCGATTGACAAACAACAATTTATAACTATTGGGAATAATGTGAAACGATGTAATTTTACTAAATGAAATGAAACCGATTAGGAATGCAATATTTAAATATTAGACAATACAAATAATTATATTGCCAATTTATGATGATAGTCGCCGTAAAAGTGGGTTTAGGTTAAGATTGTTAGCTTGATCAACATATAGATATCCATCCAATATGTTGAATAAATTACATAAAAACAATATTGAGCATTATATGCGAATTAATTTTGATTTGAATCATTAAAGCAAAACCGACCCGACAATTTCCGGCTGCTGTAAGAACAAAGAGTAGCAATTCACACTTTTGAAATATCTAGCCCTGGTGTACACCAAAACTATATAACTACCGTGAAATTGGCGCCGGCAAAACCATATTGCTATGAGAAATGATGAGCTGCTTGAAATTCACCATGAATGTATTGAAGCCTCGTTGGCCCGTATTCGCCTGCCATAAAAAAGTGTCCCCACCTGCGCTTGAAATATCACAAAGTTCATAGATATATTTTACGTGTTTCATCCGTATGCACGCTGCGATTTGGGAAATGTTTTCCTTACATGTTTCCAGCCGGGGAGGCGGCAGCTCAGACAACATCATGGATTTAAATAAATTACGAATCTCATGGAATATCCTAGGAAATGTCAAACCAGTAACACAATTTTAAACCTATTCTGGTCAGATTTGTAGACGCGGTAAAGATGGAAATGCAAACCTTAGCCGACGGTGACGGCAACACCTCTCAAGGAAATTACATGCAATGCGCGAAATCGGCCTTTGTTTGGATGGATTGATTGGATTTGCCAAGAAAAATAGATGAGTAACGCGATTTATGTAGCTGTTCTTGGTACGAACGCAGACATTCCCAATAAATATATCCAAAATTCCGCATAAAATGTAGCATGCAATGAGCACGTAAATGAGGTATCACTCTATCGTTAGTTATCAGCCTTACGCTAATGCATGAAAATCAACATGAGATAGTTATGTATTATTATATATATCCAGCTTCCGTGAAAACAACGACCGATAGCTCGCAGCTAACCCTTGTGGTCATAAAATTGAGTGAGTATATTTTCACAGCTGCATTTCACATCAGTTTGGAAAATTTATTTGCCGAAGATGCATGTATGTTTCGTTAGTTTAACACAGTAGCCGATTGTTCCATGTATTTAATCATTTAGGATCCGCATAACTTGCCATACCGCAAGAGCAATCACATTTTTAATGCTGTCCTATAATATTGCTTGCCAAGAAAATTAGTCCAGACATTATTCAAGTGCAAAAGTCCATGATCATCACAATGTCATTTCACCCGGAAGAAAATTTGAGTGGTTTCATCTGTTTATGTGTTTGCTAAAAGTAGTGCATGGTGTCATCAGTTTATTGCGTGAGTTATGGAGAACGAGGGCTCAAATATGTAAACGGAAACGATGGGGAAAGCAAAAAGGCACAACAATATTATTCAACATGATGGCATGGTGATAAGTAATGAAATATGTTCCAAAAATTGCATGCGGATGCATGATAGCGTAT
Organism: Sinella curviseta; assembly: GCA_004115045.4. NCBI lineage: Eukaryota > Metazoa > Arthropoda > Collembola > Entomobryomorpha > Entomobryidae > Sinella > Sinella curviseta. The sequence goes on along the minus strand of CM023200.3, from coordinate 2,925,086 downwards.
TTTACAAAATTGAGATGTCAAGCCACAAAGGAATACCAACTTTGCATCCCGACATACTTCCAACGATGTAGTTTGCTAGGAGCGAAAGAAGCCTGTGCAAATCTCACAGTCAGTAAATATCAACCACGGAGAAATGATGAGAGTCTAAAAAGCTGTATTGCGACCTACTTCCCATCATTCAGAACAGTGTAAAAGGTACGCTTTGCTGCTTATTATTAACTGGAGCTCCGAAATCATGCTGAAACATTTATAACCGATACAAAAATATCTATAAAATGTTTGTATTTTTATTGACGCAATCTCTTTATTAACAATGATGCTCAATACCAATAACCAACTTGTTCAATTAACTTTATTTAAACATTGGATTGAACACTCAATAATAAATACACTGCATTGTGCTTCCCGTACCAAAATATACCTCTTTGACATTCTCCGTTCTTGCGGTGCGACAACTTACAAACTAGAAAATTGTATTTTTTTACATCGGCGTACATTTCGTAATCGGTATGTTAAAGGAAGCGCCATGAAATTGCACCAGGTCCAACAGACCCCCAACCAAAATATTACTATTAAATTTCATGAAGAGAGAAGAAAATTAGCGTAATTAGTAACTACCGTTTTCTTCGGAAGTGGTTTCTATATAACGTTTGGAAAACAGCAACTATTAACAATTGAGCAACATTTTTTGGCTGAAGCCACAAAAAATGTGACATTCTCGGATTTTCTGTAAATTTGGTACAGATATAGAGACTGATGAGTTACTCTTGTACCAATTCGATTTTTGTCAGAAAACTTCAATACGTGGTCTCCGCACCCAGTAAACCTGTCCTCCCCGCAGTCCAAGGGCCATTACTACGGCCCAAGATAGAAATTGGAAAATCTGAGAAAACACACCCTGCATTAACTCATTGGCTACCTACTGCTTTTTAAATCATCGAAATCCGTCAATTCCGGCGGTTTCTAGAACGTTTTATAATACTTCAGATTGTCAGTTTTTTGGAGCATTTGTTCGTTATTTTGTTCATTTCATCACTGAATTTTGCACAAAAATGACTTAATTTAGTTTGATTAATAATGCTCTAAAATCGGCCGGAATTGACGGATTTCGATGATTTAAAAAGCAGTAGGTAGCCAATGAGTTAATGCAGGGTGTGTTTTCTCAGATGTTCCAATTTCGATCTTGGGCCGTGGTTATGGCCCTTGGACTGGCGGGAGAACCGGTTTACTGGGTGCGGCGACCACGTATTGACGTTTTCTGACAAAAATCGATTTGGTACAAGATTAACTCATCAGTCTCTATAACTGTACCAAATTTGGAAAAAACCCGAGAATATCATGTTTTTGTGGCTTCAGCCAAAAAATGTTGCTCATTATTGCTTTGTTGGGTACGAAATAGTTTACGTGATATGAAGAAAAGTAAGCAACAAAGAATAACTCATCAATTTCAAAAACTATTCTAAACAAAGTTCGAGAAAAAATATTAATAGAAAATACTTATGGCAAGTCTAAGTACATTAACAAAATCTCCAGAAGAGCTTTTTATTATTTGGTCGTTTCTCCAGATAAAACAACAAATTATGTAGTGACTTTCATCCCATGTATTAGAACATTAGTATTCATTTTGTTCCCTGTCGTAATCGCAGTTTTCGCGTGTCGCAATCTGCGTGGGCCGCAATTTTTGTGGTAGGAATCTTCGCAGTCGGTAACTTCGAGTCGCAATTTTTGCGACCCGAACAAGCGGTCGTCTCTGCAGCTCCCATCTCATTGCAGTATAAAAACGAATCTATTCTGCTCCCGTACTCATCGTTTTATCAAACCCATTTCATTCTCATTTCATGTCACTCTTCTCTCCGGCACGCACTCACGGGACCACTCCACCTCCGACCGCGTCACACGTAACCTCGGTGTAGTGGTAACAAGGCACAACATTTCCTCTTGATGCCCCTAAAGTTTCCAGGTATTGACTGTGAGCTTTGAATGAACATAATCAGCATCTAAAATTGGATTTTACAAATATATAAGTATTTCATTTATCAACGAGCGCTCTGATATTCTGACTCGTTGTATTGTGGCCTTTTTTACGCCAAATGAAACCAGTCGAACATTGTAGTCCACTCACAAGTTACAAATAGGTACGAATATTTCTTAGCCCTTACGTTCACGATTGTATCAATAGCATCGCTATGCGGTGCGGTGTCGACCGACGACCGAGTCAAATTGAACAGAAATATGTATGCGCAAGCATCTTTTAATCAAACTATTTGGATGTACTAAACAACCTTCAAATTATTACGCAACCCATAGTTTACACACTTACGACAAGGGATGAGCGTGTTTGTTCCGACTTGTGCAAAATGAATAAATGCTGCTGTATCACATATGCCACAAGTATACATTCATGCTATATTTGTCCAAATAGCGATGAACGATTCATTCAATAAATCCCAAGTAATCATTAGAAAAGAATATAATCTATAAATAATCACAATCTCAATTTGTTTTGTTGCACATGTATACATTTTTCTATGTCAGTCATGTATCAGTACAGCTAAAGAATCCTGTAACATATCATAGCCGAGTAAATAGTCTTGATTGAACTTCGACCTTGACTGTTTATTACCTTCATAAACAATTTGGGTACAAGCCCATTTGCAGCAATGTGTGTCACCAGCGCTATCTCGTTACATTCAACTTTATGAATGCTGAAACAGCAGCAAAAAATATTTTATGGTACAAAGTTAACGCAAATGCATCAACGTTTATACAGTAGGATATCACAACACAACATAACTCCAACTCAGCCATGCAGCAGAGATTTTCACATTCTCGTGCTGATTCACGATGCCCACAAAGCAGCAGTGCATGTAGAGGTAAAATGACAAGTTTAACTATTAAACAGCATAAACACATGTAAGAAAAGGAATCATTTTATATACTTACCTATCTCACCCGTCATGAGTTGAGTCACTGGTGAATTATAGTTTTGTATTTGCGATTTACCATGAAATTTAGTAAGCAGTTAACTGAAAACTAGTTGTGAATAATCGTTGGAATGTCAAATGAGAACGTGAGGTTTGAGTAATTAAGCTCAAGGTGTAGTAAGTAGTTAAAAGAAATGAACACATGCTTTGCAGCTTTGATGAAACATTTAATTTTACTGAATATTATTTAATTATTTAATCTATTTCAAGGCTACTGTGGAGTGGTATCCAGTTTGCTAGCGCTTGGATTTAGAAAGCTGATAGGATTGGCTGCATTTTTCATCGCAACATCCGAATGTAAGCAGCAAACATTTTACTATGGCAGAATTTTAATAAATATGTACTGTTGCGGTCCTAATTCCTGAAATAATTTTTATCAATGTAGTTTTGAAGTTACTCAACTCATTTACGCTGTAAATCTCTACCGACGTATGGAGATTTCGGTCATATGTTCTGGATCACAGCCATCAATTTCCTCCAAATAAAAACAAGATCCATATCATCAATCACAATTCCAGTTCGTGTCAACCTTATCACAGTCCCAATTTAAGACACTTGCAGCAGCATTCACAACAACGAGAACTTCTATTTTTAAGTCTGAATTGTCTATACTGATTCATCTTGTTTAAAAGGACTAGTGCCTGTTTGCAGCTGCTGAAAGGACTGGTATTCCTGGTTGGTATTCCACATTTCAATGGACGCCCAAAATTTGAAGCTCGTCATTGTCTATTCAAGCGTTCCAACAAATAGTGTTAAGAGTTTTTTCAATGGAATTCAGATGCCGTTTATTTCTGTGATCATAGTTTGAGGTGAACCGTTCTAATTTTTTTCTGGATAGATTTCTATTCTTATTGCGTGCTAAATAGATTTAAGTGGTTATAGATATTCAGATAGAATTGTTTCCAGTCACTTTTTTGTGAAGCGCACGGTTGAAATTCCTAAGGGTTTAAACTCGTAAAACATACAGGATAATCCCAAATTTTTACTGGTTTTGTTATTGCAGATCACTGTCATGGCATAGCCGTTCCTAACCGGCCTGTTTACCGAACTGACTGTTGGGCCATAATATAACATTTTTTTAAATCAGTGAATCTGTCCGCATGAGGGATATTGCTGATGCCTCAACGTTTTTGTAAGTATTTAAGCTTTTACAACTAGCTTATTTTGAAATTCTATTAATTTGCAAACCGTTTCTTGTCAAATTTCTAAAACAATGACTGAACAATAAATGCATTTTCATTTCACAGATGGCTGAAGTCAATATCACAACGTATAATATATCTTGATAGTAGGACAGCTCGCGTTGTGGATAATGCAAAATGGATATTACCTAAAATGTATGGTTATTTATTATTACATACGCATGGATGGAAGTAAGTCGGATTTAAATCCTTTAAACGTTTGTTGCATGATAAAAACACAATTGCTTAACACAAATTATTTCATTTCATTTTCCAGCTTGCTGACCTCATGTCCTTGGAACCAGTTATGATCATCCGTGCTAAATATTTCATTGGACACCTTCATCGCTATATTCCCACGATATATAATGAGCCGTTGTAAAAATAATGTCGCTACGCTGTGTTAATCGATGTGTGTAATCGCCGAAATTAACAGTGTTTGTTCACATGTACTTGCAATGTTAAAAATTTACAGGTAGCAATCTCTGAGCTAGATGCTAAATTTTGTAATATGTTAAGGAACATTAAGTTCGATACCTTGTTTTTATATGACGATTTTCAAGATTAATCTGGCTGTAAACCTCGAGACTCCAGATGCTACATTAACGGAATTACATGAGCATGTATAACCGTTAAATATTGTCATATTTTTTATGAATGCTAAAATACTTATTGGGTGGTCACTACTACAATTCAAGTGGTAATTAGGGCAGACTCATTATAAAAAAACTACAATTTAAATAAACTGTACTACTATATTGTTATTTCAAACACGTTTGTATGTATTATATCTGAGTAATTTTTCATTTCGAAGCCAATTTAGTTCTCTGGATCAATGACGGGGAGCATTATGATAAATGACGATAAATTACAGTTACAATCGTTGTCGAGCACCTAATGTCTACAAAATGACGAATATTACCGAAAAAAAATATATATCACAGGAAAGAAGTTGCAACTACTCAAAATCAAGAAGTTCCTATATCCTGAAATTGATTCTTCTGGAGTTTTTTAAATAATTTTCTATGTGTGCCATAGAAACATTTCAACATAATGAGCAAAAAAATTGAAAAATGAAAAGCGAAAGTATATTTCAGAACATGTTGGTGAAGCGTTAAATGTTTTCAATTCGTCCACAAACTCTAGTTTATCTTTGTTTGTAAAATGAAAAGACTATATGCATCCGTTTTTGCGGATGGAGAAAGTACATTAGTTACATGTCATGCATAATATGTTTTTCACAATAGTGATTATATGGGCGGTTTGGCTAATAAACGTTATCTATTAATGCAGAGACAAAACGGCGATAACGATCTACATGCAATTGAAGAAACCGTAGATGGCTAACTTTAATAGTTTCAGAGTAAATGACTATTTAATTGCGACTTATCTCACGATGCCCCAAACAACAATGGAATGGACACTTGTACACATTTGCTCGTAGCGTGCTTAGATTCCAACACCCTGTCAATGCACTCCATTAAATAGTGACCTTTTGTGATTCAAATTAGTATACAGTTTCTGCTACATGTTTGCCCCTCGTACAATGTGAACAAATCCAAATGGTGTTCAACATTTCTAGATTATTTTAAATTATACTTGGAAAGCACACAGAATTTTAAACAAAACACGTGAGCAAAAACGGCAAATGTAACTTGTTTGAAATTCCGGTTAGTGATGATTCCTGAGTAATGTCGTGAGGTGAATAATGTAGCTTCATCTCAATGACGTTTCCAGAATATGATTGATGAAAAAATCAAGTAGCTGTTAATAATACATGGGAGTATTATAAGTAAACTTTCAACCGGCGGATGCGTATTTTTTCGGAAAACATTATTTGAACTTTTCGTTCAGGTTGGGAGTTTGATGTAACGTTGAAATACGCGTTTGATGGCAAGATATATGCCACATTTTTTCCATATTGGGTCGACATTGGGAATACGATTCTCCATTCAAAATTACGAAATATATGCCGTTGTATTCAATCTGACATAAAGTCCATTTATCTATTGTCCACAAATATCATCTGTGCATTAAAATTGGATTCATTGTAAAAAACTATGGAGTGGTTTTTATGTTCCAAAAATATGTATACATTCTATATTCAAACAGATTGTTTTGTGTTGATACTTCTTCACTCTAGATTGAATAAGACAACTCAACATAAAAATTTTAACTGCTGTCAATGCTTTCATTGATTTAGTCCTTGGATACAAGCACTGATTTTATGCAAACCTAGTTCCAAGAAATGCAATTTCCATGTAAATATTGCTAAGATCTTTTTAATGTACGTATGATGTTTTTATCTTCAAATATTACGGGGTTTCCAAAGTTCACGATAAAGGGTATCAACTACTGAAAGCCAATTTTTCATGGTGGTTATTCCGGCATCCATGGACAAGTTATTAACAAAAATGCATGTCAGTATTGTCAGAACGCGCTGCGTCTACTTTTCGTAGAATAATTTGAAAATCCGTAAGAAAGCAATGAGGCTGTTGTTTTAAGAGATTAAGAGTGGTGAATTGATTATGTATTTTCATGAATGTAGGTATGTATTAGTTTTGTAGGTTTTGTGACTTTGGCGGGTCATGGAAATTTCAGGAGAGAATCTGAACGGCGAGCATTGCCATTTCGTTGTTACTGCGTTTTATTTACAGATAAAAGAGCGAGCAGGTAGCTCAAGAAAATTAGTATTGCAACTTTGCTTCTTGATGACGAAGAGAGAGATTTTGTCAGTCAATGAATTAAATCCGTACCTTTGATTAACTGTTTGCTGTTAATAAGTTTGCTGATTGTTGCATTAAGTCATCTTCCAGAAGCCCAGTTAGTAAATAGTTATTGTAATAGGCAAACTACGACTCGGATGCCCAGTTGAGTACTATCAAAAATGCATCGAAAAGGAGTCACGTTACATCATCATGAAATATAGCACGCAGCAATTAAAACTGAACAAGATGGAAACGAGCGGACATTTAGAGATCTGGAATCCTGAGCAGAACATTATTGATAACACCACCAAGCACATTGTACTGGTAGCTGATTTCGTAAGTTAATTGTGTAGCGCGCAAACAATGTGTATTTGGTGCACATGTGGGGCAGGTTTCCAATACAAATGGAGGTATGTACCTATGATGATAATATTATCCTTTAAAAATGCGATGGTATCAGAAAGTTTTTGGTATGCTGCAAAAATTTGGACAAGCAAATTGATTTTCGACTTTTACTTGAAAGATATTTTCAATTTGAGTCAAATTATAATGCAAAAGTGCAAGGTAACAACTCGTCTAATATTTACAGGCATACATTTATTCTGTTGAAGACATGGTGGACTATGGTATACAATATATTATCTCAAAAGCTAAAATGAACAATGAAATTTGCTTTAAAATTCCCGCTTCGATGTCGACCCATGTCGCAAAATGCAAGCCGGAAATGACAAACTGTTTGCTTCTTCAATAACTTGAAACATTGCTCCTTCAAATAATTGATGCATGGATTAAATGATACTAAGTAAATCAAAATTTGTTCCGTAAATTAAAACCTAATTGATAAATTAAAAGAATCTGCAGCATTGATACGCTTGTGAAACATATTAAATATAAAATTGTCGATTGCAATGATGAGAGTCGTTTCACTAAAGGCTGGGTGACAACAAAGGTTTAAGGTTGTCTTGAATCCAACATTTTCTCCTGAGAAACCATGCTACCCTTACACGTTAAAAATAGCTGCATAAATATATATACGGTACATGTATTTTATAGACACACTCTATTTATTAACAATGATTGTCAATAATAATAACCAACTGTCTCAGTTTACTTTATTTTTACATTGCATTCAACATTCAATAAAAAGTACATTGGATTGTGCTTCACTAACAAACATAAACCCGTTTGACTTTTTCCCAGCTGAGTGCACGGCAACTTAGAAACTAGTAAAATGTTATAATTATTAAATAGACGTACATTTCGTATTCGGTACTAGAAACGCCATATAACACCTAGGCTAACAGACTGCCACATAGAAATATTAATATTTAATGATATAAAAATAATGAAAAATATTTAACGAGTTGCATTTCATGTTTTTGTTTTTATATTTGTGCATATGTATCCCAATACACATATGAATGATTGGACATACTTGGTACCATAAACTAAATACAATGTATATATACCTACTACTAAGATTATTAAGATGTAATTTGTACTGCATGAGTCAAAGGGGTGTAATAAACAAGACATAATATGTAAACTGCATGTATATTAAAAACGGGTGAGTTTGCTTTGTATGAGGTGCACATTCATGTAAATAATTCGCTGTCATGAAACCAATTATTTTCCATATTTTTAAAATGGAAGATAATGGTCTATTTGGATATATTTTTGCTGTAATGCCTGTATGATGGACCTAAATTGCCTCGAATTATGAAAGGAAATATTAGCCAGGTAAGTTGGCTACAACGGTATTTGTTAATCTGTTCTTCAGAACGCCAATCAAGCTAATGGAGGAAGCGAGTCTCGGAATACCTTGAAACTGTTCCAGTTGTATGATGTGGCGATAATATGCAGCATACCTTGCCCATGTGCACTGAGTGTGAGGATAACAGGTTTGACCATGTAAGTTGATTTATATGAACTATCCGATAGATACGGCATCAATTGACGGAAGTCTTAAGTGACCATGCAATTCAATGAGTTCCTCGGAACCAGGGCAGCACTGCAGCAGTACGGTGTTCCCATATCTTCGTTTGAGAATACATGGTGCGACAAAGGCCGCATCACCCAAGCAAACGCCATTCAACCCAGTTCGATCACCAAGCATTGAAGGCAGGTTCATCGACGAAATCTCATTGACAGCTGATGTAGATATGAGCACAAATTCCCATCGATATATGTTTGCGTCGTAACAGTGCCAAACCAGATAACACTGCCGCCGGAGTAGAAACAAATGCCCATTGTATACCACAAAGATTCTTCCCGGCCATATTGGCGACATAAAATATAGTAGTTATGTTAAATCATGACGGATAAATATACGATGTCAACTTTCTTGAAACCGTTGTTAAGATAGGGGCAATGATATCAACTAACGTCTCTATACTCCAATGCATAGAATTGTTCTAAACTTCTACCAACAGTAATATTGTAACGTGCACGAAACACATTTTTGCGAAGCTATAAGCAATGCACTACTTCAGCATTAGTAATGCTGTGATATATTCAGGAATACTTATGTTATCAGGTAAGCATAAGATATTTGTTAAACTCCAAGCGACATATTTATGATAAGTTTCAAACAACTGTCCAATGAAAAGCACATCCAGAAAATTATTGCAACCTTAACCCCAGTAGACAAAATCGGACCTCCAGTCACCAAATAATGCTAACGTAAAAGCACCACATAAGTTCTAGACTTCAGAAAGAAAGCTCCAGCAAAGAATATATAGTCCGGCTCAAAAACTCAAACCTAGTATAAGTGTCAAGACAAAACATTCTTAGTTCCATGCCAGAGGTTACTAACATATTTATAATAATTATAATAATATTTTATAATTTCTTCGTGTCCAGCTTTTAACATAGGATTACGCATTTAGACGCGAACATACTTGATTAACCCCATGTTACAGAGCCACATCATGCTTAACCCCATGTTAAAGATGGAATGATTAACCCCATTGACATTGACTATGCTTAACCCAACTGACAATGCTTAACCCAACTGACAATGCTTAACCCAACTGACAGTGCTTAACCCAACTGACAGTGCTTAACCCAACTGACAATGCTTAACAAAACTGACAATGGTTAACCCAACTGACAATGCTTAACCCAACTGACAATGCTTAACCCAACTGACAATGCTTAACCCAACTGACAATGCTTAACCCAACTGACAATGCTTAACCCAACTGACAATGCTTAACCCAACTGACAGTGCTTAACCCAACTGACAGTGCTTAACCCAACTGACAATGCTTAACAAAACTGACATAGCTTAACCCAACTGACAATGCTTAACCCAACTGACAATGCTTAACCCAACTGACAGTGCTTAACCCAACTGACAATGCTTAACCCAACTGACAATGCTTAACCCAACTGACAATGCTTAACCCAACTGACAATGCTTAACCCAACTGACAGTGCTTAACCCAACTGACAGTGCTTAACCCAACTGACAATGCTTAACCCAACTGACAGTGCTTAACCCAACTGGCAATGCTTAACCCAACTGACAATGCTTAACCCAACTGACAATGCTTAACCCAACTGACAATGCTTAACCCAACTGACAATGCTTAACCCAACTGACAATGCTTAACCCAACTGACAATGCTTAACCCAACTGACAATGCTTAACCCAACTGACAATGCTTAACCCAACTGACAGTGCTTAACCCAACTGACAATGCTTAACCCAACTGACAATGCTTAACCCAACTGACAGTGCGTAACCCAACTGGCAATGCTTAACCCAATTGACAGTGTGTAACCCAACTGACAATACTTAACCCAACTGACAATGCTTAACCCAACTGACAATGCTTAACCCAATTGACAGTGCGTAACCCAACTGACAATGCTTAACCCAATTGACAGTGCGTAACCCAACTGACAATTCTTAACCCAACTGGCAATGCTTAACCCAACTGGCAAGGCATAACCCAACTGACAATGCTTAACCCAACTGGCAAGGCTTAACCCAACTGACAATGCTTAACCCAACTGGCAAGGCTTAACCCAACTGACAATGCTTAACCCAACTGACAATGCTTAACCCAACTGACAATGCTTAACCCAACTGACAATGCTTAACCCAACTGACAATGCTTAACCCAACTGACAATGCTTAACCCAACTGACAGTGCTTAACCCAACTGACAATGCTTAACCCAACTGACAATGCTTAACCCAATTGACAGTGCGTAACACAACTGACAATTCTTAACCCAACTGGCAAGGCTTAACCCAACTGACAATGCTTAACCCAACTGACAATGCTTAACCCAACTGGCAATGCTTAACCCAACTGACAATGCTTAACCCAACTGGCAAGGCATAACCCAACTGACAATGCTTAACCCAACTGGCAATGCTTAACCCAACTGGCAAGGCTTAACCCAACTGACAATGCTTAACCCAACTGACAATGCTTAACCCAACTGGCAATGCTTAACCCAACTGACAATGCTTAACCCAACTGACAATGCTTAACCCAACTGGCAAGGCCTAACCCAACTGACAATGCTTAACCCAACTGACAATGCTTAACCCAACTGACAATGCTTAACCCAACTGACAGTGCTTAACCCAACTGACAATGCTTAACCCAACTGACAATGCTTAACCCAATTGACAGTGCGTAACCCAACTGACAATTCTTAACCTAACTGACAATGCTTAACCCAACTGACAATGCTTAACCCAACTGACAGAGCGTAACCCAACTGACAATTCTTAACCCAACTGACAATGCTTAACCCAACTGGCAATGCTTAACCCAATTGACAGTGCTTAACCCAACTGGCAATGCTTAACCCAATTGACAGAGCGTAACCCAACTGACAATTCTTAACCCAACTGACAATGCTTAACCCAACTGGCAAGGCTTAACCCAACTGACAATGCTTAACCCAACTGGCAAGGCTTAACCCAACTGACAATGCTTAACCCAACTGACAATGCTTAACCCAACTGGCAATGCTTAACCCAACTGACAATGCTTAACCCAACTGGCAAGGCTTAACCCAACTGACAATGCTTAACCCAACTGACAATGCTTAACCCAACTGACAATGCTTAACCCAACTGACAGTGCTTAACCCAACTGACAATGCTTAACCCAACTGACAATGCTTAACCCAACTGACAATGCTTAACCCAACTGACAGTGCTTAACCCAACTGACAATGCTTAACCCAACTGACAATGCTTAACCCAACTGACAGTGCTTAACCCAACTGGCAATGCTTAACCCAACTGGCAATGCTTAACCCAACTGGCAATGCTTAACCCAATTGACAGTGCTTAACCCAACTGACAATGCTTAACCCAACTGACAATGCTTAACCCAACTGACAGTGCTTAACCCAACTGGCAATGCTTAACCCAATTGACAGTGCGTAACCCAACTGACAATTCTTAACCCAACTGGCAATGCTTAACCCAACTGGCAAGGCATAACCCAACTGACAATGCTTAACCCAACTGGCAAGGCTTAACCCAACTGACAATGCTTAACCCAACTGGCAAGGCTTAACCCAACTGACAATGCTTAACCCAACTGACAATGCTTAACGCAACTGACAATGCTTAACCCAACTGACAATGCTTAACCCAACTGACAATGCTTAACCCAACTGACAATGCTTAACCCAATTGACAATGCTTAACCCAATTGACAATGCTTAACCCAACTGACAATTCTTAACCCAACTGGCAATGCTAAACCCAACTGGCAGTGCTTAACGCAACTGACAATGCTTAACCGCCTTGACACAACATTCCCATACATTTTTTTTTTAAACTTGATTATTTCCGGATTAGATTGGTAGCGTTCTGTTGATTTTCTACTTATTCATGTATTACTTTCTGACTTTTCACAGTATTTTCTAGTAACGGGCAACCTTGTCGTTAACCGCAAAGAAGCTCTAGTTGTAATACTATTTTATGATTTGTTCGTGTTCACTATTTAAAATTGGATTAAGCATTTAAACGCAAACATAGATGCTTAACCCCTTACTACAGCCACGTAATGCTTAACCCCATATAACACACAAGGCTTAATTCCGTATAACACACAATGCTTAACCCCATATAACACACAGTGCTTAACCCCATATACCACACAATGTTTAACCCCATATAACACACAATGCTTAACCCCATATAACACACAATGCTTAATTCCGTATAACACACAGTGCTTAACCCCATATAACACACAATGCTTAACCCCATATAACACACAATGCTTAATTCCGTATAACACACAGTGCTTAACCCCATATAACACACAATGCTTAACCCCATATAACACACAATGCTTAACCCCATATAACACACAGTGCTTAACCCCATATACCACACAATGCTTAACCCCATATAACACACAATGCTTAACCCCATATAACACACAAGGCTTAATTCCGTATAACACACAGTGCTTAACCCCATATACCACACAATGCTTAACCCAACTGACAATGCTTAACCCAACTGGCAAGGCTTAACCCAACTGACAATGCTTAACCCAACTGACAATGCTTAACCCAACTGGCAAGGCTTAACCCAACTGACAATTCTTAACCCAACTGGCAATGCTTAACCCAACTGACAGTGCTTAACGCAACTGACAATGCTTAACCCAACTGACAGTGCTTAACCCAACTGACAATGCTTAACCCAACTGACGATGCTTAACGCAACTGACAATGCTTAACCCAACTGACAATGCTTAACCCAACTGACAATGCTTAACCCAACTGACAATGCTTAACCCAACTGACAATGCTTAACCCAACTGGCAAGGCTTAACCCAACTGACAATGCTTAACCCAACTGACAATGCTTAACGCAACTGACAATGCTTAACCCAACTGACAATGCTTAACCCAACTGACAGTGCTTAACGCAACCGACAATGCTTAACCCAACTGACAGTGCTTAACCCAACTGACAGTGCTTAACCCAACTGGCAATGCTTAACCCAATTGACAGTGCGTAACCCAACTGACAATTCTTAACCCAACTGGCAATGCTTAACCCAACTGGCAAGGCATAACCCAACTGACAATGCTTAACCCAACTGGCAAGGCTTAACCCAACTGACAATGCTTAACCCAACTGGCAAGGCTTAACCCAACTGACAATGCTTAACCCAACTGACAATGCTTAACGCAACTGACAATGCTTAACCCAACTGACAATGCTTAACCCAACTGACAGTGCTTAACGCAACCGACAATGCTTAACCCAACTGACAGTGCTTAACCCAACTGACAGTGCTTAACCCAACTGACAATGCTTAACCCAACTGACAATGCTTAACCCAACTGACAATCTTAACCCAACTGACAATGCTTAACCCAATTGACAATGCTTAACCCAATTGACAATGCTTAACCCAATTGACAATGCTTAACCCAACTGACAATTCTTAACCCAACTGGCAATGCTAAACCCAACTGGCAGTGCTTAACGCAACTGACAATGCTTAACCGCCTTGACACAACATTCCCATACATTTTTTTTTTAAACTTGATTATTTCCGGATTAGATTGGTAGCGTTCTGTTGATTTTCTACTTATTCATGTATTACTTTCTGACTTTTCACAGTATTTTCTAGTAACGGGCAACCTTGTCGTTAACCGCAAAGAAGCTCTAGTTGTAATACTATTTTATGATTTGTTCGTGTTCACTATTTAAAATTGGATTAAGCATTTAAACGCAAACATAGATGCTTAACCCCTTACTACAGCCACGTAATGCTTAACCCCATATAACACACAAGGCTTAATTCCGTATAACACACAATGCTTAACCCCATATAACACACAGTGCTTAACCCCATATACCACACAATGTTTAACCCCATATAACACACAATGCTTAACCCCATATAACACACAATGCTTAATTCCGTATAACACACAGTGCTTAACCCCATATAACACACAATGCTTAACCCCATATAACACACAATGCTTAATTCCGTATAACACACAGTGCTTAACCCCATATAACACACAATGCTTAACCCCATATAACACACAATGCTTAACCCCATATAACACACAGTGCTTAACCCCATATACCACACAATGCTTAACCCCATATAACACACAATGCTTAACCCCATATAACACACAAGGCTTAATTCCGTATAACACACAGTGCTTAACCCCATATACCACACAATGCTTAACCCAACTGACAATGCTTAACCCAACTGGCAAGGCTTAACCCAACTGACAATGCTTAACCCAACTGACAATGCTTAACCCAACTGGCAAGGCTTAACCCAACTGACAATTCTTAACCCAACTGGCAATGCTTAACCCAACTGACAGTGCTTAACGCAACTGACAATGCTTAACCCAACTGACAGTGCTTAACCCAACTGACAATGCTTAACCCAACTGACGATGCTTAACGCAACTGACAATGCTTAACCCAACTGACAATGCTTAACCCAACTGACAATGCTTAACCCAACTGACAATGCTTAACCCAACTGACAATGCTTAACCCAACTGGCAAGGCTTAACCCAACTGACAATGCTTAACCCAACTGACAATGCTTAACCCAACTGGCAATGCTTAACCCAACTGACAATGCTTAACCCAACTGGCAAGGCTTAACCCAACTGACAATGCTTAACCCAACTGACAATGCTTAACCCAACTGACAATGCTTAACCCAACTGACAGTGCTTAACCCAACTGACAATGCTTAACCCAACTGACAATGCTTAACCCAACTGACAATGCTTAACCCAACTGACAGTGCTTAACCCAACTGACAATGCTTAACCCAACTGACAATGCTTAACCCAACTGACAGTGCTTAACCCAACTGGCAATGCTTAACCCAACTGGCAATGCTTAACCCAACTGGCAATGCTTAACCCAATTGACAGTGCTTAACCCAACTGACAATGCTTAACCCAACTGACAATGCTTAACCCAACTGACAGTGCTTAACCCAACTGGCAATGCTTAACCCAATTGACAGTGCGTAACCCAACTGACAATTCTTAACCCAACTGGCAATGCTTAACCCAACTGGCAAGGCATAACCCAACTGACAATGCTTAACCCAACTGGCAAGGCTTAACCCAACTGACAATGCTTAACCCAACTGGCAAGGCTTAACCCAACTGACAATGCTTAACCCAACTGACAATGCTTAACGCAACTGACAATGCTTAACCCAACTGACAATGCTTAACCCAACTGACAGTGCTTAACGCAACCGACAATGCTTAACCCAACTGACAGTGCTTAACCCAACTGACAGTGCTTAACCCAACTGACAATGCTTAACCCAACTGACAATGCTTAACCCAACTGACAATGCTTAACCCAACTGACAATGCTTAACCCAATTGACAATGCTTAACCCAATTGACAATGCTTAACCCAACTGACAATTCTTAACCCAACTGGCAATGCTAAACCCAACTGGCAGTGCTTAACGCAACTGACAATGCTTAACCGCCTTGACACAACATTCCCATACATTTTTTTTTTAAACTTGATTATTTCCGGATTAGATTGGTAGCGTTCTGTTGATTTTCTACTTATTCATGTATTACTTTCTGACTTTTCACAGTATTTTCTAGTAACGGGCAACCTTGTCGTTAACCGCAAAGAAGCTCTAGTTGTAATACTATTTTATGATTTGTTCGTGTTCACTATTTAAAATTGGATTAAGCATTTAAACGCAAACATAGATGCTTAACCCCTTACTACAGCCACGTAATGCTTAACCCCATATAACACACAAGGCTTAATTCCGTATAACACACAATGCTTAACCCCATATAACACACAGTGCTTAACCCCATATACCACACAATGTTTAACCCCATATAACACACAATGCTTAACCCCATATAACACACAATGCTTAATTCCGTATAACACACAGTGCTTAACCCCATATAACACACAATGCTTAACCCCATATAACACACAATGCTTAATTCCGTATAACACACAGTGCTTAACCCCATATAACACACAATGCTTAACCCCATATAACACACAATGCTTAACCCCATATAACACACAGTGCTTAACCCCATATACCACACAATGCTTAACCCCATATAACACACAATGCTTAACCCCATATAACACACAAGGCTTAATTCCGTATAACACACAGTGCTTAACCCCATATACCACACAATGCTTAACCCAACTGACAATGCTTAACCCAACTGGCAAGGCTTAACCCAACTGACAATGCTTAACCCAACTGACAATGCTTAACCCAACTGGCAAGGCTTAACCCAACTGACAATTCTTAACCCAACTGGCAATGCTTAACCCAACTGACAGTGCTTAACGCAACTGACAATGCTTAACCCAACTGACAGTGCTTAACCCAACTGACAATGCTTAACCCAACTGACGATGCTTAACGCAACTGACAATGCTTAACCCAACTGACAATGCTTAACCCAACTGACAATGCTTAACCCAACTGACAATGCTTAACCCAACTGACAATGCTTAACCCAACTGGCAAGGCTTAACCCAACTGACAATGCTTAACCCAACTGACAATGCTTAACGCAACTGACAATGCTTAACCCAACTGACAATGCTTAACCCAACTGACAGTGCTTAACGCAACCGACAATGCTTAACCCAACTGACAGTGCTTAACCCAACTGACAGTGCTTAACCCAACTGGCAATGCTTAACCCAATTGACAGTGCGTAACCCAACTGACAATTCTTAACCCAACTGGCAATGCTTAACCCAACTGGCAAGGCATAACCCAACTGACAATGCTTAACCCAACTGGCAAGGCTTAACCCAACTGACAATGCTTAACCCAACTGGCAAGGCTTAACCCAACTGACAATGCTTAACCCAACTGACAATGCTTAACGCAACTGACAATGCTTAACCCAACTGACAATGCTTAACCCAACTGACAGTGCTTAACGCAACCGACAATGCTTAACCCAACTGACAGTGCTTAACCCAACTGACAGTGCTTAACCCAACTGACAATGCTTAACCCAACTGACAATGCTTAACCCAACTGACAATCTTAACCCAACTGACAATGCTTAACCCAATTGACAATGCTTAACCCAATTGACAATGCTTAACCCAATTGACAATGCTTAACCCAACTGACAATTCTTAACCCAACTGGCAATGCTAAACCCAACTGGCAGTGCTTAACGCAACTGACAATGCTTAACCGCCTTGACACAACATTCCCATACATTTTTTTTTTAAACTTGATTATTTCCGGATTAGATTGGTAGCGTTCTGTTGATTTTCTACTTATTCATGTATTACTTTCTGACTTTTCACAGTATTTTCTAGTAACGGGCAACCTTGTCGTTAACCGCAAAGAAGCTCTAGTTGTAATACTATTTTATGATTTGTTCGTGTTCACTATTTAAAATTGGATTAAGCATTTAAACGCAAACATAGATGCTTAACCCCTTACTACAGCCACGTAATGCTTAACCCCATATAACACACAAGGCTTAATTCCGTATAACACACAATGCTTAACCCCATATAACACACAGTGCTTAACCCCATATACCACACAATGTTTAACCCCATATAACACACAATGCTTAACCCCATATAACACACAATGCTTAATTCCGTATAACACACAGTGCTTAACCCCATATAACACACAATGCTTAACCCCATATAACACACAATGCTTAATTCCGTATAACACACAGTGCTTAACCCCATATAACACACAATGCTTAACCCCATATAACACACAATGCTTAACCCCATATAACACACAGTGCTTAACCCCATATACCACACAATGCTTAACCCCATATAACACACAATGCTTAACCCCATATAACACACAAGGCTTAATTCCGTATAACACACAGTGCTTAACCCCATATACCACACAATGCTTAACCCAACTGACAATGCTTAACCCAACTGGCAAGGCTTAACCCAACTGACAATGCTTAACCCAACTGACAATGCTTAACCCAACTGGCAAGGCTTAACCCAACTGACAATTCTTAACCCAACTGGCAATGCTTAACCCAACTGACAGTGCTTAACGCAACTGACAATGCTTAACCCAACTGACAGTGCTTAACCCAACTGACAATGCTTAACCCAACTGACGATGCTTAACGCAACTGACAATGCTTAACCCAACTGACAATGCTTAACCCAACTGACAATGCTTAACCCAACTGACAATGCTTAACCCAACTGACAATGCTTAACCCAACTGGCAAGGCTTAACCCAACTGACAATGCTTAACCCAACTGACAATGCTTAACGCAACTGACAATGCTTAACCCAACTGACAATGCTTAACCCAACTGACAGTGCTTAACGCAACCGACAATGCTTAACCCAACTGACAGTGCTTAACCCAACTGACAGTGCTTAACCCAACTGGCAATGCTTAACCCAATTGACAGTGCGTAACCCAACTGACAATTCTTAACCCAACTGGCAATGCTTAACCCAACTGGCAAGGCATAACCCAACTGACAATGCTTAACCCAACTGGCAAGGCTTAACCCAACTGACAATGCTTAACCCAACTGGCAAGGCTTAACCCAACTGACAATGCTTAACCCAACTGACAATGCTTAACGCAACTGACAATGCTTAACCCAACTGACAATGCTTAACCCAACTGACAGTGCTTAACGCAACCGACAATGCTTAACCCAACTGACAGTGCTTAACCCAACTGACAGTGCTTAACCCAACTGACAATGCTTAACCCAACTGACAATGCTTAACCCAACTGACAATCTTAACCCAACTGACAATGCTTAACCCAATTGACAATGCTTAACCCAATTGACAATGCTTAACCCAACTGACAATTCTTAACCCAACTGGCAATGCTAAACCCAACTGGCAGTGCTTAACGCAACTGACAATGCTTAACCGCCTTGACACAACATTCCCATACATTTTTTTTTAAAACTTGATTATTTCCGGATTAGATTGGTAGCGTTCTGTTGATTTTCTACTTATTCATGTATTACTTTCTGACTTTTCACAGTATTTTCTAGTAACGGGCAACCTTGTCGTTAACCGCAAAGAAGCTCTAGTTGTAATACTATTTTATGATTTGTTCGTGTTCACTATTTAAAATTGGATTAAGCATTTAAACGCAAACATAGATGCTTAACCCCTTACTACAGCCACGTAATGCTTAACCCCATATAACACACAAGGCTTAATTCCGTATAACACACAATGCTTAACCCCATATAACACACAGTGCTTAACCCCATATACCACACAATGTTTAACCCCATATAACACACAATGCTTAACCCCATATAACACACAATGCTTAATTCCGTATAACACACAGTGCTTAACCCCATATAACACACAATGCTTAACCCCATATAACACACAATGCTTAATTCCGTATAACACACAGTGCTTAACCCCATATAACACACAATGCTTAACCCCATATAACACACAATGCTTAACCCCATATAACACACAGTGCTTAACCCCATATACCACACAATGCTTAACCCCATATAACACACAATGCTTAACCCCATATAACACACAAGGCTTAATTCCGTATAACACACAGTGCTTAACCCCATATACCACACAATGCTTAACCCAACTGACAATGCTTAACCCAACTGGCAAGGCTTAACCCAACTGACAATGCTTAACCCAACTGACAATGCTTAACCCAACTGGCAAGGCTTAACCCAACTGACAATTCTTAACCCAACTGGCAATGCTTAACCCAACTGACAGTGCTTAACGCAACTGACAATGCTTAACCCAACTGACAGTGCTTAACCCAACTGACAATGCTTAACCCAACTGACGATGCTTAACGCAACTGACAATGCTTAACCCAACTGACAATGCTTAACCCAACTGACAATGCTTAACCCAACTGACAATGCTTAACCCAACTGACAATGCTTAACCCAACTGGCAAGGCTTAACCCAACTGACAATGCTTAACCCAACTGACAATGCTTAACGCAACTGACAATGCTTAACCCAACTGACAATGCTTAACCCAACTGACAGTGCTTAACGCAACCGACAATGCTTAACCCAACTGACAGTGCTTAACCCAACTGACAGTGCTTAACCCAACTGACAATGCTTAACCCAACTGACAATGCTTAACCCAACTGACAATGCTTAACCCAATTGACAATGCTTAACCCAACTGACAATTCTTAACCCAACTGGCAATGCTAAACCCAACTGGCAGTGCTTAACGCAACTGACAATGCTTAACCGCCTTGACACAACATTCCCATACATTTTTTTTAAAACTTGATTATTTCCGGATTAGATTGGTAGCGTTCTGTTGATTTTCTACTTATTCATGTATTACTTTCTGACTTTTCACAGTATTTTCTAGTAACGGGCAACCTTGTCGTTAACCGCAAAGAAGCTCTAGTTGTAATACTATTTTATGATTTGTTCGTGTTCACTATTTAAAATTGGATTAAGCATTTAAACGCAAACATAGATGCTTAACCCCTTACTACAGCCACGTAATGCTTAACCCCATATAACACACAAGGCTTAATTCCGTATAACACACAATGCTTAACCCCATATAACACACAGTGCTTAACCCCATATACCACACAATGTTTAACCCCATATAACACACAATGCTTAACCCCATATAACACACAATGCTTAATTCCGTATAACACACAGTGCTTAACCCCATATAACACACAATGCTTAACCCCATATAACACACAATGCTTAATTCCGTATAACACACAGTGCTTAACCCCATATAACACACAATGCTTAACCCCATATAACACACAATGCTTAACCCCATATAACACACAGTGCTTAACCCCATATACCACACAATGCTTAACCCCATATAACACAATGCTTAATCCCGTATAACAGACAATGCTTAACCCCATATAACACACAGTGCTTAACCCCATATAGCACACAATGTTTAACCGCATATAACACTTAAGGCTTAACCCCATATAACACATAAGGCTTAACCCCATATAACACAAAAGGCTTAACCCCCATCTAACACACAATGCTTAACCCCATATAACACATAAGGCTTAACCCCATATAACACACAAGGCTTAACCCCCATCTAACACACAATGCTGAACTCCATATAACACACAATGCTTAACCCCATATAACACACAATGCTTAACCCCATATAACACACAATGCTTAATCCCGTATAACACACAATGCTTAACCCCATATAACACACAGTGCTTAACCCCATATAGCACACAATGCTTAACCCCATATAACACACAGTGCTTAACCCCATATAACACTTAAAGCTTAACCCCATATAACACGCAATGCTTAACCCCATATAACACAAAAGGCTTAACCCCCATTTAACACACAATGCTTAACCCGATATAACACATAAGGCTTAACCCCATATAACACATAAGGCTTAACCCCATATATAACACATAAGGCTTAACCCCATATATAACACATAAGGCTTAACCCCATATAACACACAAGGCTTAACCCCCATCTAACACACAATGATTAACCGCATATAACACACAGTGCTTAACCCCATATAGCACACAATGCTTAACCCCATATAACACTTAAGGTTTAACCCCATATAACACGCAATGCTTAACCCCATATAACACACAAGGTTTAACCCCCATCTAACACACAATG
Source organism: Sinella curviseta (assembly GCA_004115045.4). Classification (NCBI taxonomy): domain Eukaryota; kingdom Metazoa; phylum Arthropoda; class Collembola; order Entomobryomorpha; family Entomobryidae; genus Sinella; species Sinella curviseta. The sequence continues at coordinate 2,902,474 of CM023200.3, read as the reverse complement.
CTTAACCCCATATAACACACAATGCTTAACCCCATATAACACATAAGGCTTAACCCCATATAACACACAATGCTTAACCCCATATAAAACGTAATGCTTAGTCAAATATTATTGTCCGACTTTCTCCCTTCATACCACCCCTCTTTTTCACCTTTTCGAATAACGGGCCACATTGTCGTTAACCGCAAGGCGGCTCTAGTTTAGATATCGTACTTATTTCAATGCGCAAAACGGCTAGCGGCACGGCCAGAATAAGCTCAAAGCAGCAAGGCCAGAGTAACATCTAAGCAGCAATGTTAGAGCGAACTATAATCAACGAAACTAGAGTAAGCACAAAGAGCAAGGCCAGCGAAAGTATAAAACAACAAGGCCAAAGAAAGTATAAAGCAGCAAGGTCAAAGAAAGCATAAATCAGCATATCCAAATAACAGGCATACACATATTAAGCTCTTAGCAGCTAGACCAAAGTAAGCTGTAAGCAGGAAAGCCAGAGTAAAACAATAGTGAGTTTTATGAACCAAAGCCAGAGTAATATCTAAGCAGCTAAACAAGAATATGCTCTAAGATGCGAAGCCATAATCAAGTCTAAGAAACTATCAGGTAAAAACAAATAAATAATTGTCGACTTATATATTTATCCTTCTAGACCAAACATAACTGCTCGATTTCATTATTTCCTCCAATCAGGGCAGCGACGAACCTTCATAGCATTCAGTAGTGGGCTTTCGTATATGTTCCTTTAACATTGCATGCTGGTCCTGACAGTCTGTTATGACGTCAACATATGTTGATGGAAATTGGTCTCAGATAACACCAAACCGACAAATCGAGAACGTTGATAAACGTGCACATCAAGCTTGATAAACGCACTGGATGACATGTCGTTGACCTGACTGATGCGTGTTCTTTGGTGCTCCATGCATCCCCAAAGGAGGATCTGATCGCACCGTACCGTTGCAGCGCTATTCACACGAATTGTGCAGTATATTGCCGTGATTAAATACCAGTAAACTCATTGAATGTCGTCGCTTCTCTTCAACGACTTCAGCCATATACTACATGTCGTGTCTATAAGAAAATCAAAATGAAATCATATGACTTACCTTTTTTAGTCATCCTCACACTCGGAAAATGCTGCACTTTTTCTACCATGATAATCTAATTAATATAAAATGCAGATGTAATGAGGCTACGATATTTTACCTGCCAAACATTTCAGTGCCATCAACTTTCTATAATCGTTACCAGTATCAATGATTTGTACTTCCCTCACCGCACAATCTATGATTTTGTTAAAAGAAACGATTTCCCTAAATATAAAATATGTATATAACCAAATATTTAACTACACCACACAGCTGGGATAAGTCTGTATTCCATTGATTTAAAGATTACTGGATCCCAATCTGCTTATACTTGAACACTGTTACGAACGATCCGAAATTGTATTAAGACAGTTTTCTACTCTCTAATTTTAACGGCTAGTTTAGAGCGAAGACATTTGGGAACAATGTTGTCGTCTTGTATTGCCGGAACTTCCGATGTTGCCTGAAGGATCGGTCTAGTATATACAGCCAACAGTCTCAATCATTTCTTGGTAGTGATCCGGCAAACGATTCGGTGTTTGATCTGAAATTATTTAACGTACATATCATTTTTGTGCTTCCTGTAACATAGTGACCTTCAGAGCAACTACAACTTTCATGCTGTCAATAAATGTAAATAAATTTAACTAAATGCTTACTTAATAGTGTTGTACCAGTTTGTCCGGCAAGTCGTCGCCGAGTTGACCTCGAGCTGGAGCTTGGTACATTAGGAGCTATGAATGTCAGATAAATAAAACCAAGCTATTTAAAATACTGTCACTTTATCTAGAACTAAAATGTGTCGGGATATTAAATTGCTTTAGAATTTATTGAATGAACAAAATGATAAACAATATTACCTCGTCTATTCTGGAAATACAATCGCATTGTAGCATTCATCGACTCACCAGTGCACCATGTAAATTGATTTGAAGTTTCAACTTCCATGGCACAAGCCCTCCTCAGTAACCGTGCGGTACGACGTGGATCAACGTTTTCATTTCCTGTCACAGAATGAATGCTTCCCGTGACATCTACCTCCATAGCAACGTCCACTGTAAATGATTCAATTATAAAATAGTATCAAATTTATACTCTACCCAGTTCTTATTACGAAATACGAAATAAAGACTTGTGAAAATTTTATTTCGTTTCAAACTAATAACACTTAAGTACATGGCGGTTACTTCACTACACATGTTATTACTTACTTGTACGTCTGCGGTTTCCCCGTCGTTCACGACGTCGCCGTCGTCTGTGGTTAATGGCTTCATGGTTGGGAGAAGTAGCCGTCGGAACAGGAGCTGCAAGATAAATGATATTCCGGAATTGTATTATTGTCGTTGTAATTCTGTATGATGTTTTCACTTTTATTGATTGGTTAAAAAAATATATATGTTACCTTGCCAACTTGGCTGATTCCAATGTAATGGCTGGGTTGAGCCTGCGGCAATAATGACTGGAGCTTGGTGATTAACTCGAGGTTCTTGATTAACCGCTTGAGGTGCTTGATTAACCGCTTGAGGTGCTTGATTAACCGCTTGAGGTGCTTGATTAACCGCTTGAGGTGCTTGATTAACCGCTTGAGGTGCTTGATTAACCGCTTGAGGTGCTTGATTAACCGCTTGAGGTGCTTGATTAACCGCTTGACGTACTTGATTTACCACTTGAGGTGCTTGATTAACCGCTTGAGGTACTTGATTTACCACTTGAGGTGCTTGATTAACCGCTTGAGGTGCTTGATTTACCGCTTGAGGTGCTTGATTTACCGCTTGAGGTACTTGATTTACCACTTGGGGGATTTGATTGACTATTTGAGGGACTTGAGTTACTGCTTGCGGAACATGATGAATAGTATTGGAAACCAAAGGCGTTTGAGCCAGCTGTGGAACTACTGGAGCTGCATGTGTTAATTGGCTGACCACTTGGGATGTTTGAGGGACTACTGGGTGTACACGAGGGGCAATGTGTTGGTCCTCAGGCACTTGTGCCACTACCTGTGGCGTACTATTTACAACTCGTTGCATGTCAGGTTGACGGGAGTTAATGAGATTGGTCCTCCTACGAGATTTTACTTTTCTCTGGCGTTGGTTGTCTATTCCATATCGCGTAGGTTGTCTCAGGTCGCAACTCCTTCTAACAAAATACCTTCCGGAAGAACGTCCATCGCCTCCTATAAAACGGAAGACACAATTGGTGAAACATGACTTCAAGTACGCAAGAAATCTGCGATGTAGGTGCTTATTCTTTGCATTATAAAAATATATTCCATCTAACTGTCAGCAACTTTAGTGACAGTATTATTTTCTTGCCGTTTGAGTCTACAAGTCTGCGAAAAACCATCACAACAATATTTACTTTTAGTTATCACGTAGTGATAATATACATTTATCTCGTGTTTGTATAAACTTGTACCATTTACAAACTTTCACCTCGAATATTATGATAATTTCCTGTAACATAGGTTGGGCTGATGATGTATTCATAAGAAAGTTCATGTGGAATTCATCTACATCTGTGTTCGTGTTTGATCGATGACATTTTTAAGGCTTAAAACTTGTGACGGTATGGAAATATAATATCAAATATTGCAGTGGATACAGTATATTATTATATTATCTTATATTATTATAAGTGCTATAAAAACGAAAAAATACAACAACGTACAAATCAGTTTGACTAGGTATTTACATTTTACCACAATATTTTTGTAACAATGAAATGAAAATTACCTGCTACTTCCCTGGCGTTTCTAGTGTCCAGATGACTTTGCGTCAGCTTGAGGATGGACCGCCTTGTGACTTCTTTAATCCGGGGTGATGTTTTTATAATCTCAGCACGGCGTTTAGTTTTCTTTAGTGCCTGAGTAGTTTTCTCTGTAAATTTAATAATCAACGCATGTTCAGTTTACATTATAAAATAGGCTGTTATACATTGGACGCTGCATGATTTATTACAACAGCACCCATTCTATTTAAAATGAGGTAAAATGTGACGTAATAGAAATGTCCTAGAATGTGGTACCATGTACAAAATAGTTTTACCTTTATTGTTGTGTTTTCGTTTGCTGCGTTTGGTCATCACCTTCCTTAGTCGTATCTTGTCTCTGTGCTCACTTTGAACTGCACTTGGTTCATGCCGAATACTCCTCAACCAGTATCGCTTTCTACTCGATTCATCTGACCGGGTACCATCTCCAGACTGAGTGATTGTATCAGGAATGTCTTCCTCGCAGATGTCCATGGCACACTCCATATCAACGTCAGTGTCCAGACACTGAACCGCTTCCGCTAATCGCTCAGCACGAACTGCAAACAAAAATTTAGTTAATAGTAGTTGATAATATTTTACAAAACAATATCCCAAGCAAAGCAATGTTACCTCTTTCTGAGATCTGGTTTTCAATAATGCATGGATGATTGAAATTTATTGCTGGCCCCTGCGTCTGTCTCCGCGGAATATCATGGAATTTGCTTTGCGACTGTTGATACCAGTGTCTTGTTCTGAACATATGATCAGGTAAGTTGTTTCTGGATTGTCCGCTCGCGTGCGCGGAGCTGAAAAAGTGGTTTGGTGCCATGCTTGAAGATTGCTCATGAGAATGCATGGGTCCGGAAAAGTTGCTCCGTGTTTTGCTTGAAGATACTCCATCGGAGTGCATGGTGCTGGGAAACTGGTTCTGTGCCTGGATTAAAGTTTGTCCCTGGGAGTGCATGGGGCTGGGAAACTGGTTCGGCGCCTGGCTTGACGATTGTCCCTGGGAGTGCATGGGATTGGGAAACTGGTTCGGTGCCTTGCTCGAAGATTGTCCCTGCGATTGCATGGTGATGGGAAACTGGTTTGGTGCATTGCATGAAGATTGTCCCTGCGAGTGCATGGTGCTGGGAGACTGGTTCGCTGCCTTGCTTGCAGATTGTCCCTGGGAGTGCATGGGACTGGGAAACTTGTTCGTGGGCTGGCTTGACGATTGTGCATAGGAGTACATGAGACTTGCAAAATAGCTCGGTGTCTTCGTTTCCGTTTGTCCTTGGGAGTGCATGGGATTTACAATATAGCTCGCTGCCTTCTTTTCCGTTTGTCCTTGGGAGTGCATGGGACTTACAATATAGCTCGCTGCCTTCTTTTCCGTTTGTCCTTGGGAGTGCATGGGACTTGCAAAATAGCTCGCTGTCTTCTTTTCCGTTTGTCCTTGGGAGTGCATGGGACTTGCAAAATAGCTCGCTGTCTTCTTTTCCGTTTGTCCTTGGGAGTGCATGGGACTTGCAAAATAGCTCGCTGTCTTCTTTTCCGTTTGTCCTTGGGAGTGCATGGGACTTGCAAAATAGCTCGCTGTCTTCTTTTCCGTTGGTCCTTGGGAGTGCATGGGACTTGCAAAATAGCTCGCTGTCTTCTTTTCCGTTGGTCCTTGGGAGTGCATGGGACTTGCAAAATAGCTCGCTGTCTTCTTTTCCGTTTGTCCTTGGGAGTGCATGGGACTTGCAAAATAGCTCGCTGTCTTCTTTTCCGTTTGTCCTTGGGAGTGCATGGGACTTGCAAAATAGCTCGCTGTATTCTTTTCCGTTTGTCCTTGGGAGTGCATGGGACTTGCAAAATAGCTCGCTGTCTTCTTTTCCGTTCGTCCTTGGGAGTGCATGGGACTTGCAAAATAGCTCGCTGTATTCTTTTCCGTTTGTCCTTGGGAGTGCATGGGACTTGCAAAATAGCTCGCTGTCTTCTTTTCCGTTTGTCCTTGGGAGTGCATGGGACTTGCAAAATAGCTCGCTGTCTTCTTTTCCGTTTGTCCTTGGGAGTGCATGGGACTTGCAAAATAGCTCGCTGTCTTCTTTTCCGTTTGTCCTTGGGAGTGCATGGGACTTGCAAAATAGCTCGCTGTCTTCTTTCTCGTTGGTCCTTGGGAGTGCATGGGACTTGCAAAATAGCTCGCTGTATTCTTTTCCGTTTGTCCTTGGGAGTTCATGGGACTTGCAAAATAGCTCGCTGTCTTCTTTTCCGTTTGTCCTTGGGAGTGCATGGGACTTGCAAAATAGCTCGCTGTCTTCTTTTCCGTTTGTCCTTGGGAGTGCATGGGACTTGCAAAATAGCTCGCTGTCTTCTTTTCCGTTTGTCCTTGGGAGTGCATGGGACTTGCAAAATAGCTCGCTGTCTTCTTTTCCGTTTGTCTTTGGGAGTGCATGGGACTTGCAAAATAGCTCGCTGTCTTCTTTCTCGTTGGTCCTTGGGAGTGCATGGGACTTTTAAAATTGAATGGCGAACTTATTGCAGACTGTCCATGTGTCTGCGTTTGATTATGAACCTGATCCGGTAAGTTTGCGCGGGATTTTCTACGCATCAGGAAAGGGTTTAGTGAGTTGTGATCGTGTTGTCTGCTACCGCTCCTCATTCGGCTAAATCGGTCACAGAGGTCGCCATCGACTTCATCATATGCAATGCTAAAGGTGGGGTTTCTGTCCTGTTCATGTCTGCTGCTTACTCTCTGTCTACTGGTATGCATTGGGCTGGGAAATCTTCCATCAACGTCTCTTCTGGATTCTCCACCAGCATTGTTTGTGTCATGAAATGTGTCAGGCGGGTCGTTATCAATTCCACCAACTACGTTATTCCGATTTATGTCTATGTTGTTAATGTTGCTATCTCGGAGACTATCTGCTTTCAACGGGCTAGGAAAGCTTTCCTCTTCTTTCCTTTCAGATCGCCCATCATCATTCCTGATGCATCGAAATTCCTCACTAAGATCCGCTTCCACCTCACCGAATGCGTTGGTTTGAACGCGATATCTGTTCATGATGCTCTGTGTCTGGATTGAAGTTACTGCAACAGAACATGTGAAACCATTTCCAATTTAAGGCAATTATAAATGTATAGTGATTATACGTTGCAGGATAGTGCGATGAGCAACACAACACCAATAAAAATTACTAGATGTACTTATTGTGCATCATTCAGTTTTCAATTTATTATGTGCATTCAACGGAATTTTCAATGTAATTAGAATGAACTGGTGGTGAGTACGTTTGCAATAGGACAAGAACCCAAACGCGTGCATGCAAGATGTATTAGCAGCTATGCCAGAAATGTCTGAGAATTATGCGTACCATTGTATCACACATAACCTCTCTCTATGCTGGTGTATTTATATATCGTCAGAAATGATGATGCCAGACTCGCTGTGCAATGTTTACTGCTCCCATTTCATCCAAAGAGAAAAAAATCTGCCCTGAATGAAAAGGAACGAAATGCCGTCCGTCATTCGGATGAAGCTCATTGATCAAGTGAGTTCATTATTATGATGTCATAAAATGAAGTACGTCACGCAGACTTGTGTTTTGACAAAATGTTGAGACCTGTCTAGTTTGAAACCGATAAGTACTCAACTACATAGTATCTCTTTATTGTCGGTGACAGAAGAAATCGGAAAAGTTGACCTTCAAGCAGGTTTGTACTTTGTAAATACCATGCACGTGATTTATCTTCATATAGTGTATGGCTTGATTTCTACATTTCGCATCATGCATATGTATATGGTTTTGTCTTTTGATAACAAGTAGCAGCATAATTAAAGAACAATTTTTTTGCCGTGTAGTATTTTTTTTAAATGTATCGCTGCATAATGCGAAAAGAATATTTTCTCACAAAAATTACAACGTTATAAAAGTCATAGCCATGTTGTAGAATAACAATGCAAGTATTCATTTCCAAAATACTAAAAGGTAAATGTAAATTACGAAACCAGCCCGGGATTATTTCCGTGCCTACTTCATCAGTTTGAAAATATGATTTGGAATTGTGTTGTCCTTAAAGTCAACCATCTTCACATAGAATCTCTTTATGATGACAGTACATGAAATTATGGATACATTAAGCAATCTGAATTCACCTGATAATTGGTAGTATGAATTTGGTGACCAGAACTCGGGAATCATGTTTAAATGATCGCACTACGTACCCAAGAATCGTTACTAGTTACTTACGAAGCTCGTTTCTACGCATGCATGGATAATAATGAGAAAAATAAAATCAGCGAGAAAATACCAAATAATTCAGTTTCAGATCCAGAGTACGCAAAGTGAACAATATATGCATTTTTTACATGACCTGACTTTTTGGTTTCTTCTACAAACACGTGAGCCAGATATGTGTTGATGCGTACCTACCTATGAACTACCAGCAACATGCGTAAAGGTGTGAACAAACTGCAGATATATCTACATATTTCCTTATACCAACAAACATGTAATCGCCTCAGTTTTTGTTGGTAGGCTTGTATGAATTTACTGCCGCAATTAAGCGATACTAGATTAAGAAGAGAGATATTTTGATGAGCATATATTTTTACTTACGTCTGTGTATCACTTTTTGCAAATTCAATCCACTTTTTGAACGAGTTGTTTTTAAAATATAAGCTACGTTTTCGGGAAACACGAATCATGCAAAATATACCACCAAATTATTTTTTCACTTCCGAGGAACGAAAATCACTTAGTTTTGATAACCGCACTTCTGAATATAATTTCGTACACAATGATCACAAAATGTGTGTTACTTTCCATATGATGACATGAAAATATGTTATGAGCTTACAGCTTACTTTCGATTTGAATGTTATTAATATAAAAAGACGTAAGATGATTCTCCGTTGCGACTAAACTGCAACAAGCTGCAATGAGCACAAAAACTCAACTGACATTATTGAACCAAAGATGACCGGTGTAATGGAAAAGGAGATCACGGATTCCTTCGTCAGTAAGGCTCAATCATTTTTATGTTGAAAAGTTCCTACTTATTTATTACTATCGGTTTTAATACTGCATAACAGTGGCAAACTGTTCCTACCGTAAAGAATACTAATTTATAATCATAGACATGTACATATTATTTTGCATGGACGCGTATCCCGTCACACAGTCTGGAATGGTACCTACGTTGCAATAATGTTTTTTTGAATCCAGTTCCTTTCTTCCAAGAAGCTATTATTTTAATTACCAGGTCGAATTTCATGCTGATAAGGAGGCTGGAATGCCGTTTTTACTCTCAGTGTTAGAGTTGTATCTTAAAACTATAGCGTAAAGAGGAATCATGAGTTGGTAAGTTACGGCAGTATCAAAGCATGTATGTATGATAACCGTTATAATTCAATTCAAGTTAATAGTTGTTATTGAATGGCAATGCTCCTTGAAAAAAGAAACGACATCTATTGCGTCAAGCATATTTTTTTTTAAAAAGCATGGACTTGATGATTCTTTTCAGCAAGATGAGTTAAAGGGATTGAAGGTGGTAAGTCCAGTTGCATGCACTCGAAATTAATTACGTGTTTATTTCAACCTTATCATTTACATTATTGTCTCTCCATAGACATCAAAGCTTTGCTCTTAACATTCATTTTTACTAATTATCCGATATATATTACATTATTATTAACGATCATCATCATGGTCATAAATCTTTGCTTCTGTTGTTATTACACCGTAGGTAATTAAAAGGTCAAATTGTATCCATAAAGATATCACTGTATTGAGAAATGGAATGAACGAAATTGATTTCGCATATAGCTTATCAAGACAGCAGCGCTTGTATAGGTAATAAAAAAGCCATCAAGTCGTAGTACACACTATACCGTCTCGAACAATCATATATGCATACATACATACAACATGTAACTTGCTATGCATATATTGCCACGGCAGAACAAGACGGCGGCTGCTGCCGTGATGCAACATAACACCATAATAACAAATATACATTTACATGCAATATTAAATATAAGTAAAAAGCCATAGTAACATTGCATTTAGATTCGAAGAAGGCTACCTTAACGCATATATTGTTGCATAATATACCTATCTCACATCATTTATGAAACTTTTCAAGTCACAGCATCAGAAATGAGTTACCTCGTCTTCTTCAATTTCCGGAATTTAGAATCAAGTTTATTATCAGTGATTTTTATGAATGGCTAACATGGTCATGCAATTTTTCGTCTCTGGTGTTCTACTCCACCGAGAGTCTTGCCTGGATGTAAAAATACAAGGTAGGTATCAATGGCATAATTAGTAATTATCATAACTGCTTCTTTGGACTTGATGAAAATTATATTGCCACACTTACTGAATGACGTAACGTTTGAACATAATAACAAACACATAAACTCCTTTGCAATTTTACTTCGTGGAAAATGCCAAAAATTTCCTTGAGTGATGATTAGACAATCTATACTACTTTGGTTTTTGAATCAAAAATATATGAAATGTATTTTTCTAGTGAAGCTGTTTCACAACAATCTCAAAATTTAAAGAAAACTGCACCATTGAAACAGAAAAAATGAAATAAGTAATACCTACAAGATAATAATCTTTTCAGGAAATTGTTTGCATTGGAGTAGTACTTTGCTTCAATGGCTAAATAGTTATAAGACTTGATACCATAAAATAGCATACATTCAACAACACAACTAGAAACTACAGAGACAGCTGATGCTATTATGATTACATTTACATTGAAGATGTGTTGGATGAACTGCAATCTGGTTAGTTTGATGTTGGTGTAGATCATGGACTACAAGCTTTCGCATTCATTCAACAAAGTAGGTATTACGTCGTATGAAGTTCAGTAAAGTACTGTCTATGGTATATTACGCAACCAGTGGGAAGCCATACAGCACGACGGGCACAGCTTACCAAGTATATCCAACACGCGTAGAAATCAGTCCGGTTGTAATGAGAGCTTAACATGACCAAATTGTAAAGTTGTTATTACGATTGCCAACGGGATGTAGTTGGGTGTATCAGTAGCAGGATCGCAGGCTACAAAAGCGAAACACAAATGAGATGCAGAGGCTAGGCATTGTTGAAGAGCTATCCGAAATAAGAATTATCATAACTTTTTAACAAATATGAATAAACATGAATGTTTATTGATTTCCTTGATTGTTGCGCAAAATATCTGCAGGTATTTGTTTACCTATCTTTCACATGATGCTGATGATGGCATGTAATTAATTCATATATTTTAAATGAGTTCTGTGAGTTGTCTAACAAAATTAAAAGTATCTAGTCTTATGGTGCCCCGCACATTCTGCTGCCAGAATATTGTATGCATGTGCCAAATAGTCCCTTCATAGTAATTATTAACGGCAGTGACATGCAAGAGATTTTAGCTACGCTTCTCATCTATTGCATGTAATATTCCTTCACTTAAACTCGGAGCAATGCAGTATCAGCACAAAGCAGATTGCTTACTAACATATAATTCATACAGACTTTGGGGACATAAACATCTTTATTACAAATGCAATGTTCGATCCGTCATCGATCTTTTATAAAAAAAAATGTTACTGAAAGTTATCAGATTAGGAACAATACACTTGATCACAAAGTCTATATTTTCTCCTGAATTTACACTCGACTTCAAATTTCATTATGAATAAAAATTCTCTAATTATCATGTAGGCAAAATAAAAGCATACATACTGAAATGTTCAATTGTGAATATCGAGCCAATTAGAAATATTAAATCTTATCATTACATTTCTACGATACAACAATTCACTAACCTGAACAAAATGTTCACATAATGTACTCCGAAAAACGCGGATCCGCAAGTTGAGAGTTTTTTGTTAATGTTCCGTTGGTATTAGTAACAACTCAAATTTGTAGCACTGTATCCCTACTTGATGTTGTTCTACATTTTTCTTTAATATACTTTTTTTGAATTCTATGGGAACTATAGCTCGCCATCAGAAACGGTACGACGAAAATGTTATTGCTTGTACCATTATCGCTGAAATCACTTCCAGCTTACACCAGCTACATAAAACAAGCACTGGATTGTGAGCTAGTGTAAGTTTATTCATGACGCCAGAATAGGATATGACTGCTGCCGTGGCTGCACTAGACTAGAGGGATACACTCCTTTGCGATGTCAGTACTAATTCCTGCAAATAAGATAGCTACGGAACATCGCACACAACAGAGCTAAGTCATCGTCCTCACATCTTCACGCAAGCTGTTTATATTAACTGTGAAACGACTGTGTCAAAGCTCAAGTGCAATTAAAGCATTCCAATACTTTAATGGGTTTGTGTACTTTTGCTACGCTTTCAATTACTGCGTGTAGACGAGCATGTTGTGATGTAAATATTTATAACGTCGAATGGCTACACATTCTTACTACAAGATGCATAGTTTATGAGAGAGTAAAATACATATTTTCATTTTACATCATACGCAATGCTTTCTAAATAATCACAATGTCCCAGACCCACTGTGGCATGTAGGGCAGTTTGTGATCACATTACATTACTTCTTGGAATATTACAATGCAAGCAAGTGTCAATTTTTTTGAAAGGTGGCACGTACAGATGTTTGTATTCACTCTCTTGTAGTGAGTGATTTTTTTATTTGGTAGCTAGAGATATTTCTTATCAGTCGTGAAATGCACCTACATGTATGCATGTAGCTTAAAATAGGTATATATAAAATGTGTGTACATCACATATATGTAGTTGTTAATATGTTGTAGACTATACGTCGCTTCCTTGTAAGACGTCTCGCATAAAACCTAGACTGTGACAACCGCTGTACGAAAGCTGTTATCTCCTTGCAAGTAAACATTTGCCATTGTCACACCTGCTGCCTCATTTTCAGAAGCAAAAGTTATAAACTTTTTCCTGGAACAATTCTCAACAATATGCCAATGGATGCAGTCCTTGTTTTTAATGACGCATTATGATCATCGTACGTTGTGTTGAGTCAACAGTGTTGATATTACAATAATATAAAATGTGACCAATATACTGTTGATTCGAAATTTAAAAGCGAAGTATTAAAACTGAATGTGAAATTATTTTATGAGCTGAGGATTAGCTACCGGTATACCATCATGCATATGTTTCATCATCTCCAGCAAAACGGATTAACATAACCCGTACAAAAATGTCGCTTCAAAATTTGAAATTACAAATGTCTTTGATGATGAGTTAGTAAAGTTTTAGGTAATATCTCCTGGATGGAAATAAATGAGTCATTGAACAGGTGCACGTATTTCACACTAAGAAACATACATTAAATTTTATGTCAGTCATGAAATTGGATCGACGCTTTGTTCCCTACCATTATAATTCATACGGGCCTTCCGTGAATTTCAGCAGCAAACTGACAGTACAAATGATACCTACCCGGTATGTATATTTTTATGGCTTGGCTCTGAGAGCTACCTGGAGAAGTGCATTCAATCAGTGCGAATCCGAATTTCAAACGAGTCACATATGCAATTGTTTGTGTTGTATTTTGTTTAAAATTCTATTTGCTTTTGAAGTTTAATTTTAAATTTCTTCCTGAACTAAAAGAACAATTTGTGTGGATGCGGTGTTAGTGCTTACACCAAGTGATCTGCGTGCAAACGCGCACGCCATTTTTTGGCTTGCGACATTAAACAAACTTTTCACAACCGTAAAAATAATTTTAAAATACCGATACGTTTCAATCTAGCTTTTCAAGCAAGTGCGCATGCACTGAGGCAGAAACGGTCCATAACTTGTTGGTGTAAAGTGAAAGACTGAAATTGTTCGTCGACCACTACGGTGCATTGACGCAAGAAGTAGACAAAAGCCAGAAAATATTTCAAAGGTCATTTCGTGTGAGCAATAGCGTTAAAATGGACGGTAAGAAAGAGCTCATCATCTTCAAAAAAAATGCGGCTAATTTATGTGGCATACTTTCATTATTCTGTCCAATTATTTGCCTTACCCAGCCTTCTAGGTACCTACGTCTGCGCATGTAAAATGTCTTAAAATTAGCGTTGCAAGAAAATGGGAAATAAAAATTATTACCCGTGTAGCGCCGTTTCATATGGTGGCAGCTTTTTGATATTAATAATTCTCAGTACCATTCAAAATTCATATTTATTTTAACTATTTGTTAATGCCTATTCGCTCAATATATTTTGCAATTCCGGTACGGCATTTTCCACTTATTCTCGTGGTAGCGATATGAATGCTTAAACGGAAATGTAATACATACATGAGCTTACATGTCGGCATTCTCGCTTCTACGCTGACTATGTAAGTGAAATGAAACTTACAGTGCATATATATGTGGGTGCACATGACCACTAGATGAAAATAAGCCCTTTATCGTAGACGCAAAATGAACGAGTCGTCAAGATGTAAAGCATGACACATGTAAGAATCTAATTTTTCAGAGTATGGATATACTCGTCAGCTGTTGCGTGTCAAAAATGTGGTACACGTTACGTAACAATTTCCTGCTCTAGTATTTTTGCGATGAACACGGTTGAAATGGGAGTTAGTTAACGCGCTGGTTACATAAAGCCTTATATCACTCGAATAGTATTTGGAAAGTATGTAGTGCATAGAGCTGTTTAATACGATTACCTAAGGTAATGAAGGTTAGGATGGAGCGGTAAAGCAAATCGAGAAAAAATACTCCAAGTAAATAAGTAGTCCCGACAAAGAGGGCATAATTCATTTCATGCTGGATACTTTCTCCGCCATTATCATTATCACACTTTCTGTCTTTTTTTACAGCAAAATCAATTTGCCCCAATAGAAGTGACAACAGTGGTGAAGCGAATCCACCAGAAGGATCTGTTGTTATCGTAGTAGGTACCCATGATGAAGAAGATAGGCAATCCGATTCGAGCAAGGTTCTTCCGAGCATCTCGAGCTCAGACGTGGGGGATGGGAGCGTGTGCTCGAGCAGAGGGAGCGACAAAGTGTTGCCGAGCATTTCGAGCTCGGACTCGGACGAAGAGTATATCCGCCCGAGCCGGGGGAACCGCAACGTGCTATCCAGCTCATCCAGCTCGGAGGTGAAAAGCGTCTGTTCGAGCAGAGGAAGCGACAAGGTGCTGCCGAGTATTTCGAGCTCGGACTCGGACGAAGATTATATCCGCCCGAGTCGAGGGAAACGCAACTTACTTTCCAGCTCATCCAGCTCAGAGGTAGAGCAGAAGAGCGTCTGCTCAAGCAGGGGGAGCGACAAGGTGCTGCCAAGCATTTCCAGTTCCGACTTGGACGAGGAAGATGTTCGCCCGACCAGAGGAAAACGACAGATATTTTCCAGTGATTCCAGCTCTGACTTGCGGCAAACCATCCGCCCAAGGCGAGGAAACAAAAAAGTTTTACCCAGCAGCTCCAGCTCAGAGGTGGAGGTGAAAATTGTCGGCAATGTACGAAGGAAGCGCAAGTTACCCTCAAGCTCGTCAAGCTCCGACAGTGATTTGGATGGCGACTTCTTGAACACAGGGACCCTTAGATCAGATGAACCTGCAGAATCAGAGAACGTTGGCCGCTTGTCGTCACTTCCAAATTCCGAACCAGGTAATAATTATCAGTTTGATTTTAAAAAGCGATTTAATTATTTATTGAATGGTGTTGAAACTAAATATTTTTCATGCACAGATTTATCGCGAACTGAAACGGAGTATTCACTAAGGCGCATACCTAAAGTGACATACAAACAGTATTTCCAGGAACCTCAAAAAGAGCCGAAAAAGGTTAACAGCAACAAGAAGCGGAGAGTTGGTGGTAAGAGTGCGGCGTCCCCTGAAGTTTGTAATGAGGAGGATGGAAAGAAGCGGCCAATTATAACTGCTCAGCGTTCATCTCGAACAGGTCAGCATATACAATCGTCATGTACGATCATCTGCACTTATGCGTCCTTAAGGCTTAAACAAAATAATTAATGTTTTTATTATACCTTTCAGCGAATGCAGCAGCAGGAAATAGCGTTCAAGCAAAGGAAAATAAAAGTGAGCCAAGCTATAGCATTGGGGCATTATGCAAAGAATCTTATTTAGCTAGTGCGAAGCAAAGCTAATTAATTTGTATACTGTTTTTCTCAATAAAGCTCCCGTGAAGGTCACTGAACGTACTCGCAAACGTCAAGGGAGCACCCGCTGCACCTCAGAATCTGAATCTGACACCGCAGATGTTTTGCGACAAAGGAAGACCTCCTATGGTCTTAGAAACAGGCAGTTGATTTGCAAACGGCCATACACAGAGGAAGACGATGATGACATTGAGTTGGTTGATGGCCAAACGCAGAATCGAGTTCGCGAAATGCAGACGACGAAGAAAGTGAAAGTTGAGAACGGATCTGGTAAGTCATGTTACTTATAATATATGGCATATATTTTAGTCTAATTGTTTAGTCGCCTTATCAACACAGAAATTTGAGGCGAGATGTGATTTTATGCTGTAAAATGAAGAAAATCTTTCTCTTCAAGCGGAAATATTATTTCTTTCTGTTTAATGTTTCTGCGTTTTCCTGGAATCACAATGCAGTCGTTCTCATGTAGCATTGCAGGCTGACACATTCAGTCGAGTAATGCAATAGTTACGACTGTCCTGATGGACATTGTCCACCAATATTGCATCAGCATGATTCAAGACCAATCGTAATTACCAATAGTAGTGCATATATGCCTTTGTCCCAAATATAGTACCTAATTTTTGTTCCACACCGAAGTGCCCTTTGTTTGAAAAGCTAATTGTATTCATGATGACGAGAGCTGCTACGATTTGCTATGTAAACTGCAAGCCAGAAAATGGAATAAAAGACTGGTTTATATGTAGGGGGTTTGCTGCTTGAAAACTAAGCCAATGTGTGTGACTTGTACATAATTGTTGCTGTTGCTGCTACATGAGCGCTTATAGTTATGAGCCAGTGTACATTATCTTTCTAAAAATCTTTTAGATAACGTCGCTGCCGAGCCACAAAGGACAGCTAAATATAACCTAAGAAAAGGGAAGACAAAAAGTGGGTTTTACACTGAAAAGGAGGAGGATGACCTTGAAGTGTCTGAGGACGAAAAAGGGAACGGAAGTTGGCAAACTCCAGCAAATAAAAGGAGGAAAATGGATGGCTCCGGTAAGTAACTTTTTTTAGTTTGTATAATGTAACGTTCATTTGTTATGGCTGGGTATGGATGTATCCTTCTGAATGTCATAAAAATAAGCCATTAGCACGGTGAACACAAATGGAAGTACATACTAATTTCCATTAAATCGGTCATTAACATACATTTATACATTCCAAGAAGTAAGATAATGCGATTACCCACTGAACTACACAATGTAGTGTGTCAGAGATACTACCAAAATATCAAGCTGCGTATAATATAGAGCCCAAACATAAAAAGAACCCATAAAGATAAGAATTGGTTCAATTACTTTTGATCTCTGAGCCCGTCACTTTAAAAGTCGTATACACAAGCAACGACTGCTACACAAGGTTGCGTAAAATAAACCCATTAAATTTCTCTATGTTGCAGGTCGTTCAAATATTTCTGATAACAATTACATATTTGAAGATGCTGCGGCTTTGTTTACCTGAATTACACCAGTTAATAATCCAGGCGACTCAAGCTTCAATGTCAATACTCGTATCAAATTTGCATTGCGAGTATCCTGAAAGCATGAACTATTCGGTACTCCCATCTTTTTGCAATTATAGAAGCAAGAATATATCAGACAGCCTTTTACAAGTTTTTTATTAATGCACGCTCCGACTATCCAAATTTAGATTCAAATAAGTGACTACAGTAGATGTCATTCAATTTATTAATTACAGCAAAATATAACCATTACCGTTTTGCCATGGCCATGTAATCTGATATGTTGTGTAAAGATCTCCGCCTTATCAGATGTAATTCAAATGCCAATTTTGGCACCTAACACATATGTGCATACAGAAAAAATGAAATCATGAATGAATTAAGTTCGTGTGATCACAGTTGAACCAGTATGGATTATTGATACGGCATAATAATGTGTAATAATCAATAGCAAAAGTGCACTAGGATTTTATGCGTATGGATAAAAAATATCATACACAGTTGTAATATTGCAGAGTCGTTTCTGATAAATCCAGGTCTTACAAAAATTTGATTCCTAGGTATGCATATTTAATATCGTCGATACAAATTTTATGCAACAAGCAGACAACGTTGCAATGTTATCATTTCGGGACCCCAGACACCAGATGTCATACTTTTAGTGACCCATGTCAACCATTCTGTGATAACCTTATATAATTACAGGTGCACGTAATGGCCGCATGTCACAAGACATTGCCAAGCTTCTAAAGGATCATGGAATAAAGCCTTGCGTCGTGGTGTGTAAGAGAGATGAAGGTAATTGGTTTTCTAAGAAATTCCAAAGTCCCAAATTATTATTTGGCACATGGTTTTATATTAGCGCAATATTCGTATTGTCATTATATGCAAATTGTAGCAAGAATGTTAGGATTCATTCCATAAGTCGAGAACCAAAATTAAGAAATGTTAATATTAAATAATTGATAGAATTTTATGAGTCCGGTTTGAGTCCAATATCAATTTGTGCCTTGTTCAGTTTCCAAGATAAGTTAAATCTGTTATGCATAGATTGCTTCTAAAGTATCCTTAATTGTTTTTACTTGTAACGAATAGATGTTCCGGGTGAGGTAATCCCTGAGCCATGGGTTGCTAAGAGAAAGGAGCTGATTCGTTCTGCACGTAAAAGAACTTGTTACGTAAGATTGGCACGGCTTACCGCAGAGTACATAAAAAGTAAGATGCTACTTAATTTGTTATTTCAGAAGTGTTATGACACTCATATCATTAGCTGCAATCTTGGCGTGATGTCTAAGCTGGATAATTTTGTTTTGCATGCCATTATCTCCATACACGTAACAAATGTTTATGCTTTGTCACAGAAATGACAGGAGGCAATAATGGTCGCGAAGTTGAGCCAACTTCAAATGCTCTTGAATTGAGTGAAGATCCGGAAGCAAATTTAGGTAACTTGGATCCCCAACCATTAAACGAAGCACCAGGTATTGCAGGTGTGGGTGACATTGGGAATAATGTCGACGAAAACAATGGTGCCTCAAATGCGGACGCCTCATGTGGAAATGATATTACTGTTGAATTGTCTAATGAAACTAATGAGACCGTAGTCTCGGAGGAGGCACAGATAGTAGGTATGTTGTAACATCTATTATTTTGTGGGCAACAATTTTAGTTGGAATGTATTGTCAATATTTGCGTCAAGCTTCCTAGAATTTTAATTCTCTGTTCATTCCGGTAAAAAAATAGCCCCGCTAAACGTGCAATAGAAATACCACACTTATGTAAATACTTAACATCATTCACCAAAGCGTTTCACTGTTTTCTCAAAAGCATTCATGTTTCATTATTTATATTAAATCATAGCTGACGAGTCCACTGGTACGACCCAGGAAAATCAGATATCACCTACGGTGGATTCTGAGGAAGATAATGACAAGATTAATTTGCAAAAGGGTCAAGACGCACAAGGATCAGAAGATAACGTTCCTTCTGCAAGTAGTGAAAATGAAATATCAGAAGAGATTCTCGTGAGTAACGGTGATGCGGTAGGCCCAGCCTCTGATGAAGAGATTATCGTGCCACAAGAAAATACCAACGCCAATGAAAAGATTCCATTCATCTTCGATCCGGATAGTGGCCGCATTTGGATTTATAGCGATACAGAAGGTACCACTATACTCCCAATTTACTTGCTACCAGATTAAAGTTATGTATGTTCTTTGTTAGGCTTAACATTTTTCATTTCACGCGTTAGGTCGCTACATCTCTGGAAACGTCCTTCATGTAGACACAATCAATAAGATGACGCTGGTAAGGGCGGAAAATGGGAAGGTTGCAAGTTTTAGCTACGCACACAATGACTGTATACATTTTCAAAAAATGTTTGAACACTACGCTGAAGCCAACCACCGTAGAAATAATCCCATGCCATCAGCACAGCCACCAGTGAATCCGGTTCCTCAATATACATTTGATGGGGCCAGCGGTCACATTTTGGTTAGCATGCCAGGCATAGGTAATGGCATAATTCAAAATATCGTTGAAATTCCATGTTAGGCTTTGTGCCATTTTTGTTAAATTTCATGTTTCTTGATTGTTATACAGCAACATATTCCGCTGGACAAATCATCGCAGTGGACACAGTGAATAAAGTGGGCATGATGAAAATGCCGTACGGCGCCGTTGAACCTTTCTCATACGCACATATAAGCCATCACCCATTTTACCAGATGTTTGAGTACTACGGCTTGACTCACGGAAGCAGTAGTAATGGTGGTCAGGTGCCTGAGGGGACTACAAACTCAGAGAACTGTTTCCAAGACAGTGGTGAAGAAGTCTCGGTACAAAATTCCGAGTCAGGAGAAACCGCTAGCCAAACGCTCAGAAACGGCACACAGCTTCATGGAAAAGTCGCAGTGGTCCAGGATGATGTGGGTCGGCTTCATGGGAACAACAGGAGTCCAGAGAATATCAGCGGGCCGTCAATCCAAGTCACTGAAAAGACGGAAAATGTCACGCAAATGCAAGAGCACGTAATGACTATTCCAGAAAACGCCACACATGTAACCGAAAATGGCTCATGCGTTCCAGACAGCGTCGCATCAGTTTATGTAAATGACTCACGCGATGAAGGAAATTTATCACAAGTTCCTGAAAATATGTCACCAATTCCTGAAAGTGTCTCGCCAGTTCATGAACAAGATTCCCCAATTCATCAAAATGTCCAACATGTTCCAGAGAATGAGTCCACAAGACCAGAAAACACATCCCTGGTACCAAATAATGTTTCCTCGGGACAGGAAGATGTGCCATCGCTTGGTTCGGAAAATGTCTCCCCGGTTGGAGAAAGTACCTTCGTCACACCGGTAAAAGTCCAGCCAGCACCTGAATATGACACTCCCTTATCGCAAGTTCTCTCCGCTGCTCTATCGACTGTTTACACCTCACAGGAAAACGATTTGTATCTACCAGATGAAGTGTCTTCTGACAAGGAAAATGTTTCCATTCTACCAGAAAAGGGCTCATCTGCAAAAGAAAACAAGTCTGCACCGGTAAAAGTCCCCTGTGCACAAAACAATATATGCTCAGCAGAAGACAACTTCTACTTAGCAAACAAAAACGTCACCTCTGAAGCCGTAAAAGTTATCGCTGAACAATCAGTTACCCAACTTGTTGTTCCTGTGGACTCTGTTGTCCAGCATGCCGAGATATTTAAACAAGACCTTACGGAAACAAATTACATCGTTGCTGAGCCGCACACTGCTCACCCAAACGTTCATGTATCACAAGTTGATGATGCAGTAGTGACAGAGCCCAACACTGCAGAGCCGAT
This sequence comes from Sinella curviseta, assembly GCA_004115045.4. Lineage (NCBI taxonomy): Eukaryota > Metazoa > Arthropoda > Collembola > Entomobryomorpha > Entomobryidae > Sinella > Sinella curviseta. The sequence goes on along the minus strand of CM023200.3, from coordinate 2,881,207 downwards.
TACTGCAGAGCCGATTACTGCAAAGCCAATCACTCCAGAGAGAGTCACTCAAGAACCAATCACTTCAACGGTAATCACTCCAGATGCAATCACTCCAAATGCAATCACTCCAGAAAGAGTCACTCCAGATGCAATCACTCCAACGGAAATCAGTCCACAGCCAATCACTGCGGAGGCAATCATTCCAGACCCAATCGCTGCTGGTCGAGGCGTACATGCTCACTTAGGCGTTCTGGATGTACCGGACGTTCTTTCCGGACCGGAAAGTGTGAGTGACCCATTGGATATTCCTGTTGACTTCACGAATGTGGACGAAGCGTTCCCCGGAATGCCAGATGGTTCGCCGGGATTGCAAGTTTATTTACCCGAAATGGCTGCGAACTTTTCCGAGTCCAGAGTCGTACCAAAGAACGTCACAACAATACCAGAGAATTCCTCAGGAACGCAAGCGTTTGTCAATAACAACAATCGCAGAGATGATTCCGTGCAGCGTGCTGAGCCAATCCGTCCCGCTGCATCACAAGCAACTGTTGTTTTGTTTGATGAGAAAACTAGCAGCATATTTTTAAAGTCGGATCAGTCGGGTAAAAAGCCAATTCTAATATTGTGGTTCTTTTACTTTTTGATATTCATTATGTGTTTATTTGTTTACAACCCGCTATGATTTATATACTGCAGATGGAAAATACGAGGTGGCCAACGTGCTCTTTAATGATCCCACTGGACAAACGGTTGTAGCTGAATCAAAGAACTGTGGCATTCACTGTTATTCCTATGACGAGTTGGTCAGCAACAAGAGCGGATTTCCTAGTGAAGATGTATCGGCGGCGGCAAGCGACGGGGTACTTACCGAAACAACACCTGACAGCAGCGGCAATAACTCAGACAAAGATTCATCGGGTTCAAGATTGCCTTCCTGCCAAGAGCTGGAAGATCACGGCTACTATATAAAACTCTCTGACAGTAAGTAAATATAATTGTATTTTATATAATCTATATAGAGATGGCGGGCCACATATAATGTCAATTTATTCACTTCCAGATGATTACAGAAACACAAGGTATGTTCTGGTGGGACTGGAGATGCACAACTCGGAGCACATCCGCCAAGTTTGTGAGCTCTACGATAACATAACCAGAGAGGAAGCTTCGGAATACTCGACCAGGAATATGACGAATCAAGTTCAACTTCCTTTTGACCCGTTAGACGATCCCGTTACTGATTTTAATGCAGAACCAAAACCGTGGTTGGTCCACGAACACGTTCCATTTGATAGTCCTATAAAATGGATTATGGGGGTCCTCGCCGCAGGCGCTTATAAGGTATCTTTAACCACGACAAATAACTTCCATATTCATGAACTTGAGTATCCAGGCAATGAAATTCCCGAAACCATACAAGTTTTTACTGCGGCGGAATTCATGCAGAAATTCTCGGAACTACGTGCTGAGCAGGAATAGTTATCTTTTATTAAGTCTATAAATATATATATGTTGCAGGGAAAACCATGTTTAGGTTAATATACTGAATTGCATTAATCGAAAGTTGATAGGTATCTTTTTTCGTTGTTTTATAAAATAGTTCAGGCTGGATTCACTTGAATAGTTTACCCTAACCAAGATTTTAAAATTTTATTTAATATGTATATAGATAGGTAATAATTATATTACTCATGAGTTTTTACTTTTATATTAGGCGAAATGGTAATCCCACCAGATAGTCACCGGGTAAAGAGTTTGCATTCCATTTTAGTCATGAAGATAGTAGTATATTTGACTACGTTCTGTGTACCACTTTCGGGCCCCCCGGTATGATAAGTTTGAGAAATACAGAAGGAACATCTGCAATTACGAGTTGCCCCGGATGGTTTCAAAACAACACGGATTCTATAAAATTCCATTCATTTCTGCAGCGAGTTTGTGTCAACGAGGCGCACCGGTGACATACTGGGTAGCTCTTTGTGAATGCGCTCCGTGGAGAAATGGGCTGCGGTGACGGCGTGTGGATCAAGTCAATGAATGATTTCAATTTTCTTCGTGCATGTGCACAGCATCATGCCAATGCATCAACGGCCGCTCGGCTTTAGGTAGGATAAACGACCTGCTTATTTTGACAATGGATTCAGTGATGATAAATGCGACATTTGAATCTTCGTATTTACACTTTATTAGCGTATCTTAATCCAGTTCCTGTGAGGTGGGTTCTAAAACGCAGGTCGGGTGAGGACACTTTGCAAGAATGACGCTCGACTGTTAGGTTAGTCTGATCAAAATTTCAATACATACATTCAAAATTTAGTTCAGGCTAGTGCGGACAAAATAATTCTTTGAATGTTTTTTACTCATGGTTATCCCAAATCATCAGTTAGGGATGCTCATTAAGTAAATACAGGCAGGGGTTTAAGTTTAATAACTTTTATATCAATAGTACATTTTTATGTCAATGCTGTTAGGTTAGTACTGTGATGAAATTAGGTCATGGTTTCGATCAAAGACGTTTTAACAATAGACTACTAAGACTATAATAGAATCATTGAATATATTCCTGTCGAATTATTTCTCAAGTTTTTAGGGTATTTTATATGTCCAATTTTGCAAAATTGTATTCTGAAAAGTTTCATATATTTCCATGAGATACATACCGCATATTTGATCCTAGTTACCATGCCACGATATTATGCTCTATTTGCGGTTGTTTTGAAAAATGCTTTCAAAATAAATTATGTAGCATTATGTTGTAAAATTACAGTCCTGATGTATGCTTGTAGGATCTCGGAGTTTCGCTGTATTTTTGCTCAAAAAATTTTTATCGAGTTGCCAATCGCATTATTTATTACGCTCGCCTTATGATATGTACCGTTGAATTATTGCGTCTTTACAATAAAATACATGTAACAATTACTAAAGCCTTTAATAGGTTTTACCGCCTCTCGGTAACAATTTATCATTACAAATCGGATATGCTTTATTAACTAAGGACGGTGTGCCAACTGTTGATGTCGTACGCGTAAGCATTTTTTTGCGCCTTTTAACTTTTAAATATATAGAAAGCCTATTTACTGTGACTTTTGCAACTGCCAGGACCGCAATATGCAAATGCTTATTATTATTGTTCGTGCTGCCGCCCAAATGGCTTGCTCTGGCAAAAACATTGTGACGCGGAATACAATTATCCAAACGTTTTAATGTATGTGCTGCTGTTGCGTATATAGCACTTTAATATTGTATCATCATTGTGCTAAAAGATCTTTGTTTTGGCTTGCCAAATGTTGTGTGTCATGAAGCTCATGTCTACACCCGTGTTGCTGTTTCAGCATTTGCTTTCCCAAAACAAGCCACAGCAGAATTCTTATACACCTCTTATTGTCATCTATTATGCTTGGTGGAGCATGTAATTTAAAATGGGCTAAATATCATTATATAAATTATATACGTCAATTATGTCAATTATGATTTGTATTTTGATTCGTTTGCACAATATGTAAGATTTCAACTTTACTCTTAATATGGAATGAACTGCCACAATCGCTTCTATTTTCACCTGGTAGCAAAATGCAAGTATTGCGCCTGCTTGGTAACTAGTTTCAAATACACTGGTGGCTTATCGGATCTTAAGTGACTAAATGTTTCGGAGTTTGCTTCTAATTTTTTTAAGATTTGGAATACAATTTTGTAAGAAAATGGTATTAATCAGTTTCATATTCAAAGAAAGTTCAGGCAGTTATGATCGGGAGAAAATGTAATCTTTTTAGCTAATTATTCTATAGAAATGTACGGAAGTTTTACTGACATTTTCATTGCACTGTACTCTATACCCCACATGTGATAGCGATCCTACTTCACAGTAGTTGCATTCAGAAGCTAGTTTGGTGCAAAGGAAGATCAACCGCCGCATTTATTATAACAGAATCTATTGTCAGAGTGGACAGTTAGTTTGTCTTATCTTGAGCCCAATAGTCGTTTATGCAGAGGATTGATGGTATGCACGAGCAGAGAGGAATCTTGGAATTATTTGTTGACGGAATCCAGGTGCTGTGCACCGAAGCCTTCTTCTCTTCAGAGGGCCTTTACAATGAGGAACCAAGTGTGGCACTGCTGCATCTCATTGGTGCAGAATTGCTGCGTGAATGAGTGGAAGGGAAACGATTCCGTCTTGTTTTGTGACGCATCGAACGAACTTATAATTACAGATTATAGGTTTGTAGGATCTATTTTGTATTCCTCAAACTACATTACCACATACAGGAACGTGGTGCACAGACGTTTTAAGTACTTTCAATCATTCCCGGTAAGATCAATGACACTAGTCAAGTCGAAATTTTAGTATTTTTGAGTGGAGAGGTGACTCTTGATAAAGTTTAATGTCCAAATTATATTTTAGTGATTAAAACTTAGTTTCCCGGAATGAATGCCCGTGTGTGAATATATAAAATATTTGTCCCCAATGCCCGGTGATTCCTTAGTAATTCAACGTAACTTTTATCCGAAGTAGATTTTCAAATGTATTCAGTCCACCAAGTTAGCGTACCCTTTGCCGTCAGATTTTTTTCCATTTAACTCAATTACAGTTTTTCTTTTTTATACTTGCCTTCTTGTTGAATTCCCATTGTATCATAAGTTGTATGCATCATGCGGATTGCAGAAACTTGTTGTCTGGCAGAAGTGATTTGTGTGGGATATTATCTATGATTAATTGTCACCAAAGAAATTTACGTATAATATTTTCATGTTGAGGTTTGTAGGTAATTATCCGAATTAGACGAATTCATCAAAGTCACGTTGAAATTTACCCTTTTTGACACAGGACTTTTATTCTTAAAAATATTAAAGTAATTTCATATAATTTATTAAACACACATTTCATGATTTAACTTTGTATTTCATTAGAACGGCACAGCCAATCATCAATCTAGTGTTGTTTTGAATATAATAATTTATTGTAGGTTTCATAGTGTTTGTCAATAAACGTATAATTTGGCTCATTTAATGATTCGTACGATTACATTTATTATTATTTACAATAATATATACCTATTTCATTACTAATGTTTTCTCAAAAAATTAAATATGGTTTAATTTACATTGTTAATGTATCCACAATTATTATTGTTATAGTATTTCAGTTAATATTAATATAATTGTAGCCAGTAATATTAACTTTACTGTCGTCATTATTAGTTTTACCATTAAACCGGTAAAATGCATTACCCATGTTTCTAAAACCATATGGCGAGGACCCAGTCATCAAGGGGCAGAGTAAATAAAATATTATGTAGATAACAAAGTTGTTTTACGTATTTGAATACATTTATAGTAAATTCAATAATATTTAAGTAGCCTGGTAAGTTTCTGAAAACGTAATAATGTTAAAATATATACAATATGCAAATGGTTTGACTTGATTTCAGTTGACCCCAAAATTAGTATGTATGCATGTATATCATTTCCTCGTTTTGAATAATAGTGACCCTAGATTATTTTAATAAAACTTTTTTAGCGGATTAATGAAAGCGATATAAGGATTAAGGTAATGGCATTTTAAAAATAAATCATTAAAATAATTCGTGGGAAAAACGTGATTAATTCAAGATAATAATGAGTTTTCGTGGAATGCGACATTGCTGAGACTGTAGTAGTATGTACAGAAAATTGTGTAGTGTAATTTTATGTACGAGAAAATTGAGTTCTGTCATGGTAAGAATGTACGGTGGTCATTTTTGAATTAGCTTCCGGTCTTTTGTGTTATGGATAAATAAAAAATAAATAAAAACAATATTATAAACATCTTGATTTGTTACAAATAAGCACATGAAATTCGAGCTATATTAGATTAATATACAACTTCAGAAAGTTTCTGTAAAACTTAGGTATGCTATATTCATTTTGTTACTCCCCAAGCTCTCATCATCATCATCATCATCATCTCAACACTTTACTTATTTGTAATCTCTTCTGGTGTATCACGAGTTGATAAAAAGACAACAAAGGATGCTGGACAATTTACGGAACGAAGCCAAAATTGTCTCATGATGTGTACTTCATACGAAATATGTAAGATATGGAATGTACGAAGCTGACAATCCTGGAAACTGTTATTGCTAGACCAAACTCAGAACCGATATGAAACAGTAAAGTGTTAACACGGTATTTTCCTTCTTTCTTCTTTGAAATAGTTTAATTTGTTCAGTAACTGCATTTTTAGGCATTTGACGGCGGCGTTGGTGAAATTTACGGGACCACGAACCTTGTTTGGCATGTATGTATGCGCCTTCCTCTCAATGATCTGGAGATGCTTTTCAGTAAACATAGTTGCTAAGACCTCGGAACATGTTTAAAATACGGAATACGGTGCATACTGCTAATAAAAATCCTAAAACCCTGGTGGACTATCTTGACTGGACTGGAAAAATGAGAATACGAAAAAACCGAGTTTGTCTCTCTTTGCCCCAATCCATTGGCATTTTCACTTTGCTCATTGAGCAGGACATTTAGCCCGGGCAACATTGTAGCGTCTGTGTTGTGCAGCAAACAAGCAGCGTTCAGGTACTGAACTTCAGTATGTAACGTAATGGAATGAATGGAAAAAAGTAACGATATATTAACCACAATTTATTAATATATAATGCATACTGGTATAGGCAATGTCATTTCCCACCTCAATTAATGCCGTCAGTTATGCCGCTTCGTTGCAATATTGAAGCTACCTTAAATAAAAATCATGGTTTTGCGATATAACTGCTAGTTAATTGCCTGGAGTCAAAGCAGAAAAGGAGAGTAAAGTGATTCCGTAGGAATTCATTCCAGACTAGCACGCAGTGATTTTTGAAATTCATGTGAGGATCTTATATTTTATTAACAAATCATATCTTGTAAAAGTAATTCTCTGGTTATTTATTTTTAGAATAACTAATTTACACAATGATAAATAATTAGAAGTAATATCGTTAAAGATTTTCCCGTGTCATCTTCTGCACAATGATTGAATCTTCATCAGTCCAGCACTGATTATTGATACCCCGTTTCCCTACCTGAATGTACACACTTTATGAAACAGACAGTTCTGTGTAAAAACTGTTTCTGATAATTTTAGATTGGTACGGAAAAATGCACTGATAAGATTGCTTCTAAAACGAAAACACAACATGAAATAATTTCGAGCAATTTTTTGCACGGACAAATCGAATTTGAAATGTTTTGAATTAAGGCGATACTAGCTTAGTCTTAATATAAATATATCCCATTCCCAACGATAATAATTACAGTAATTTAAAAATTTTGTTATAAAATTATCTTTACAAATGACTTGATGTTTTGCATATCACTACAGATTTCCCCGGTTAATTAAATAGTAATCTACACAATTTGGAATTATGAGTGGAAATAAGTTTCACATATTTAAATGTAGACAATAAAACACATCATAAATGTTAAACTATGTTACATATAATTGTAGTTGTGCCTCGATAAATCCGAAGCACAAGCTTGCCCATGTAGGAATATTATATACTTAGGTACAATTAAATTGTAACCATTATGCACGCGCCTAGGATTCATTAAACTGGAAACTCTGTGACTCAAGATTGCATTGTACCAACGAATTCGAATCAGCCTTTTTTCTAGCCAGATATGATTTTATTACTGTGATTAAATCTAATTCCTTTAGCCCTAATGTATATCATTCACAAAATAATGCAACAATCTAGTATATAATTCAATTTGACCTACATAATCAGTTATTAGTATCAATGTTGCAGCAGCGGTTCATAAAATTTTGTTCAACTTATATAGTGATATTTCAAATTGACAAAGAAAATGTATTTCAACATTATCTCCTCAACAAAATTTTAATCCAAAATATCAACATTTACCTTTTCATCTCTAACACGCTGACAGTGACGATTACATGATTTGCTTATAAATAATTATCCTCTAATCTTAGCCCCATAATTTTAGTAGTGGCAAGCTTTTTACCAATTTAACCATATTTTAAAGTGATGCCGATATTTTGTGATTTTACGTAAAGATGCAGGTTAGATTAATTAGCATCGGGCACCTCAAGATTTACATCATTAATTCGAACATTATGTGTATATATTAGGTATTTAGGTAAGTTTACTTGGTATTACGTCGACAGTTTTATTTCTACTAATGTAATTAAGTGTTCCTAAACTAATTACATAATTTAATAAAGAGCCCCTATACTGTCATTAAATCACACTTGAATAATGTTGGAGTTTGTCTTGTAACGATTGTACGACGAAAGGGAGATAGATATCATCAACGACGATGATAGCGTTCAATGTATTATCAAGTGTTGGGTCACACTTGTAAGAACTAACGTGCGAGGTCAGTAGCGTGGAATACTACGTTAAATAATATACAGTACAAATATAAATTTTGCTTATCAAGTATGCAGTTAAAAGTTTAACCCTCACTCATCTCGTCCTTGTACATCACGAAGATGAGTCTGAAAGGAATTCTCTAAGAATATTATGTTATAACTATAATATAAAAATATTTAACAGCTCACCAGTAAATAATTAAGTTTGTGCCGTGCCTTGGAAAAAACAAGAATTACACAACAATGAGCTAAAATGGATTACGTCTACATAAAACTGTCTCTTTAAATAACATCGTATTTTAAAATCCGTAACGGCAGGTCTCATATATTTAAGCTATTTTCTCCAGCTAAAAACTCCAGAATGAATGACGACCAATGTTTTATATATGAAGTCGTCACGCCGCTCATGAACACAATATTGTATTCATTCATCTGTGAAATGAAGAAAATCAATTTTTGTTTAGTCATAGTTTCAGATATTTTAGATGTAACAGTGCACATATTGTTATATTCGCAGCATACTATACTTTTAAAAGCTTACTACCAAAACGTCATTGCCCCATGTACATTTTATGTGGACCTTCCAAAAGCACCAGCTGACGCCTTAGCAAGTAGTACATCCCAACTCCTTCGTTTCTATCAGTTGAGTTGAGCGATTGGAATTTCCTTTCATTTAATTTCTAGTTGCGATTTTCCACTTCCGATTTTGATCCCGCACCCAAATATACACACATTGCTAGTTGGCCGCCGTAAATGCACACAGAGGCATTTCCTACAAAGAATAGAATATAAATAAATGAACATTATATATGATATTTCATGTGTTTAGAGGAAACGGTGAAGATGTAATAACAGCAGCATGCACTTTGTAAGTAGAACAACCTGGAAGCATATCAGGGATACCTAACAGCATTAAGCGTGATCATCATCTTTATTTCCGCCGCTGTCAATCGTTTCCTTCAATATATCCAACAAACCTGCAATTCAGAACAAAGAAAATATTAAATATTACATTCTTGAAGCCATTTTGACGATCGCCGACGAAGCGCAGTTAAAACGGAAATGCATTGAGAGGGTTGAAAATGCAGTCACGGTATGAATCCAATCACATTCAAATTGGACAAGAGATAAACGGTTTTGCCGTTATGGTGGTGTGCTGGTTCGAAATTGTGTATTTCATCACGTTTCGGTAGGCACATCCTGAACTGTTTCTATTACTCGTTTAAGATATTAAAATTATTATTCATTACAACGATTTGAATCGCACTAACTGACAACCTTGAGGTTAAGATTACACTCAAACTTTATATAAAAATAATAATACAGTAAAAATGTTCTAGGTAATATTTATCCTACTCTCTCGTGCGGACGGCACATGCACCAGCTGACGTGGATTCTTGATGCGTTTCAGCAGATCATGATACATTTAAGTTTGTTGCGTACGTTGGAATAGGTATGCATGAACTCGTCTTGCAGAGTAAGTAAACGAATGCTTTACTCCACTGGTTCAGAATTTAGGCAGCATAGATAAACTACAGATCACATATGCACTTCACACAAACTCTCTATCTTTTCGTGTACCAGAACAAGAACCAGAAGTGTAGCTGCGAGTTGGTTAGGGAGGAATGATCTTAAGCAGCCATTATAGGGTACGAATCCGGGTTCTCCTAGATTTTTGCTTTTCTTCCGCTAATTCGTACGAAAGTATTACCACTTTCTCAGATAAAAAATAATAGTACTGCTTGAATTGGTTCAAATTAAATGTTAGCTACGTCCTAACTAAAGATCGTGGGAAGTTGTTGGAACAATATAAAAGTTTATAAAGTCGCCCAAGCCCAAGCTATCCAAAAGGTTTAAAAGTTATTATGTGGCTGTTGGACGGAAGGAAATCTACATTGCGTCTGTTTAGGTACATTCACTATGATACATGCCATTACATGGTCTGGAGGCGTCAAACATATGAACATATCTTGAAACTAATTTAATTTTGAAGCCGAGTGCAGCCGTTTTTGACAAATTATAAGAATAATTGATGTATTCTGAATAATATAATAATTCATTTCCATAAATTATTTTATTGCATCACAATTTTCTGTCCTATCATTCAGGTGCTTACTCGAATCACTGAACAAAAATTCTACATATTTCAATATTTAACTTAATCGCAACTTAACTATATCAAACTAATTTTGAACTCGTAGGATGATATCTCATTTAAACTTTGTAGCCATGTAGATCACCTGAACACGGATATACGATTGTATACGGGAGATGATTTGAAATCAATACAACGAACAACGAGCTACTATGTTCAGTCAACCAATGGAACCGGAGTCTTTGAAATTATACAATCTGGGTTTTCCGTTGTAAATTAAATATAAGCTAACCCAACAGGTTAATTTAGCACAATATTTCATTATAACAATACTAGACAAAGTTCGCCTCTATTAGGCACGGTAGCGTTTATACATTATTATGCCATAATTGTGAAGAATTCTAATGCCCAAGAGAACAATAATATTTAACAATTAGTTAATACTTTCAACAAAATACACATTAGGTATGATACTTTTGATTATAAACACTAGCATAATACATTTAAGCATTCATAGCGCTATAGACAGACTCATATTTACGCAATGCTCTCAATGACGTAAAAATGAATGAACATTTTCTAGTTCCTAATAAAATCGAAAAAGTATCATGGTATTATGCATCCACTAAATATAAGAAGGGAAATATGAAAACAAATTGTTAAAATTACAATTATATACGTGACCAGCAATACGCTCGTGTATACATAATATTAGCATTCCATTACAAATTAGGTTTGATTTCCCTTTCAGAAATAGGGTATACGCGATTGGAAGAGTTGATGTTTCCGGAACACGACAAAAATGCAAACATGTCCTGCGTATCCTTGTGTCTAGCATGTAAAATATTGACCACAATTTACCCAATTCGGCTACAGTAGTATCGAGAATTTAATCCTGCTGATTTAGTAACGATTTAATATTAATGGAATTGACGTACTTCAATAAGTATAAACAAAATCAATTTCAGGGAATAACTTTCGTTGGCCATAACATACCTACTTTACATAACCCATCATATTATACGCTTAGCCTTTACTCTGACGATTCTACTAATTCATAACCTTTCTCATTAGAAATACAGCACCAACATAAAACTCAAATTGTTCATCGTTTTCCAAACATATATGATACATCTAATTTTCCATTTTGAGCAGGTGGAATGGTTCCGAGTTTATATATCTACCAGCATAAACATATACATTATAATGTACAGCATACCTAAAATCTCACTACAAAGAATTTTTCGTACATCAATGTAACTTTAAGTATATGTAATATTAATACAATGTCAATAAAATGGTATGACTTAAATCATCGTGGAATTGTGAGCGCATGAAGACGGGTAGGTACATATTATCAATTTAAAACTAGTATTGTAAGTGGAAAAATATTTTCAAAGTGTCCCACCTAGTAGGTAATAAAATTTCTACAACAAACATTGTAAGCTGTGGTCCACAATCAGAAATCTGAAGATATATAAAAATAGTTACTTTCATCCCAGACATTACGGTGAATAAAAAACGGTTGAAAATTATTCCATACATGTATCTATGTCAATGCACCTATCGGTCGCGTGGTGGAAATCGTTTATTTCATCGCCTCCGCCAATAAATTTGGCCACTGAAATGAAAGTTATCCAGAATCATATGATGTTCCGGAATGTGGGTTTCTAAACATCACAGCATGAGTACCACAGTAGTATTTCAAAGGTCGCGATAGTTTAAACGTGCAAGCGATTTGGTCGGCATTGCTGCAGACTAGTTGGACTTCTCACCCAATTATAACTTAAGACCTCGATAGGACTAACAAGGTGTACGTTGTACAGGCTCATCCTCAATGCCATAATGGAAGTAGTGTGGTCACATGATTGGTTTCGGTGATTTGAAAACGGACTGTCATAACATAACAGCAATCTATGGTGGGCCTTTGTATCTTGACTCCAATATGTTTGGCACTTCCTGTCGAGAGAGAATAAAAAACCGAGCAGTTAAAATAATGAACTTCCGCATTAACGCGTTTAGAATAAAGATCACACTCACCACATACTTCATGCCAGGGGCGGCCGCTGATATTCGGGAAGATAAAAAATCGTACAACACGTTCATTCTTTGTTTCAATGGAGAGTGATCGCTTGTTATCATTATTGTATTTAAAGGATTAAATATTATTTTAATTGTTTGTAAAATCGTAAAGAACTTACAACATAAACCATGACTAACATTTTCCAAATGCAGTGTGCGACCACAGCACATATCTGTGTTTTCTGAAGGGCTTTATTGGACCATTTCTGGGATATCCAATTTCCTTCCACCGATCTTGCAAGGAGTTGGATGCATTTAGCCCTCCAGACGGTGACCCACTAAACATGACTATACCCGTAGTGACGTACAGGGATGCTTAGTTAACGTTTGTAACCTGCAAATTTGCGAAAGTATTTTTGTCATTCTTCATACCACAAACACGAATACAAATATTTCCAACTGAGAAAACAAATATAATATGAAACAACTTGTCATAAATAACTTTTAATTTGATGCGTATGTACTGCACAACGTTGAGGGTATTTTTTACTTACCTCAAGTTTGAAGATATGCGAAGGAACGATACGCTCGCTGAGGTCATCTGTAAACATTTCAAATATAACATAACAAAATTAAAATAATTATCTGACATCGGTTTGCGGTGATAACCAGTAACATCTGATGCGCCCTCAAGTACATCAATTTCCTATAAGTAGTTCCACCATATGTGATTCGTATGTGATTCCGTACGCAAGGGGCACACAAATGATTCATACCTCAATTTTGCCTTGTCAACATAATTGCGCTTTAGTGGAAATCATGTTTGTGCAAATATCCAGTAATCACCTCTCTTATGCCCCTGTAACGAAAATCGTTTGTATCATATTGTATTTATTGTCTCAAATGTTGCATTAGTCTCTATTATCTATACATATTTAGAGTTACTGTGATTAATAGTTGACTAATTCGCGCTATGATTATATTAATTAAATTGGTGTAGGGCAAGTTGAAGTCAGATCAGTTTTAACAAGTCTTCAGGATTTCGGAAAACTGCTTTCGCATCGGTGGTACAAATGGAATTGCAGAAAGCAACAATAATACATCACCAATACGGCGAACAAGTTTACATTTACAAAAAATGCATAATATATATTTCAGAAATCTGACGTTATTTGCGACTAATATGACAATTGCTAACACATTACAATGTACCAGAACTCAGAAGCACGGCCTGCAAATAATAGAGAAATCGATATGCGCCTATATTTAACCGTTTAGGAGTAATTTAGAGATTAAGTTTTAAATTTGTATCACTTTACCCCGACCGTGAAAGAAACCGATACAAACGCTGCTAACTCCTGTAAACACATAGCATACCTAATCAATGTACCATGTCCCAAATGTGATTCTAGTCCAGAGAGTGCAAATGTACGGGACAATGTATTTCGTGAGCTGTTAATGAATAGCGGTCGAGCATCGAGATCAAATATATGCCTTTAGTGCATAGAGTAGGCAGCGATCCAAGTTGCACCATCACCAGCACCACTAGCATTCACCTTAGCAATTTTGTTGGGGCCATCCACAGCGAATGGCATCACGAAGATTGCGGCCCGAAGATTGCGGATGCGAAAATTGCGGCCTACGAAGATTGCGGCCCACGACAATTGCGACTCCGAAAATTCCGACTACGACAATTGCGAACTACGAACATTGCGGCCGACAAAGATTACGGCCCACGACGGTTGCGACTGTGAGTATGCGCCTGACATGTGTAATAGTTTGACTGGTATATGCTACATCATTTAGGTACAGTATTTGCTATCTATTGTACCTGGAAAAAATAGTACAATACAATTACGCATTTCGATTGTGTATGCACGAAATATTATTTTAATGGATTGGTGTATTGTTTACACATGCTTTACGTATATATATTTTGGTACCATATTTTAATTCGGTAGTAGCTGGAAACATAGGACACATGCAATTCACTATTGCGACTGTTTACGAATGTAAAAACTCACTGGTTTGTTGCTTATACTACATATATGATTTTATCAAATTTATTCCTTGAATTATGGAAGTATATGAATAGGACAACTGTATAAAAATTGTTGAAATTCTTGGTCCAAGAAATTCTTGCCTGTTGACAAGCCCAAATGATCTCTTTCACTTTCAGTTACCAATTTTGAACATCAATTCCATCAATCTGATCAATCAGCCGCCCGGAATGCATTCACTGATTCAACTGATTGTTAGCATCAAGTAAGGATTATGTAAGAACATGTTACATGCAAGTAATATGTAAAAAAATAGGTTATAACATGGAAAAACTGCAACCCATTTTTACCATGAACATATAAAAAAGTATGGAAAAAATTGACAAAATCCCTTATAAACTCAGTCAAATGGACCGAAACGGTTAAAAACGTTATAACGATATCAAATAATAGATTTAGTTTTGCTTAAAAATGGTTAATTCATCCTTTTCATTTAACTAATAAATTTAAACAAAGCCATATGATTCCACGTTCCAATGTTATTGCCTTTTTTACTTTTTTCCATGTCATAATGGAGAAAATCATTTTATACATGTTAAAACATATACCCTGGTTAGCATCTTGTTTCCATACGTCATTGAGTATCGTAAATTAGTAAGGCTGTATATTAAATTAGAAATCATAATTAGAAATTAGTAAATTGTTGTTGATTATTGTTGAAAATTGCTAAAGTGAAAATAAAGCTGCTTAAAGTTGTTAATTATAGTTCTATAAAAAATGCGAGAAAAAATTATGCATCTGGTCGTAGAAAATATGGAATATTAGCTTTATTTAATGAAGCTTTTTTTTTCATTTTGACTGTATTTTTAATCACCAGAAGGACTTGTGTGTACCCACATAATAATTTAAATAATTGAACATAAATACTTTCTCGAAATTTTCATGTGTCAGAATTTTCACAATCGAAATTCGTAATTGTATTGTACTATTTTTACCAGGTACAACAGATAGCAGATACTGTACTTAAATGATTTAGTATATACCAGTCAAATTATTACACAAGTCAGGCGCATGTTCAGAGTCGCAATCGTCGTGGGCCGCAATGTTCGTAGTTCGCAATTGTCGTAGTCGGAATTTTCGGAGTCGCAATTGTCGTGGGCCGCAATGTTAGTAGTTCGCAATTGTCGTAGTCGGAATTTTTGGAGTCGCAATTGTCGTGGGCCGCAATCTTCGTAGGCCGCAATTTTCGCATCCGCAATCTTCGGGTCGCAGTTTTCGCACCCGCAATCTTCGGGCCGCAATCTTCGCGGACCCACAGCAAATGTTCATTAAGTATTCACGATGGGTGTATGGCACATCCTGATGAAAACCTATCTGCGACCTCTAAACCAACTGATAAGTTGGTACTAAGGAAAATATATACAATTTTGGGAGTTGATACAACAAGTTCGTTGTACGAAATGTTGTTACACAGTTTATACCTAGCCCCGTCCCAAAATAATCCAGATTTCTTTCAGCTTGCACGCAAGAATGAAACTAAATGGGGAATTCGTTCTAAGTAAACCGGTAATATCTTGGCGTATAAAGGAATGGGACTTTTAACAGGTTTAACATTATGTTTTATGAAAATTTTTGTTGTCTACTGTTTTATCTTGAACCTGGGCGATGAGTTTGTGCTAATACAAGCTTGGTAATCTTGTTTATGGAGATGTTATATGGTTAGGTCATATTTAACTTCTATACCTGCGAGCGTGAAGTATGGCGCTTCAAATGTTTCACGCAAACAGATACCTATTTAATCGGCGTTGATTCTTCTGACAGCTCTTCTTCCGGAATAACCACAACGATCTGATAGTGAGTGGCGCCCTTTGCTCTGGGAATGTATGGACATATACGTTCCCATCTCCGCTCAAGTCAGCCACGACAACTCACTGTTCAGTTCCCGGATTCACAGGACGTCCAGGTGACTACAGGATTCTTATCATATGGCGGGTAAAAATTACAACATTTTTTTTGTTTGCGTTTCTATTACTAAACACTCTCGCAGATACCGGCGAATGACAGGAAGTATTGATTAATGAGGTTACTTATTAAGAACTGGGATTGTGCTCTCGGTAAATTTGACAAACGAAACCATCCCTGGTACGATACAAACCTTTTGCCACGCAACATTGAAACTTTGAGAAATCTTGACCACGAATATATTTCGGAGGCAAGGAAATAACCGGTCTAGAAGGCTTGAACGAAAGGTGTATAGACGAATAGAAATACTAATTTTTGTTACAATCTCTAGAATAATCGTTCTGTCCATTTTGCTATAAATTATTTGGTTGTCGTCCTGTTTTTGATCTTGCCTCGAGTCATCAGTTTACATGCACGTACTGCTCACATAATATACCTACAGCACTCGATATTCCAAAATTAGAGTTCAATTTGATATTAGCTAGTGAATGGTGTTACATATGTTGCCTGTGTAAATTGTTTCCATCAATCACGGCTTCCTCAGTTTGTGCTATTTGAAAAAAATGAACACGGAGGAATGAAGTCAGTACAGGATTTATAGTTACTTAAGTATTATTGTATTTAATTGTAAACTATCATTTCATTAAAGTTTTCTTTCAGAATGGTGAAAAGTCTGGTACAATCAATTGTTGGAACAGTGTTGCAAACGCACATGTATTTATTTCATTAAATAAAAATAGAATCTACTCAACCGTTACTTTCACCGGGAACAATAATTACATTGATATTAAAATAACTGCCTTCATTATGCTTATAATTATACATATGTACATGTAAACGAAATAAAAATTCCATAAGATAGTAACACACTTCATCTTGAATATCGAAGTTCATGGGAAGAAGTTAATTAATATTAAACTTAACATCCATAACGACTATGTTAGTTTTTTCAATTCTGAGCATTAAATTCGCAAAAGCTTATTTTAAAAATATACACGCTAATTAATATTTTAACTAACTATCTTACAGCTAACCTTTAACTGGAAAAGTGATCATATAATAATATGCATATAAACTGTATTTTAAACATGACGTACGAGAGAAATCCCATGAAAAATAGTTTTTACATTTCCACGAACCATGCCACGAGATAAAAAGGAAATTTAAATACGCTTATCACTGATGCAAAATGATGAAAACATGGATACGTTACGTCGGGTTTGATAATTTCCATAATGATATTATTATTACATAATATTTTCCTCAACTAGACCATCTACTCAGCATGAGCTCAACCATGCTTATTTCCGAAACTATGGAAATGGCCCGAAGGATTACCTGCTACAAAAATGGCATACCTATATTGCGCAATTACTCATATTAATTTTTTAGAGTAAAAATATAGTGTCATGTATAGGTATATGAAATAAACCTTTGAATAACTGCTGGTTATTTATAATGACCGAATTAGCTGACTTTATTTAATAAATGAATGAGAGAGGTTTAACAAGAGAGTGTGATGCAGTGAAAGTCTGCTTCGGTTCTGCCGGATGGGCAGTTGAACTAAAGACAACGTGAGCAACGCAACATCAAGAATACAGCGTGCTCACACACATTGAACTACTAATATTTGGAACTCAAATATTGGCTTAAACTGAGACGACTTTTGTGGAGACCAAACACCACATTGTCTTCCCCTTTAAATTGATTGGAACCGGTCCGGTTTCTTCTTCTGTCTGGCGGACCTTCTCGGTGGAGTTGGCTCTCGAACTGGCGAAGTATCCGGAGGCTGCTCTGTAGCGTCCTGGAACACATCTGGGCTGTCTGGAGAATCCGAAAATGATTCTTTGGTAGGCAACATGGGAGGAGTGGCCCCTTCCGGCGAAGGGTCGACGTTTTGGAGATTCCAATGCTGTTGGTTTGGGTGGTGCTTTTTCTTTCTTGGGTGTGATGGCCGGGTGCTTGGGCTTACTGTCCATTTGGCCGAGGCTGAGATTCATTGCTGGATATATCTGATCCACATGGCGCTTGTATTTCTGACCACCGACATCCACGGGGTAAGTAACTGGACCCAGGGACTTCAGGATTTTTCCCAAAGACCACTTAGCTTCATTTTTGCTGTAGGTTTTGACCCAAACTTCCTCCTCCTCCTCAAAAGATCTTGACTTGACATGGTAATTGTAACTTTTCTCCTGTCTTGCCTGGGATGCCGCTACCGTGCTGTTGACGTTGGGCTTCATGAGGCTGAGTAAAGTACGAAGACGACGACTCAAAAGTAACTCTGATGGTGAAACGGCTGTCGTCGCATGAGGAGTTGACCTATAATTGAACAAAAAACGTTCCATACGATAAGGTAGGTCACCTTTAGAATTGTTCACGGCTCTTTTGAATGTCTGGATAAAGCGCTCTGCTTCTCCATTTGTGCGGGGATGATCGGCTGAACTGCGGGTGTGTCGAAGTCCATCATTCTTGCAAAATGTCTGGAACTCGTCTGACATGAACTGTCTTCCATTATCGAACACGAGCTGCTTTGGAAGGCCAAAGTGCGTGAAACAGTCACGTAACTTTGTGATGACGCTGGAACTGGTGGTGCAGGTGTTCATATCGTAGACCTCTGGCCACTTTGAATCAGCATCAACGACTACCAGGAACATTTTGGCAAAAAAGGGACCTGTCAGGTCGATATGGAGACGTTGCCAAGCCTTTTTGGTAAACTGCCATGGGTGCAATGGGGCACTGGTCGGATCAGATCTTGACGAACAGCAGTCAATACAACTTTTGGGTAAAGATTCGATATCTTTATCCATGTTTGGCCACCACATGTGTTGGCGAGCCAGCGCTTTTATTTTAACTATGCCCGCATGACTCTCGTGCAGACTGGCAAGTAATTTTGAGCGAAGGGCTGCTGGGATAACTACTCGTAATCCCCATAAAATTACTCCCTGATCGGTACTGACTGAGCTCTTCTTTCTTCTTAAAAAAGTGATGTAGATCTGAATTTTCTTCTTCTTTCTTGCTGGGCCATGATGAATGGATGAACTTAAGTACACGTGAAAGTACTTTATCTTTTTCTGTTGCATTTCGAACTTCTTTTTACTGTTACTGTAATGACTTGTAAATTCTCGTGAGCGATGAGATTTACTTCTTTTGCGCCTTCATCCTCTGATAGGACTGTTAAATGGAGACGGCTTAAGGCATCTGCGTTCCAATGGTCGTTTGTTGAACGGCATTCAATGTCGTACTCGAACTGCGACATGTAAACACTCCAACGGTGAAGACGGGCTGCTGCGTACGCTGTAGAGCTGTCTTTGGTCCGAACATTGCCAGCAACGGCTTGTGGTCGGTGACAAGTACAAACTTACGTCCACATAAGTACTTGTAAAACTTGTGAAGGGAAAAGATGATGGCTAATCCCTCCCTCTCGATTTGTGAGTAGTTTTTCTCACAATCTGACAGAACTCTGGATGAAAACACGATCGGCTTCTCCACTTGCTTTCCATTTTCTTGGAAGCGATGAAACAAAACTGAACCAAGCCCTCCAGAGGCGGCGTCGGCGCTCACTCCAATTGTCATCTTTGGATCGTAATGAACCAAAATTGGAGCGCTGGATAAGGCACTTTTGACACTATTGAATGCACTACTGCATTGCTTTGACCACTGCCACTGCACTGAACTTCTGGTAAGTCTGTAAAGATGCTGACAAAAACTAGCAAAGTTATCCACAAATTTTGAATAAAAATTGACCAAACCAAGGAACGAGCTCAGCCTTTGGGTGGTTGGATTGCCTCTATAGCAGCGATCTTTCTGGGACTGGTATGAATGCCTCTCTTTGGTAAGAAACTCTACATTGTCCTTCATCAACTCACACTTATCTTTTGACAAATAATAGTTGTATTTTCGCATACGCAAAAACATCTCTCGTAACAACTTTAAACTTTCTATGTCGCTCTTAATAGCTGAGAGGACATCGTCAATGTAGGTCCCAGTCTGTGTTACTCCTTGTAACATGATGTCGGAAAACTGCTGGAAGATTGCTGGTGATGACGCAATGTCCTGTGGGAAGACATTGTAGCGATACAATCCGCTGTGCGTGTTCACGACCAAGAATTGCTTGCAGTCTTCGTCTAATTCCATTTGGTGATAGGCGTTGCTGCCATCCAAATTGGAAAACTTTAGGCTTTGGCACGACGACCAACGGTGACGCCTACTCGCTGTGCTCGACTCGCTCGATCACGCCAGATTTCTCCATGATATCCAATTCGCGATCCACTTTTTCTTATAGTGCGTATTAAATGGGGCGAGGCTTCATAAACTTGATATGAGCGTAAATTTAGCCGCGATAGATACGGTAAATGTTTCGACTTATCTCGACATTCAAGCCTAAATGAACTGATGGTGCGCTATAATATAGGAAATACTAAATTTAATCTTTTCATTCGCAATTAACATAGTATATTTATTAAGCACATAGGGTACATCATATCCAATTTAATTGCTTCTTTAAAATGAAAGCATATCCTTCAAGGAAGCGATGATGCAATGAACAACTATATACTTTGAGCACATGATTAATGGTGCGCATACCTAGTACCTTTCATTCCAGACAGAATACTGACCACATTCCGCAATATCCGAAGGACTTCACGGATTAAAATTTATAACCAACTTGTAAAATACTTACTTGGTATTTCGACATTCTTGAAATCAAGACAGAATGCATATTTTCAAAGCGCAAGGTTATTGCAATTGCAATCGGCAATTGCCGGCCAACAATGCCTCTCATATTTTAACCCACATGATATATTATTATTATGACTTCTTTTAGCAGCGTCATCATAAAATCAGGAATACATGATTGTATGAGAACATCCATAGTTAAAGAGTTAAACAGTCAATGTAAGTTATTTCTAACCGATACAGAACGTTTAAAAAACAACAAATGAGACTGGTCAGTGAACAAAACAAAAAAATTGAACATCAAAATATTACAAAATCACAATATGTATTATATTATATGTCACGTCATTTCAACGTTATAAAGTAATTTCATCCAAACTCTATAGATTGATAACGTCAAAAACACATTAGAATTTACAATCGCCCTAATGAGCGAATTGTCACTATTCGTACATCTAGAAAACATTGAGTACGCTGCACGTCGTCGAACAGCGATGAAATCATTCACACGATGTTCCACAAACATCTTGGTTGCTCTACTCCTTCTTCCTCTGTTGAACAACAACCGAAAAGCGTCATTAAATGCAACTCGAACTTTGTCCATAACGGTTTTTCGGACCGGGACCCAGAGCAACATGCAGTACATAGAAGAGAGATATGTTTTAAATAGCACATATTTTGCACTATTTGAACATCTCTGGAACGAAGTGGCAAGTAGATTAGCCTTTGTATATATTTCTCTTCTCCTCCGCA
Organism: Sinella curviseta; assembly: GCA_004115045.4. Taxonomy (NCBI): domain Eukaryota; kingdom Metazoa; phylum Arthropoda; class Collembola; order Entomobryomorpha; family Entomobryidae; genus Sinella; species Sinella curviseta. Next base: position 2,859,357 of record CM023200.3, on the reverse strand, counting down.
TCATCTCATCATGATCTCTATCTCTGCAGTTCATGTCAAATCCTAAATAGCGTACTGTATCCTCCCAACTTAAATTACGTTCGCAAAATTTTAACAAAGGACGTGAGACCTCATACTCACTATCACAGAAACACTGACAGACTGACTTACTCGCATTAAAATGTTAAAATGGTTTGACTAGTTTCAACATGTGGCAAGTTAAGCACATAAATACTGCTGTTGTGACTGCTGGCGGACCAAGTCTTTCTTGATCACCATGGTCATGATACCACTTGGTAGAAAAGAGAAAAAAATTATCGACAGTACGTCAACGTAACGATTGCTGCTAAAACAGAAAATAAAATATATATGTGAGTAACCACTCTCCATTCTACAAGGCAATACCGGACTCAATTTATGAGCTCCCCGGATAAGGTAAACTGCTTAGGTACAGGAGTATTGTTTTGGTGTTATTGCTGAACGGGGCATTAAGAGACGCATTTACAAACGTTCCCATCCTTCACTCCGAAACGGTTTAAGGTTAGACACCCTACCTTTCCCATAATGTGAACACAGTTGACGTGCATGTCTGGAAATGAGATTAAGTATTGTTACTGTTTTGCTGACGCCAGAAAATGCGAAATAACAAAATATACATTATGAGTTTCAGGGATCCGTCACCGCGATCTGATAATTTTCTGGATTAAGCACACTAGCGCACAGCATCTTGCATTGCCACAACTTGCTCGTTAATATGACATTGATTTAAATATGTCCCATGTTGTTGATGTTGTTACAAGTTTTACCGTCGGAATAATATATACTAACCAAAATTGGTAATATAAGGTTAGTTTTCAAACTACTCGGTCATCCGCATTATACCAAGTTTATGTACCATTTTACAAAACTATCTTTCAGTTATTACCTAGTCAACTTTAGTTACTTTGTTTAGTTAAAATGTTGCTCAGAACAAGTGTCATATCAGGAATTTTTTTTTCTAAAATTACATAATTGCACAAGCAGAGAAAAATAAAAAAAGACATGACCATTGGTTGGACAAAGTTGCATTTGAAAAATTTACTGTGGCAAATAATCACGCATTTCCAAACCTTTCGCATATTCACCTTATCCAACTAAAAATAAATATTTATTCCAGATACACTAACAAATGCTTTTTTAAAATTAATGGAACCTGTACATGGAATTTTAAATCGTTCATATCAGTAAGCATTATACGGGTTCTATGAATGTGATAGTTTTCATTATTGGGGTGCCGCTTGACGTTAGTGGAATTGCTGTTATTCGGCAGGCGGTACTTAATGACTACATCAATTCAACGGAAGAGTTGAAAATATTTTTTACGGGTTTAAATAGAATGCATTAATGTTCAAGGTGACGAAAATTGTTCAGTGGGAATCTTGGCCAGGATGCAGAAACTTTACGTCCTTGGAAACAGCGTTGTATTGTCAACGTATATAAGTATATTGCAATATATTGCAAAGTACTGTAGACATAACACACATTAACGCCTTTTGCGTAGTATTGTTTGTCTCTTGCCGTTACAGTTTTGCTGGATATTCGTCTGCGGATCATTAGGCAATATTGCTTTCATTATTCGGGAGCCATTTGCTTTCCGCATAGTACACATGGTACAGGTTCCAAGTTTTACTATTGGTAACTCCAAACATTTTTGGATAATAGAAACTAAGGGACGTTTGAAATGTTAAAATCGATAGCCAAAATCGACAATCGTTACAAGGGAATAAGAGAGGTGAAGTCTACCCATAGTTGCATATGGATGATTTCTGCTAAAGTGCAAATATATTGATTACTAAAATTGAAGGATAAATATTATTTTGCCCGATACATACTAATTTGCATATGACACTATGGTACTACTTACCCGGAATTGATGTACCTCTCAACGAATATGATGCTATTGGTCATCACGGCAACCCAATGCGAGAAAAGGCATATATGCTATGAATTGATGTCTGGACTGCGACCTACAATTATACTTGTGTTCATATAGAATGCATTGTTTATTTTTGCCGATCCGTAAGCATGATATATGACCTCTATGGATGGGCACGTTATATTGGTGGGATTAAGCAGGTATCTAGATTACAGTAATTGGTTTTGGAATTACTATTGCCATTTACAATTTACTTCACTAAGGGATTCATATTCAAAGACGTTGCCAATAGTCCAGATATCAAATAACTTGTTATTTTCGGTGAAAATATCAGTCGTGTATGAAATTCATGTACAAGTTATATTATTTCCAAAAACTTCAACTGACCTCTTGGGAACACGGGTTTGTTTGTTCATTAGTACATTTTGGGAATCCGACCTGTTGATTTCAACTATTCGTTACCAATCGATCCGATGCATATCAAAAGACTGAATAATATATCAGTTTTCAATCATGAGCTGCGCGGATAATGTAAACTGTCTAGGTTCAAGGATAAGTTTTACGTTTCTTTGCTAAATGGGGCATTGTGATACATATTCAGAAACGTTTTGACAATTTACTTCGAAACGGTTGAAGGTAAGCGATCCTATCTTTCCTATTATGTGCATACAGTTAGCGTGAATGTCTGGAAGTGAATTTATATATTGATACTACAACAGTATGTCAGGCATGTGCGAAATAGCGAAACATATATTATTGATTTCATGGATCCGTGATAGCTATCGGATACGTCGACAGATTAAACACATTAGCTTCTTGGCTAATCTACATTTAACATATTAAATGAATTATCATGCTAACAAACATAAAGTGGATTAACTGATATCTTACACAACACGCGTGTAATGGGGAATGAAAGTTATGTCGGGAAAGTTTATGTTCTGTAATTACACAAACTGGCATGCAAGGGAAAACCAAAAATGTCGTGAGCACGGTAAGATGGTATGACTCTGTAAGATTTTGCTATATCATTAAAACATTGCAGTGTAGGAGGAGGTAATTGAAAATAATTAATACAGATTGTCCGCTAATTTGATTACGGTTTATCGGAACAGGTTCATTGATCCAGACTATCACTATACATTCCGACTGCTTTCTTGATGGCGTTTTTAAGGTCTTCATTTTCTCACGCCTTTTGTATAATATAGTTGGTGGACCTCTGGAGGCCTTCCGGAACAGGTCGTGTGGCGTGGCGCATAACTTCAGTGGTATGATGTTGCTCATTTATAATATTGTCTACCTACATGCCTTTCCATGGAGCTTTTAAATATTTCATAAATATAATTTTCTTAAATGTAATTAAGATTAACATTTCATAAATTAAACATAATTCATATCCCGGTATCTGCAGTTAGTCTTAATACAGTTTCATTTTAAATTGTTTATTAAGTAATATATAAAATTAAACATAATCGGCTAACACTCCATCAGCGATTACCTACAATTAGTCTTGACATGTACAAATCCATTTGGCGAAATTTGCACTTGAGCATGTGCAAAATCTTTACATATTTCACTATTTACAAAACATTGGAATATTTGGTCGCTGGCCATTACATACACTTTCTCACAAGCAACTGTAATCATACTATCAAAATCTGAGTAATACACGCGTTTTGTGCAGTTTCTACTGATTAGCAAAATCATTAACTATACATCAATGAGATTGTAAAATACTTATTTACAACGTTACAGTAGCGTACATAATCGTGCTGGCTCCTTTTTCAACCTTTGTTTAATATGTGTAACATATATTCAGATTAATTAATTAAAATATCCTACTAAATATATATTCCTACCATGGATATGTGATTTGGATATGAAATAATTTCACAGATAGAATGCAGTTGTATTTAAAAACAATACTATCACCTTTACATATTTTATAGTTCCGAAACATTACATAACAAAACGTTTGCTGAAATTTACACACTATGTGAGAAAATATACCTACCATAATTGCATACCTACATAGCCCGGAAACGTGCATCTCACTGGTACTATTGATGTCATTCCCGGTATATTTCCCACGCTCAATAATGCTCAATAATGTGGATATTTGGAATTAGTTGCACTACCAAATTATGTTTAATGAATGTGCCTAACTGTCTTATTGGTTGTTAATTTATGAATAAATGTACACACTGGCGGTCATTCTTTTCGTAAACTATGCACTAAGGGCATGACTTGGACATTGGATGATAGATAACATATTTTTTGAAACAGGCAACTTTGCACACAGATCCATACCACTTACCGTACAAGTATATCATGTGGGGCGCCATAAAAACTTATATATAAATGCTGGCTTATTTACACCGCTTGCAGCAAAAGCAATATGAATTAATGAGAGATAATGTAAAAAATGCAAAAATGGGGATGAATATAAGTCTAAAAAATAATAACTACTTATTGTAAATAGAACCAGGGCCCATGATAGTAGTCATAACTGTAAGCAATCAAGTGACCTTTTTGGAATTATCTAGAAGGTTAGTGCCAATAAAAGTAAAATGTTTCCCTGAACATGAATGATGCATACAGTTCATATCTGCACCCATCCTGGAACTTAACCTAGAACACATGTGTGCAAGTGTGCACCATTTCACAAAAGGAGTAACAAGTAAGATTAATTCCATGCACATTCCAGACGTTTCAAATGAAAAGAATGATTCAAGTAACAAGTGGTCCTACCCTTCGACGAGTTTTCTCCAAAGACAGGGCAGCACTACATGGGTTAGCCGCTAAAAGGTCCTCTTCCGGAGTACTTAGTACAACGACGAACGAAGCAGTAGCCAACGTCATGGAACCCAGCACGTATATCCTCCATTTCCGCCACATTAGTCAACGGTATCGCTGTGATCAAGAGGTACCGACATTACAACACTTGTTGTCCACCCCATGTGCTAATCACGTCAGGTACTCAAGGTCAACACAAACTGCGACTGGATTATAATCGCACGCATAGTATGATCCGCAAATATTCCACATATCAAAGGAAAAACGAAATATCGTGCAGTTTAGCAAACGCTAGCACCCACCATTGGGGACCCAAAATGGAATAGTATCATACGCATTGTCAAACAACATGGGTAATACGACAATAATATTTTTATGAACTGGATGAAACACTTGCGTAGATTTAAGTATTTTGAAACATGGTAATGAACACTAATATTATTTAGAAACAAGACTCCTAGTTCAAGAATTATTTAAAATGGTCGTTTTATATATACCTATCACTCTCGCACGTTGTGAACTAATTTCTGTGGTTAGAGGCGCTCTTCCTATTCTAATGCTGTTTTCTTCACTGCTGGTAATATAGAAGGTAAAATGTTATCAAAAGTTAAGAATTCATGCAAACAAATGTGGAAGGTAAATGGGGTGACCACCGGGACCCCTGCTTGGATTAATAAAGCAGAGCAAGTACAATATGTATATTTATAAAATTTTGTTTTTGAGCAAACTTTTGTTGCAAGGCTATAGACACTGCATTTTCATCAGATTCAAACATATAATGTAGCGAGTGTTTGTGTCATAGCAATACAAACTCAAATCTGTTGACGTTGATTGGCAATATTTACTGAAGATAGCAATTACAAGCACGAAGGCAATATCCATATTTTAGAGCACAATATTGTGGCTGCTGAGAATACAAAAAGTAATACAAATATATCAATATTTTTTAGCGAGGCGCAATTTCAGACAACGCCGGCGGCCGCACAGCGTCTGCACAAACTTTTATTTCTCAGCGTCACAAACTAATACACTTTGCATATCGTCTGCACTAAATACTAAATCAAGCAGAGAAAGTGCACACTATTATTCTTGGCTGTGGATGTAGGCTTCATAGATTAGTTAATGTTAAAACCGTGGTAGACAATCAGCTAACGAAAATCATTTGCACATTTACTAAACAGAACGGTTTAATGTACATTGAACCGGAAACTTATTCCGGCATTGGCATAAGAGGCAGAAATGCAAATAATAAGCAGATATGCAGGCATTGGCTGAAATGCATTGATAAAAATGCAAGTAAGTAGCATAAATAGAGGTACTGCAAAAAGGAACATCAATGCTATTAATCAACGTAAATGGTGACACTGCCGGTATGCAGGTATTAACAAAGTGCTAACAATCAGCATAAAGACGGTCATTGACAGAATCGCCAGCACAGCAAATAATTTGTATAAATGCATCATCGAACGTTGCATGGTCCGGTTACATGAATGTATCGGAAAAGCAGAAGAAATATTCAACTTAACTGTTGGCCAGGAAGCTTTATGATAGCAAATTTTATACTTAAATAGTTGAAGCGCACAAGCCGCTTGACTACAAACATTAAGTGTAAATGCGGGCGCGTAAGATACATGATTGTGGCGACATGGACAGCAAATTTTAAGGTGCATATTTCGAGCTCAGCGAGCGAGCGAGTAATATATCAGCACAACATTTACACTACAAAGAGCACTACCTAATTTATAAAACCAATACATACTGTAACGATATATATGCTGCCTTGCAGGGAAATGTTGGGAAACATTGTAAGTTGACAAAAAGCATGTTCCCAAAACATGCTCGCGAAAGGTTATTTTGATATCTAATTACTTACGACAGAAAATGTTAAATGTCATATATATTAAATTGACAAAATTTGATGGAGGGTGTCGTGATGCGTGATAAAACACCGTGTTTATTATATGAGTTATAATTGTTATGGTAAAAAATCATGCATATTAATATGGAAAGTCACTTGTTAATAAAACTACTACTCATGCTGAATTAGATCTTGCAAACCTAATAGAAAATAAACTTATTTAAACCTAAATTAAAAAGGTAGTGGTATTCCTCAATGGTAAACATATAGCACCGTCTGTATGAATGGCTATGTCGGGCTAAAACGGATCCATCCTGAATGATTGCCACTTGCTCCTATTTGTATAGTGCCTTGTTAGAAATCGTCGCATAACAGACTAACATCTGACCCTATTGCATAAATAAGCCTACAGAAACAAACTTAGGCGTATTATCCACCGTTGTTTGACGATATGTACATCAATTAAATTAAACTACCAAAATAAATATCGAATGTCGGGATAGTCCACCCAATGTCGCGTCAGTTAGTATAACGTTATGATACGTAAGTCGTCAGAGAAACCGTGTCGTCTCAGATTGTTAACGTCACGCTAAACTACCTTTCTCTCGTTGTTCCTTTGCGCTATGTAAGAACCGTTGTGGAGCATATCATGCTTGTGACTAAGAACCCAGTAACAGTTAAAGTTAACGGCGAGTACCTGTTGCGATCAAAACACAGGATAAACACCCAAGTTAATGAATGTCGGTACCCAATGATCGACAAGACACACGTGACGGAATATGACAGCAACGAAGAATACACGTGGTGGATTCCTTATTGTTGACTATCTGCTTAGTTCCCCGTTGAACCGAGTACGCCGGTTGAGGCTCCAATAACGGCTGGACGATGTAGTACTAATTTCTCTCTATTTGCTCAACTCCCTGTCTTAATTATTACCCACTGAACGGTGAGACCATACTTGACAATCCTGAATCATAATTCTCAAGCACATGCCATTGGAAAAAACGGAAATAATCTTGCTTACCTCATTCGGTTGTCCCTGTCGCTAATGAACTGGAATTTCATTGGGTAGATTTCAATTTCATGTCGCAATTTATTAATATTTTTATTATTACTAGTAGCCTATTTTTTATCTACCACTGCCAACTCGAGCATTATGATGCCTGTCTTCCAATATATTCTTCATTTGAGTGCTGAATCGTCATATGGATTGCATTTGGAAAAATGTCCACCCTAACTGCAGAAATGCGTTGAATTGTAGATTTTCATGATTGTTTCACGGGTTCTGAAAGTGCGTTATGGACATTTTTATATCGGCCTTAACATATTTCATTACCACCTTCATACTTGGAATAATTATTTGAATAATTTCTAAAGTCTACCAGCCGGTTTCATACAGAGTGCAAAGACATTGTGATGATGTGTGAAAACTGATGCGACCAAGTTGCTCATTTCGCTAACATGTTATTCTCAGTTGTCCATTGTCACACCAAAGCGTTTACTTTATGATACAATGTATCTAAAATATCATATTAAAATAAATGCACTATATTCGCTACCCATTTTAGATTACAAACTGCAAGGAATTGTCTAGATGTACCTAAGGAACATGTAAATATGTTTCTTGTGAAAAAAGAGAAATACTGAAATCATGTATGTCTTTTTATAAGGTACTACCACGACGACTGTCTTTTAGTTGAATATTTCCACCCCATTTTCGCCCTTGTGCATTCAGCACACGAACTGATGCTGAACGTTTTCAAATTATGTTGTATATATCGTTCAGACGCTATGTGCATGAAAAATATTGATGAGTGTGAATAATTTGTGAAAAACCTAATATTATCCAGTGTATGATTAAACTAAATGCATTTAAAATTATTTTGCTAATTATAGTTATAAAAATAGAAGCTACCCTACCTAATATACTGTACGCAAAATGGCGGTCGCAATAACGAATTCTAACCACTTTGCGGCTCCGCAATTTCCCAATTCCCATTCCCAAATCGGTGTCTCATTGTCTCCATTTCTTCAAGGAGCGACCGCTGGACGATTTTCGAATTCTTGATGGTCTTCAACCGACCGATTGCTTTCCATCTGCAGATTGTCGAGTTCTACAAAAGAATATAATGAAATACGAAATATTTATTAAATACGTTATCAAATTAAATGAAGAGTGTTTTATTTAACTTTGAATTCAAGAATATGCCAGCTCGGGTGGCATATCTGTATTAAATTAAAAGTTAAAATGAGGCACACGAGTGGCATCTTAAAATATTAAAATGCAAATTCAATGTTTTCGCCTGAGCACTGCCAGAATTAATAATTTTTACCTCGACAGCATCTTATCATTAAAAATTGACTTACCATCTTGGGTTGATGGTTCTCCAAGTGTCCCGTCAGTGACGCATGCGCTAGTTGTGCCTGCCGTTGATGCACCGGAATATCCATCGGGCGTTCGTTTTTTAATCATGATGTCCACCGGAACGTGTAGTAAATTATATTCTTCATTTTCGGTAATTGGGAAGGTATCGTTGAGGTAATGCCACAGGTTCATTTCTGCAAATTCGTCCCCAAGATGCACAACAATAGAGCGTCCGTATGCCGTCAATCCTTGATTGTTGGGCCGGACGTTTCCATCGATTAAATAGAACTCTTGGTTGTCCTTTACAAGGGCCAAATACTGCCCGCATACGCGTAACAATGCCGCCGTATTTTCCGTCTCCCTGAGCTCCCCAACAGTCATGTTAACATGTTTGACATTTTGAATGCGTCCTCTTAGGAGTTTTTCTCCAACTATTTTTAAGGACACCTTGGAGGATTTAAACGGAATCGAAAGACATGGTATGAGGCCAAGCTCATATCCCCCGTCCTTCTTTAGCACATTCTCATTCTTATTATAGATGCGTTTTGCGCGTCGCAGAATGTTGTCTAAAGTAGTCTTGCTCCAGTCCTTGATGGTTTTTGCACTGGACGCAGCGATTCCTATGGCAGAAATCACCAGACTCGCTTTGACTGCGTCATCGTCAAACCCGTGGGGATTGCCATAAAACAAATTCATTTCATGTGCATCCTCAAAATAATCCGATGGATGGCTTTGAGCAGAGGACTCCTCTTGTTTTAGCATGGCGTCACATGTAATTGTGGTGACACCTTTTTGGATCAGATTGACACTGTCTCCAGAATTGGTTTGGTCGTTCTCATTAGGGGACAGAGTTTCTGGGAGTGGTTCGTCAACTGATGTCGTTTTCCGCTGCTTTCTTGCTATCGGATTTGCCAGTTCCACTTCTTTGTTGCTCCTCTTTGGACGACGACGCGATGAACAGGGTTCTAAAAATGGATATAATATCTCGTCTTTAAAAATTGCTACTTTATCACCGATACTTAAATTCCGAAATCATAAAATAATATATAACGACACATATTGAATAACTTGAGGTGTTGAGTTAATTTCATGGATAAATAACGCTTCTTCGATTAATTTACTGCATAAAGTCTAACGATTTGAAATCCTTACCGTTCCGCAATGATGAGCTGGGAATAGCCATCCGATCAATGAGATCTCCACTTGGATTTGAACCGTCAGAAAAAATAATATTGGTTGTCCGCCGGGAACGGCGTAGGTTCCTTGGGGGGCTGGCACATTCCACAATAGTGAGAGTTCCGGCTGAAACGTAAATAAATGTCCAAATTGGTTTATTGTCGCTCGATATGATTTTCCATATATATCACCTTATTGCATGAACAAACAAATCTCTGTTTGAATCGACAGAATATTATATGTAGGTGGTACATACTGTGGTTTATATCATTAACACTCAAATATTTCAGCCTTACTTGCAGGATCTATGTGGAACTTTGTTACGGGTACCGGCACTTCCCCCTCGGCATAATCCTTGTACACAACTTGGACCGTATTGATATCAGAAATCTCTCCGTAGCAATATGATTGCTGGCGACTGTCAAACATTTTGCCCCTCTTATTGGCACGAGTGCCAGCCTTGCTGGTGCTGGCGCTTGGTGGCTTTTCAGTACTCACTACCCCGGTTTCAGCGTCGGTAAATTCTGAAAACAGAAATGATGCAATTCCTCAACATAAAACAATCTGTTTAAATGCACAATGGTTCCCCTAATTTTGTACAAAAGAACGTCACGATACTTTTAATTGTGATGAAAAAAAAGTGTCGATGAATGACCCAGTGCAATATAATTTTACGTGATTGATAACGTGACTCTTTTTGTATGTCATCATGGGAATTTATAGAAAAGTTATAAAGTGTAAATTACCATTAACATTTTGCCGCCCAACTTTCGCAACGCTTTTTGCAGCTTTCTGTGCATTAGCCGATGGGCGCGTATCGCGCTCCTGATCAAGCTCCATTTCAACCGCTTCTTGTGGACCCTGGTCCATCCAATCATCGTCATCACTCTGAGGAGATTGCCGTGGCGTCATTTCCAGAAATCCACGCTTTTGATTCAGCGCGCCACGACGTTGCTTACATTGTTGTTGCGACTCTTGTGCATCTGTAGACGATAAGCATTTTGTTAGAGAGACCGACGAGTTAATGATGGAATGACATTGTGAATGAAATACTGTGAATTGCCACTTTCCAGATCCGATTTCGGTTTAAAACTTATGAATTCATTTTTAAGTCATGTTTCAATCTTGTTATGAGACCGGAGTTAAATTTTGCTAACTTACAACCAATTGTCCTTTTAGGCATTGCCGAACGTTCATAAGGCTTCATAGCCCTTGGTTTCATTGTTGTGGGTTCATCATCTATCCCGAAACGCTTCACAGTCCAACGCTCTTTTGGCCGACGCAGATTATATCCAGATGGGGATGCAGCTTCGTCGTCTGTTCCTGAAATTTTAACAAGAAGACGGCTTATAGAAACAAAAATCTAGAGATATACATTATTTATGAATGCTTATGAAATTCATAATAATGCTGATATTATATGGCAAAGGAAAGAACATTTTTATAACAAGTGGGTGTAAACCCTAAGGAGCAACTACCGAAAGCGGGATATATTCGCACATAATAAACGCGTAATATTTAAATCGTGCAATGATCTTGAGAGTTGCAGCACTTCGTATTTACTACTGAAAACTCTTTATGTTAAACCATGATGGAAAATACGTAGCTGAAGAATTATTTGTTTTAAATTACGTAATTTTTTGTTCTAATTACGTAATTTTTTGTTTTAAATTGCGTAAGTTTCAGCTTGGTAACACACTCTGTATAAATTTGACCTTTGACATGGGTCAAACAATGTCAAGGGGTCACGCGACCATGCTCATCGAATTCCCTATCATCGAAACCCCCTGTATACCAAGTTTCAGCTCGGTAGCACACTCTGTATAAATTTTACCTTTGACATGGGTCAAACAATGTCAAGGGGTCTCGCGACCATGCTCATCGAATTCCCCATCATCGAAACCCCCTGTATACCAAGTTTCAGCTCGGTAGCACACTCTGTATAAATTTTACCTTTGACACGGGTCAAACAATCTCAAGGGGTCGCGCGACCATGCTCATCGAATTCCCCATCATCGAAACCCCCTGTGTACCAAGTTTCAGCTCGCTAGCACACTCTGTATAAATTTGACCTTTGACACGGGTCAAACAATGTCAAATGACCACGCGACCATGCTCATCGAATTCCCCATCATTGAAACCCCCTGTATACCAAGTTTCAGCTCGCTAGCACACTCTGTATAAATTTGACCTTTGACACGGGTCAAACAATGTCAAATGATCACGCGACCGTGTTCATTGAATTCCCTACCATCGAAACTCTCTGTGTGCCAAGATATACGTTTTTGACCAGTGGTGTGCGGTTCCCTCAGCCAACTAGATGGTGCGTGTTCGAATGCCGGCTGTGGCAATTCATTTTTGCATTTTTGCATTTTTTACCGTGATACGGTGACCTTTGACCTCAAAATGACATTAGATCTATACGTTATGTTCATAGACGAGTCGAATGAGGTGTCACATGACATATGCTGCCATTTATTTTTTTTTGAAATCGTAACGGTTTTTAACGGTTGCCGTTGACCGCTTGAACTGAAAGTCGCGCGTTTTTGTCCCAGTGACCTAAGTAACCTATATACCAAGTTTGATGTCAATCGGTCAAGTGGTTTCGGAGGAGATGTGCGTACAGACAGACAGACAGACAGACAGACAGACAGACAGACAGACACACAGACTGAAAGGCAATCGCATTAACTACCTCTCATAAGCGTATACACGCTTTCGGTAGTTAATAATTATTGAAAGGTATTTACCTGAACTAGACTTGTTAGTATTATCGGTCAGCGGAATGTCGTTCCTACTGCTTCTTAAATTGTATCGGGTCATGTGATTAGCAGGCGGCATACGATCCGGCTTGGGCTTCACTTGAGGCGCTGCCGCTTTGACTGCTCGTGTGGGCTTCTTGATTGGGGCCGTCGGACGATCAGACGTGTTTCGTCCGTATTTGGTCACGCCTGAATTTTTCATCAACATATGAGCTAATAATAGGTACACTCAAAACAAACAAATGTATGGACATAAGCAAATACATTGTTCTGGACATACCAGTATTGATACCCTTCTTTGATTTGCGTCCCGCACACTTTGTCTTCCTGGACGACAAGGAAGGCTCGTCGTCCCAGTAGCTTACGACGGCATCGCTGCCAACATAGTCGCTGTAAGAAACGCGGACTTTCTTCCTCATTCCACGACCCAGAGCTGTTAGAGACAGACAAGTGTGCATTAATTATGATACCAGGAGCAAGCCGTCGCGACAGATGGAATGGCCACAAGTTTCAAATGTGACGATAATCATGGACAAGAAAACAAACGGTTTATAATCAACTATATGTCACATACCTTCATGTCCGGCAACCACCGTCTCGTTTCCTGGCCGGTCATCTCCGACTGCCTCGGCGCGTGTCCGCTTCAAAGCCATTGTTGCGGTTGATTGTAAAGAATATTACTTTTTCCCCTTTTCTATGCCTGAACGATAACGCTTGTGGCTTCTGCAAAAAAATGATTCAAAGTTATTTGTCGAATTGTTCTCCAACTTTACATTTGTAATGTAAAGATATGTTCACGTCCCACTTGGCATGCTCAAACGTAATTGTAATTCAGTTTGCTTGTTTGAGCCAGGTTTCGTTTAATGTTTTATACATAAAGTAGCAGTAGTGTGGCATAATTTCAGTTCGAAAGGTATAAGATGACTTGCGAGTGGAAGAGAAAATTATTTTTCTGAATGGCGTCCTTACTGCTTCCAACAGCAGCAATAACATTAAAGAGGATGTAACGTATTCGTAAATGTAATGCTGGTTTGGATAATATATTATAACTGACAAACCAAACACATGAGCATGATTTATAGATGACGTTAATGTAAATGTTCCTGCCTTAAAATTAATGCCATGCACATAATTGGAAAAAAATGAAGACCAAGTGAATCATAACTTTTTAAGGCTTGAACTACTTGGGGATATCCTTCTGTCCTAATCTAAATGTACTTAATAATTGAATTTTTGAATTGAATTATTTATTTAACTCATAATGAGCTCCTTAGGCTTGGCCCATGGAGCTATCCAGGTATAACAATGACATAATATTAAAATAGTGTAAGATTCTTGATTTTACTATATTTAAAACAAAATAATGATTTCTTAAGTTTATGGTATAAAAGTAATCAAAGAAAAATAAAATACATTGTTGATTTCACTTATCATGCGGAACTTTTGCAAAATATTACCACTAACTTTCTAAAGATGTTAGGGTTAAAACAGAATAATTTATCTTAACTTAAAAATATTCATAATTTTCGTACAAGCAATATTTCATGATTGGATTTAGATTTAGATTTAAATTTATGGCACTGATAAACACATAACTTCACTTAACATCTATCTTTGGTATAACAATGGTAACTAATGATTGAGGACATTTACGTTTTGGTCTTGCCTCTGACCCTTACCACTCATAATTATTATTAATAAGACATTTCCAATCAAAACAACAGCAATTACCACAATGCCATAAAAAGTCTTGTTTTCCTCGTTTCCCATCTTTTCCATCACTTGGTATAGATGCGTTAAAATGTTGTTTCCCTTCTCAGCTTCAAATGCCTGGATGACGTTATACTGAAGCAGCGAGTTGTATATATTACTATATTCGAAGCCATTCTGGTTGACAAAGTCCCCGGCTTTACCAAACGCGGTGCGAATTCCTGCTACGAACTCCCTAATACCAGACCATCCTCCCGCCATGTTCACCACAGCGCCAGCCGTTGAGAGAGCAGGTCCCAATACAGGTGCCCCGTTTCCCCCAGAAGGCAGCGCCAAAACGACCAACACAACGGTTAACAGAACTACGTAAATGAATTATATAAGAATGTATAAATAGAGTGCACATAAGGTTTCTTAACCCTAATACTGTCTCCACATATTTATAACTTTTACACACAGATTGGCTATAGTTCACATTGAACTCTTATGAACTAAAAGTATATTATTGGTATTTTACAATGAGTCATTAAAATTATTTATAGGTAGGTAACTTACCAGCTAAAGCCATTTTAACAGATTTTGAAAGTTTTCCCGGTAGTTGTAATATAATATAACTCTAAAGTTTTCGTTTACAATTACGCTTTGATAATGTTGTCAATTTTCTTTCACACTTTCAGAGGTTTTGAATTCTATCTTTTCTGAATCTCAGACGAGAGGCAATATATTGAAAGAACTGATTACAGCTTTGTTCTGATGACCAATTCACATCCTCTAATGACTTATATTGATTTTGACGCGGAATATTTATGGATATATTTATTTATTTATAAATGTACTTAATACCTGGATAGGAAATGTGTTCCATAACCCGTTTGGCGGTGTGGTGGTAATTCTTTGGATATGTGTGAATATTGTCAAAATGAAAAAAACTAAAAATCATTAAATCCTTTCAACTCGCTAGCACACGTCAACCACCGGCGTTCCTTAATGGCGTTATTGATATATATCTTTAAAAACCGTGTTTCATTATTGCTTGACTTTTAATTTCCCGAAAGGCTGAATGCAATCATCGTAGTATATGTGATAAGCGAGAGCATTAGAATCATATACTTTGGGTACCAGCTTATTTCAAACTTAGATTTAAAGAAACTAAGCCTATTTAATGATTCAAAATGATGGAAATGAAAATAAAGCAATGCATCGTAATTCCATTATACTGATATGGTACGTGACTTCTTTTTCATAATCCCGTTGCCTCACTCATGATTATACTGCAGCAGCTCAAAACTACCCAGTAGCGGAGATTTCAGCTCTTTGTAATGTTTTTATATACTCGACATTTCAGTGAATTATTCAAAGCTAATTCGAGTTAACTGATTACAGGCAGTCTGGGATTTAATGGTTTGCAATGACGACATAATTCTTATCAGTTGCTCAGTGGCAAGAACGCTGCAATTTCTGATTCTAGTGGATGCAGACCTGATTCTAGTGGATGAGATATGAACGATGATGCGGCTGGAAAAATATCATGTAGCCAAGTTGATGGAATGGAAGGGGCAGGAAGAACAAAAATCGTCTTCAAAGCATAACATATCTCACTGTCTAAATTGAGCTTATCTATACATTTCCGCTCGTATATTTCCATGTCGCTCTATTGAATTTTCATAAGCAAGTTGCATGTGTTTTATTTCAATGCTGCTGCATTGTCGTCCTAAGGTACATAATAAATTTTAACGAGTCGTGATGGAAAATGATTTTGCCTTGAATACCATTCACGCATTTTGGATCCCTGTTCTGTGATTTCAACTTGTGATGCAGTTACTCGATTTCCTCTAAAATTGTGTGGGTTGATTTTCTGGTAGGATATACGTATACTAAAGTCTATTGAGGTAACAGGTTGTAACTTTGACAAAATGAACGAATACTTGGAAATTTTAATGCAGTGCCGTAACGCTTCAACAGATTTTGTCTCTATTCCTAAAATATAATCTCACTTGTAATCCAGACAAGTCTCTGCAAAACTTTTCTGGCCTTATAATTATAAAATATCATGAGACCAGCACCACAGTAGCTCTTAAGGTAGAGGCAAGAACAGCGACAACATTGTTGCCGTAGCCGAGAAAATGAGTGTAGTAAGCCACGCTCGACCAATGTTACGTTCAAGAAAACAGTAATTCATCAGAAGTAAGTTTGTACGCGGTACTTTGTTCAAGTTATTATGTTGGCATTCTCATGCTTCACACTTTTCATAATGCAACATAATCGTCATGAATGGTACACTTGTCAATGGGGCCGTTCAACTTTATCATCGCTGCTCCGCGAGGGCTCCACATTTCTGAGGCATTACGCAATAGCTCAAAATATCGGTGGCTAAATGATACGCAGTACACCAAAAGCAATTATTTTATCTGTTAGGCATAAACATCACTTATAAGCAACTTGCTGGTGACTTTGCATATGAAGAGGTACAAAGGCACCAACAAGGCAGTAAATAGTAGACTGGTATGGTACCAGTATACTCCATGAAGAAAAAAAAGAAACGAAATGTGGTGATAAAAAAGATATCGCATTTTTGTGGCACACCAAGTAATCACGTTCAGCTACCGATGTTTTTCAACAATTTCCCACGTCGAAATTCCTTCACAACAACTATGTTCAATAGAGTGTTGATGATGTAACCTCTTCTCCACACATTGTCTGGCACTACGGCGTTCAAATATCGTGAAAGCTTTTGAACCGGAGATAAGACAACACCATAGCTCCATAATTTACACAAAGTACGTTCTTTTTCATTTCTGCTGAGATGGGTATTGAAAAGGATGCAAAGTTTAACTTTCAGCTTACAAGGGAACGTTTTTAGGTGAATAGAGCCTAGAGAGAAACGAAAATATACATCGGAATCAGAATTTTCTGCTGATTCCAACGGTACTAATTTGATTCTGCAGAAATGAAATCTGCGGATTTTACAACCACTTTTGTGTTTACACCTTCAAGCTGAGTAAGCAGGGTGATTGGAATATACCAAGAGCTCAAACTTATGCAAAAGCTGGTATTTTATGTAAAAAGCTAATAACCTTTAAGTTATCATGATTATCTAGTATAACTAGATCTAGATATTTCAGATTGTCAATAAAGGTTGCTGAGGTAATGGCACACACAGGCTTGTGTGCATTAAGCTGCTTAAATCATTACCTCATATTAACAGTTAGCATTTTGTGTCACATGTTTTAGCTCACGTTGAGCAATCTATGCATAGAATGTATTCCTTGCCTAGCCATACTGCCGATCATGTCAGTGACAAATGGCAAAACAACATACTACTGGGCATTATCTAATTAACCTCAACAGTGCGGTCCCGTACTAGTGATACTAGGAATATATATTGAGAGTCGTTATTAAAGGGATTTTTGTGTGAAATAAAAAATGCATTAACCTTATGGTATATACCTCACTCAAAATTAATCCCTTGTTTTAACGCTTTCTCGTTGATGTGAGGTCATTAGCAGTAATCATTTCCCATGCAAAATCACGTTAAATCTATTACACAATGAAAACATGTTCTCAGAGGTCAGAAAAATGAGATGGAAGCATGGACGTAGGGAGGATTACCAAAAACATATAGTTAGTCTACTTGAGGACGAGTGTGTTAATTATAAACATTTTACTGAAGCGATAAAAACCGCAGCAGATAAATCTGGTATGAGTAAAACGATAAGAAATGCAAACGCAAGTAACAAGCCATGGTTTGATATAGAGTGTAGCAAAAAGAGAGCATACTTGAAAAAACTTCTTAGCAAAGCGAAATCAAGCAAATGGCAAAGTCATTCCGCTGAATACAAATCTGAGAAAAGTGTTTATCATAAGCTGTTGAAAGAAAAGAGAGAAGCGTTCTGGCTAGCTCAGCGAAATAAACTAAACGACTGCAAAAATAGTCAACAATTCTGGAATGCAGTAAAACTCTTCCGACATAATGTACGTAGGCCCAATTCAGTGGAAGATAAAGAATGGAAAATTTTTTATGCTAGTCTTATGCCCATGCGCACTCATTATGTACAAAATTTATATGAAAACAAGGTCAATGAATTAGACAAACCAATGGAAATGCAAGAATTACTTGCTGCATTAAAAAAGATGAAAAATAACAAAGCACCTGGTAGGGATGAGATCTCTGCAGAGTTTTTAAAAAATCTTCCAGAACAAGCAATGAATAATCTGTTGGACATGTTTAATGGGTTTCTAGACTCCGAATCTCTCCCAGAAGAATGGGGGGATTCTGAGACAGTCATGCTTTTTAAGAAAGGTGATGACACCGATCCTCGAAACTACAGACCAATAGCATTGTTGAGTTGTATATTAAAAACGTTCACCCAAATTATTCAATTCAGACTTCAATCCTGGGCTGAGAGCAATAATATACTACCCGAATCCCAAGGGGGATTTCGTAAGAAACGGGGCTGTGAAGATCAAATTTTTAATTTGACTGCAGCAGTGAATCTGAGTATACAGAAAAAAGCGGGTAAAATGTATGCACTCTTTATAGACTTTGAGAGGGCCTTCCCAAGCGTACCGCATGAGAAATTGTGGTCAAAATTAAATAAAATTGGTGTGTCGGGAAAAATTATTAGAATACTCAAACATTTGTATCAGTCCTCCAACACCGTAATCAGAACTGAGCACGGGGTGACAGAGAAAATTGACATGACTCTTGGCTTGTTACAAGGTGAAATTTTGAGTCCAATTTTATTTTGTCTTTACATCTCCGATATTGAGGAAATATTAAGGAACGCAGGTATCGCAGGTGTAAAAATTGATCACAGATTCGAGCTACACTTGTTAGCTTTTGCTGATGACATGGTTCTAACAGCAAGTACACCAGGACACTTACAACGCAAAATTAATCTTCTGGGAGATTATTTTGATGAGCTGGGCCTTAAGGTAAATATCAATAAAACAAAGGTAATGGTGTTCAGAAAAGGAGGAAAAATTGGCAATTTAGCTTTTAAGTACAAAGATTGCCCATTGGAAATTGTAAATGAGTATACCTACCTAGGCGTTTTGTTCTCTAGTAGTGGTGTTTTTTGTAAAGCGACCAAACAAGCAAAGCAAAAAGGCATTACTGCTTTGGGTATGGTTTGGAATATTTTGTCATCAGGAAGAACAAATTCCTTTTTAAGTAAATGCAGGTTATTTGACTCGATAGCGGCCTCGGTTCCCTTATATGCTGCGCACATATGGAGTTTAAGGTATCTTCCCATAATAGACCAAATACAAAATAAATTTCTACGCCGGGTACTTGGTGTGAGTAGGTTTGTGCCAAATTATATCATAAGGTTAGAATCAGGGAGGGTGAGTCTAAAGGTCAAAATTGCAAAACAATGTCTATCCTACTGGGCAAAAATATTAGAAATGGAAAATTCACGATATACAAAAATCTGTTTTCAAGCTCTCTTACAACATTCAAGCACAAACAAATACGGTTCAAAATATAACTGGGTGTCACAAGTCAAATCCTTGCTAAATGAAAATGGTTACTCATTTTCAACTAGTATTGGTGACGCGGCCGAATTTAATCAACACATAGCTCCCTGTTTGCAAAACATGATGGATCAGTGTAGACAACAGGATATTGCCAGGGTTAGAGAATCCGCCAAATATAAATATTATATGGGTCTTATTAATGACATGCCAATGCCTGCAAAATATCTCTGTTTTGACATGCCAACTGACAAAATAAAAGTGCTTGCGCAAGCACGACTTAATAGAAGTTTCTTCTTCTTTAACAACTATAAACATGAATTAGAATGTGAATCATGCAGTTTGTGCAATGAAAATGTTGAAGTGGACATGGAACACTTATTAATAAACTGTGCTTACAATCAAGGTTGCGCACGTGGTTTCATTCAAGAAAACAAAATTTTGCCAAATCAAAGCAATACTTTCTGGCCTGAGATATTAAAATGCGACGATAAAAAACTGGCTTGCAACACTGCGAACTTGGTTCTAAACTGTTTCAAAGCTCGTGAACTTGCATTGACAAATTGAGAGCTGGGAAGTTAAAAATTATATCAGACGCTAGTTGCAATTTCAGGACAGCAAAAACAAATTATAGTAACAAGCGTAAATCATCACTCTTATCATAATCTGTGCAACAGCCCGTCACTTTGCATTTGCACAAGAATTTTCACCAAGTCAAATATGTCGCTGAAGGTAATAAAAAAAAATACATTTATATTATATTGTCATTAGTGTAGTTTGGATAGCAATAGTGAAACCTGGAAAAATAAGATAGTGTTATATATGTAAGAGAGTAACTTCTCATATAATTAAACTTATATGTATGTGGTTATAAAATTATGGTTAAGGTGGTCATTATCCTACTTCTCTTGGGTGCGATGAGCTCTGTTGGAGAGGCATCGCCACTAGGACCGGTGGCGGCTGCAGTAGCCAAAAAGGCCATCACGGCAATTGGGACTGCCGGCGCTTTTGCAGCCCTTGACGCAGGATTAGGAAGTCTAACATCAAAAACCACAGTACCACAGGAGCAACTCGCCACTCAAGCAAAAACAGAAAATACAGGCCACGACATCATGATAATTGTTGTTGCATCTACCAGCGCAACGGTAATACTCACATTCATTCTACTGGTCCTGATTAATATCTGCAAGGAGTATCTGAACTGGAAATCTGCCGCCCAGCCTAACGGAACTGATTGAGCATTTAAATTAAAAATAATGATCCAGTTTTTTTTATAAGTGAAAATTTAAATTAAATTATTTTTTATTAGATATCCATTATTCCACTAATAATGTAGAAAATGACCAAAATACCGATTTTAAATAATGATAACAATCACCAAATAAGCTGACTTTATACTGTATGGAGCAGTGTGTAGTATTAGGAAGTGTTATATCCAATTTATAGCAGTAATCATAGGGCAAGGTGATAAAACAAAATTTCTATACTATTTTTTAAAAATAATTCATGAAATAATTTAGTAAGATGTTATTCACGGCCTATCTATAATTCTCTCCTTTCATTCTTAAGTTACATACATACATTTTTATATAAAATAGTAAGTATATTTTAATATAATCATTCATCCTTCAATATATTTAAAATATATTCAAAAATCAAGAATCATGTAAATGCAAAGTTATTATTAATTATGATGTGAAGATGCTCTATGGGCCTAATGGTCCGAAAGAGATATAAATAAAATATATACATACATACATACATACATATACCTCACTCACTGCACGTTACACGAATTTAGGTTTTGTTACGTAATGATCAAATTTGTTTTCCATTATTATATTTCCATTCCATTAAGCCAGTTAGTGTATTACCGGACTCTCTCAAAATTATAACTTACCTGGGCTTAAATTCACCGTAAAATCCACATATTTCATTTCTGCAGAATAAAGTTGGTACCCTTGGAATCAGCAGAAAATTCTGATTCAGACGTATATTTTCGTTTCTCTCTAGGCTCTATTCACCTAACAACGTTCCCTTGTTAGAATGAAAACGCATCCTTTGATTTTTACGATGGTACAATGTGATATAATATGTTAAATTGTGGAACATCCACTTGTGCGCTGGCTGGTGAATCTATGCGGATGTTTTTTTCTTCTCATTTATGAAATGTCATGTGATTTTTTCAATACACTTTCTGGATAAGATACTTTAAAGGAAACTAATAAGACATCAGACCGGTATTGGCACACAAACAACTGCGTTTTACTGTTTCCATTTTCAAACTCAAACCCTACCAACAGCAATATAAAATGTAACGCAATTTTCACAGCACGACTACCCATTCCATTCCTCACAGCCATAATATAGTATATTAAATATACTACCTCGATAATCTCGGCAGTCACAAAACATATCCTCAAAATGATGCTTTACTAATTGTTTAATGAAATTTTACCTACCAAATCGACGAAGTAGGGTCCTGTGCGATGAATTGGTGCATGACCTGTAAGTGTACTATTTTTTTGTTTGCTAGATAGCACGTTTTTCGAAATTTTTCAGCAGTTGGAGGATTTTTTTGTGAACGTGGAATCGAGTAGAATCCAAATGAAAATAGGTATTCATATATTTGTAAACAGACAATACGTAATATAAAATATAATTGTACATATGCATACATATTATCTATATAAAACATCACTGTTGTTGCACTGTTTAATCGAGCAAGCTCAATGCGTTCATCGGCTTTCACTCAATGTCGTTACAGGTACATTTTGCGAGCATGTTTTATTATTGTTTCGCCTTTAATTTCACGAACGCTTACTACATACCTTTTAGCATATACAATTATCTGCAACGATACCTGAATTTATCTTGTATCCAAACCTAAATTATACTTGGAATTGAAGAAATGAAGTCTACGCAAATGATCAATGATGATGAAAGCGTAAAATAATGCAGTATAACAAAGCTCCCATACGGTGGCGTGATACTGCTTCCTGTTAATATTTCACAATCCTTCCACTGCTCTCTTGATGCTTTTCTAGCAACTCAAAACATTATGCATATAATAATGATCAGAGTACTAATTTACGATATTAATAGAAATTCACAATTGGTGTGAGAACATGCATGTCTTCCTATGAACTGTAGTCATGGCAATGAAGGCGAATAGTGCTTATAAATTAAAATATTGGGAATCCATTTTGGCGCTGGCCATTTGCTTACGCTATTCTTCAATGCTGCCGCAATATCATCTTAAAATACATATTGCATTTTAAGGAATCATGATGGAAACGTATTGTAACATAAAGAGCCCCAGTCTGGGTCTCTGTTCTGTGATTTCAGCTTGTGCTGCCGTTAGTGGATTTTCTCTAAAATTGCGTGGACTTACTTTCTGCTGAGGTACACCCATACATTAATGTCAAGTGAGGTTAAATGTTGTGACTTTGGTGAAGCGATCCAAAGCTTTGGAATTTTAATGCAGTGGCGTGTCGCTTCAAC
The DNA here is from genome assembly GCA_004115045.4 of Sinella curviseta. NCBI lineage: Eukaryota > Metazoa > Arthropoda > Collembola > Entomobryomorpha > Entomobryidae > Sinella > Sinella curviseta. The sequence goes on along the minus strand of CM023200.3, from coordinate 2,835,817 downwards.
GTATTTTGTCTTTCCGAAAGAATGATCCCACCTCACTGTTTATGGTAATGCAGTAACGCAGAACAAAAAGGAGCACTGAACCCAGCTTTTTGATGTCACGATTTTTGTAGTGTAAACTATTTCATATTCTTTAGTTAGGTAACTGTTTCGTAGAAACCCTATACAACATTATTCCCAACAACATGTTGTTTCCTTCTCCTCTTACTACCGCCATGATAGCAACTTGAGTATAGAAATTATATTCATATCAAAGTAATAGTCATAAATTATACGTTTTTCAATGAGGCTGTTCATGCTCAACATCGCTGCATTTCAAGGCCATTATGTAATAGTTTAAAATATATTTGTGGCCAAATTTTCTACAGCATTCCAAAAACATTCCATTCTCTTTTAAGCATAAACATCACTTCTGAGCAACTTGCTGGTGTTCTTGAATGTAGGCAGATGCGAGGGCACCAGCAAGCCAGTGAACTGTTTATTGCTATCGCTCCGGTATAATCCACGAGGGAAAAAGGCAAAGCAGTGTGGTAATGAAGTAGATAAGTTGGTGATGGAACAGTAGTTTTTGGCTGTGGTAAAGAGACCGTTGTGCTTTGCTACACAAACCAGCAATGATAAAAATGCGCTTTTCATTATTAATACAAGACGACGATAATTTTTTTTTCTCCTCGGTTGTTACAAATGTTCCAGAAGTGCATTTAACTATCAGCTAAGGATCAACTATCCATACCTTATGTACAACATTTTCAGAAGCTTGCTGCTTGAAGGAATGATTTCACATATGCAAGGCGAAGGAAATTCCTTCTTCACAATTGTGTACAGTGGAGTACCGTGCAGGGAACCTCTTGTCTACCAATATCTCTTGTTCATGCTGTTACATAATTATGGCATATTATGAACTTGAGAGAAAAACGATAAATAAATGTTGAAGCCGTTGCTGCGCAACTGAGCTTTTTTGCGATGCGCTACCCTTACCAGTATAAAGTAGACAAATTAATACGAACAGCAGCTATATCAATTACAACTTACGATGCTGATTAATGTAATGCGCAAGGCGATACGAAAATGCACTTGCAAAAATACTGGTTGCAGGACACGACTGATCTAGTTATCGTACTCGTAGATATGAAAATAAAGAAAAAAGATACAAGCAGTCGAACCAATAATCGCTCCATAATTTATACAAAGAACGCTATTGCTTATTTCCGCTGAACTGAAAATTAAAAAGGACGTGATGTTTCAATGGCCACATTACCATTCCATTACATATATGCAGCTCATATGATTGTCGCTTATCGGTATTTGTCAACAGGCATAATTAATGTCCCTTCAAAATTTTCTATTGTAAAACTTCTTTTGCGTTCTGATGGAGCCGTTCATGGTTAACATGGTAGGGGCATGGACATTTTTTGCGTTTTTAACCCCAATAGGCAACGTATATTGTTCCAGCAAAATTGTTTCCCTAATCATATACTGTATCCACAAAGGATCTATGGCCATTTAGCATGCACATCACCTTGATCAATTCATTTTTGGGCCACCACAGTAATGCAAGTACTTTATTATTTCTTCCATCGATCGAAATGTCACCTGATTTTTACAGTATACGTTGTCCACATACTGATACTAACGAAGAAGGAAACTAATAGAAAATGTGACCGGCATTACCACACAAATAATTGTGTTTTAATGTATCCATCTTTCATATCTCAATTCTCACCAACACCATCAAACGCAAATCAATCTTCACAACATGACTACCCAGTTCATTCCTCACAGCCATCATAGACCTTCACGATACACTTGGCAGTCACAAAATGTATCTTCAATGCGATGCTTTAATAAATACTTAGTCAAATATTACCTACCTAATAGAAGAAGAAAAATCCTGTACGATGATTTGCGGCCTGAATATTGTAAGTCTACAAACTTTTAGTCTTCTGGATACCACTTCAAGTATTTTGTTAAAGTTCAAAGTTATCTGCATGTAGGTATGTTTGTATTTTGGGCAGAAAGTACAAGGTTTACTGTAACGGTCTTAGTTTTGGGCGATCAAGATTTAAACACAAAATATTAAATAGCGTTTGAATCACTCACAAAGAACGCTAAATATTTAAGCTGCTTTAAATTCCGTCGTATTAAAAATGCTAAAATTAAACTTTATCGTTAATATTTCGCACTCTAAACTTGTTTATTTTTCGCCGGAAATGTAACTAAATAGCTTTTTGTAGTCAGTTGAAACGGTATATTTAAGGGTATATTTTATATTGTTGAAAATTTTGAGACGCTATAATGTTTTATCAGTGAATCCTTAAAATAATGTCAAGCTATTTATCACTGATGACCACTGATCACCGTTCTTGATACTTCGGCGCAACTATTGACTAAGCTCAGTTTCCGTTAACAACATTTATTTAAGTCAATTATAACTGCAAGTCTTTACGATCAGGATTAGTATGAATTATGCAACACTATTTAAAACAGTACGATCTGCATTTTAAATAAAATGTGTAGTTTGCTTGCAACAGAGACGGGAAGGACAAGAAAAAAGATGTTGAAAGTTTGAGTTCATTCAGATGAATGGTTTGCTGTTCTGTGTACCTCAACTAGCCACCGTTCCCTTGTTAAAATGCACGGTGACGAGATCACTGGTTTCGTCCGTGGAGAATGGAGAAAGATTGCATGGAGGATGACGCATGCCACAGACAGCAGGATATCAGTGTCGCGTTTCAGGTCAGGCGACGGCTCAGCTTAGCACCACATAAAATTTAATGTGATTTTTAATGGATTTCGAACCTCATAACCATTATTTCTCCATTTCCAACCTTGGCTAGATAAGCTCTTGAGTTGAGAAGGTGACTGACATGCATGAAATGAAAAGCGTTAGGTATTTAGATATTTTCGTTGCCAATTCAATGTATTACATCATCATGGATATCATACACGACAGAAAAATCTTCGCCTGAAACTATAAGCTATTTTATATATGTATGACTAGCAAGGAGTACACTACTAGTACATAACTGAAACAAATCTTACTAGTTAGTAGATAATAGTAATCACATAATCCAAATAGGTAGTCATCTCGTTACCCCTTGTCTCTCGTCGACACACCGTGTCCATCAAAAGAGCTCACGTTACAGGTTTCTTGATCCGCACCATCAAACAATTGCATAGAAACATGATTATATCAAATATTAGGTCGCAGGTCAAGTCAAATGCAGATAATATAAGGATAACTTCCTCTGCAATAACAGTTTTAATTTGTCCTGAGTGGATCACCTATAATCCGCAATTACGATTTCCCCGATTTCATATTATAATTAAGTCCACAGAAAGTGCTGTGTATTTTTCAATTATAAATCCCCATTAAATATATTGGGAATGTGCGCCACGGAAAAGTATGTACATATTAGATAGTCAAGTTTACCAACAATAATAATAGCGTTATGTTTAATAATGTCTGTGAAAATGTCTGGCTGTTTGGTGGGCCTACTTCTGATTTTTACTTGTGTTGTTTGCAATATAAAAAGAACACGCATCAATCCAGAAACAGAAATAAAACGTTTGCACTATCTGAAATGCATATATTTTCGAATAGAGTAGCTATACATATCGTTTGGCCTACAACAGTCTCCTCCTACAAAACAATACATTTTGAGAATGCAACAAATCATACATACCTTATCACAGTCACGTATTTTTTGTTAATCCACGCATACCCATTTATATTATTCCAGAACATCAATTTTCTCGAAAAAAAATCCCGCCTGTTGCATCAGATTCTAGTTACAGAACATTAATTGTGTTAAATTGATATTGAATTGAGGATGTTATTTTTAGATTGGCACATAGGTTTGGTATAATTTGGAAGACCAAGTATTGTAAAAACGAACGTAAAACGTTCACGTTCTCCTGAATTTAAATTACTCCGACGGTAAAACTTGTAAAAACATCAGCAGAAAAAGAACATTGTATTTAATTCAGTGTTATATCAACGAGCAAGTTCTGGGTACGTACGTTGTTGTGCACTAATGTGCTTAATCCATAAAAGTGTCAGATCGCGATGACGGATCCAAGAAATGCATAATATATATTTCGTAATTTTACATTTGTTGGCCAACACGTCACAGTAACAAAAATTAAATTGATTTCCATGCATCCACTTCAACTGAACATTATGGGGAAGGCTGGATTTCTAGACTTAAACCGTTTCGGTGTAAATGACCAAAAAGTTTGTAAAAATGTCTCGTAATGCCCCATTGGGGAATGAAACCAATATACCTATAACCTGTATCTAAAATATAATATTCGGGTATTGCAGACTTTGGCCAACATGCTGTGTCGAATGAAAGGTACTAGGTATGTGCAGTATTAATAATGTGAGCAAAGTATGTAGCTTTTCGCTTCTTCATGGCTTCCTTGAAGGACACACTTTCATTTTTTAATAAAAAAATCTCAAAACTGACGCATTTTTCAACTCACACAGGGGATACTAAAATTCAGTAAACAAGTTTAGAGAAAATTGTCAGATTTTATCTTTGCTCATAATATTTATTTCTGCATAAAATATATTGTCACTTATTTTAAGAAACATTTCCTACAATATCGCAGGCCATCATTTCCTTTAGGTTTGAATGTCGAGATAAGTCGGAACATTTAGCGAACCTATCGCAGCTACATTTACAATCATATCTCCGAACGCATCTTATGGTAAGACTTGACCGCTTTTGAACAGATGGGGAAGTGCACGGAAGATAATATTACAGAAGGATGCGCAAGCGTGCATTTTGCACGATCGAGATGTCTTGCGACAAAGATATTACTGCCTATCTCAGCATGCCCACCAAGACGCTTTTAGCTAGGAGCGAAACAAACTGATTTAAGCATCAATACATGTATGTGTGTTGAGAAAGGATGAATGTTTGCAATACTGTTTTAGTATATGCATTACACGATTTAGCACAAACAGAGTAGCAAGTGCATTTTGTGTCGCAATTTTGTTTAGTAATTCCCGTTTTGAAACACAAAACTAAAACATACGGCATAAATATTCTGGATTGCAACGGTGCGTCCGTAATCACCTTTACCACCTCTGTTTGAAATCGAAGCAATTGAAGAGGAAATACTCCATACTTTCCAGCTTGGTTGGACAATGCCTTTTAAAAAGTATAATTGATTTTGGGTAAGTTTGTTCTTTCACATTTAATTTCCACCTGGGTATCAAAGTTCCCATGTATCGTAAGTGAGTAATAACTACTCTTGTTATGACAATTTACAGCCCTCTGGTTGTTTCAGCATCCGGATTCAGTACAACAATTATAATCAGAAACAGAAATCCTTGGAAATCAATTGCCATCACGTGCCCAACACTAGATGTGTCCCTGTATTCCTTCGTCCGGCGCAACCTGGCCTAGCTTTCGCCGTTGTATTTTGTCACAGAGTGCCTCATTAAATATAACTCTATGTAAATCATCGTCATTAAGGTTCATCGCAGTTGAAGCACAAGAGTAATCAACTTTTAAAACTTTCTAGGGTTTATAAATATTAACCGAAATGTTAATTCATAATAACCGCTAACTCCTACTGTTAAAATCATCCAAAACTTGAGTGGCGTCAGTTTACTCGAATGCAGTGACTGCATTTTGTGTGGGCGTTAAAATAATTGAACCCGATCTACATTTTATTTTATTTGCAGGACGTCACGGGGTGCCCACCTATGGATTGATATATTACGTGGCATAAGTTAAGCACGTATTTGGAATAATTTTGACGGTGACAGAATTCAGCGATCCCATGTAGAGACAAAACGTTATCTGTGATTCGAAGTAAATACGGAAGGATACTTCATTTTGTTAGAATCCGTCCCCACCTTTACAAGAAATCACAGAATGGTCAGGGTTGTTGCTGCGTGTCCAGGGAGAAACCGTTTTGTGAATTTCCGTTCGTTCCAGTATACTACTGAATTCGACTTTGGTTTGTATATTATTTACTTTTTTGTTTATTATATAACACATTCATCATCATCTTACAAGTTGTGTTTTGAATCTTTCAGGCACGACAAGTAACGGAGCAGCTATGCTTGACAATACCTGAGAGAATATTATCTGCTATTGTAACTTTGCATCATCAAAATTTTAAAGGAGTTTGGCTTCCGGGAAAAATCAGAAATTATGAATGACCACTAGGGCCACCGTATTTACTGTGCAAAAGAGTTAGCTGGAGAACAAATGGAAATGGTGTCCGATATCCCGGAATGACTTGACATTCAGATGTAAGTTTTTGGGCTTCAGGTAAATAATATGAAAATCGACATTTCTGTATAAACAAAATACATATATACTTTTCGGGAATTATAACCATGACCATTTGTTTCTATTACAGCAAAAGGTAGTGTAGCTTACCTTTGCAGTGTTGAGAATCATCTAGCGTGTAAATTTCTGGTCTAAGTAGGTATGTAATTATTGTAGGTATATTTCCTGCATACAATGAATACGTTTAAGCATAATTTGTGTTTCGCCGTGTTCAGCGACTAGTAGTATTTATTAAATGGCAGACCGTAGTGCTTCGAAAAATAGCTTCGATATCTTTGTAAAAAGGGTTTCAAGTAAAAATAGAGTACTAGAAGTTAATCAGCACGGTAGGTATTTTAATTTGGAAGGTTATTTTAAAATGTAATATGTACATATGTTACCTATATGAAGCAAATTGTTGAAAAGGAGCTAGCAAGTTTATGTATGGTAGTTTAACATTGTAAATAACTATGTAACTTTCACATTGAGGTATTATTCATTATATAGTTAACTAGAAGAAACTCCACAAAATGCGTTAACGTGTATTATGGTTACTTTCGGTTCGTCTGTCGCAAGCTTCATATACGGAAGGGAGGATGAACCAGTTTCCATGCATTGAGCGTAAAATGTACTAAAAAACGAAAAGTTGCCCTTTTCTTTAAATTTATTGGAATCAGAGTAGCGTATATTGCTAGTGTAAATTATTTCATTATATTTGTGGATTGTGTCATTCTTTGCCCCGATTTTACAAATTGAAGTGGTAAATGACATATACCTACTCTGATGGACGGTTAAAATTTGTTTTCCTGGTAATATTGTTACAGCTTGTTAAAATAGTTTTAAATGTATTCCAGAGATGATTTCATGGTACATCAAGTTTACTCAATTCAATGATGGATTGATCAGCTTTCATTTTTTAATATTCATTGTTTTTGCCGGAAATCGAATATATCTGATGTCAATCGGTGATGAGCGTTGTGATTTTAAAAATGTTAGTTGTATCGTAGACTGGATCTCAGGCGTAATTTTATAACGAAAATTTATTGTAACTAGTGTTATTATTGCCAATGTAAGTCGTTGGGATACTTTTCTATATGCACCGGACATTCGGGATCTTATATGTTTGAGAAATCAGGTGGCTTTTGTCAAGGGAACTGAGCAGAATATTGCGAGGCTTAACTACGAAGACGCATTTCTTGCATATTCATGTTTATGTGTGTATGTAATTCCAATTTGTTAAGTAGAAAAATGCATGTGCGATAAATACTTTTATTTCTGTCGGTTTTGGATGAATTATTACTACATGTTGAAATATGTCGAAATTGTTTACGGTCCATTATTCACTGGTCAGCACATTTTTCACATAACAGTAACGGGCAAACCGAAATGTATATAATGAAGAAACCTAATTTCTAGCCCAGTATCATGTTATTTTATCTGAATTATTTACATTCAGCACGCAAACGGTGTGGAGAAAAATAGCGGTCCAAGGTGCCGTCTATGTGTTGGAGGTCATATGTTGGAGGTGTACTTCTTGATTACGGTTGGGCCAATGTGTCACCTTGTACATTATTATGTATACTACCACAAATAAATAAGGCAGCAATATTACAGAATAAAAATATTACGGTTACTGATGCTTAAGAAAATACGTTTTAATTTATAATGTGGTCGTCAAGAGCATTTTAAAAAATCACTACGTTATCAGTTCCAATAATTCCCGTGAAATCGCAGCACCGCCATTTTGTATTTTGATTGTTGACTTGACGATCAAACGTCAATCATACAAAATATTAAGACATACTTGCAGTGGATTGGTACGTGTATTTATACGCCCTGATTGACGCCGAATAAGTTGATAAGTCGGCATATCCGTTAATTACCAGCTTTTTTGTGAAAGTATGATAGATATGACGATATGAATTTTACTTATTGTCACTGTGATTACACCTATGTGCTTTTTATTACACCATATTTTTTAAAACAATAAATGATAATAATAATAATTTAAAATTCATTATACCTGTTGTTAGTCATACATTTTTAATAATAATTTATAATGGCATACCGTAAAGAAATTCTTAAATTTAACTATTTATATTTACCTGTTAGGAAATCACACAATCAATGTAAAATATGACAAGCGAAAATATGATGTGACTTGAAATCGTAATATTAATTTAAGAAATACGGAAATGATATACACAATTCTACAATTTTATAAAATTTAAGCGTTGCAAAGTGTGTACATTTACTGGTCCCAGACCAGTGGTCTGCCAGAAGGATAAAGTAGGTGCAACATTCTATCTGCCAAGAAATGTAAACTCCATCAAAAGAAAAACCCATGCATTTAGTGTATACAGCAGCCTGCTAACCAAGCTGCACCATATCCACCACCACCTTCCCAATTTCATTGGGGCCATCCACAACGTAAATTAAGTATAGCATGTTTGCGTACAGCAATTGGCAGTATGAATCAATCTGAAACCTCTGAATGTACTATTACGTTGATACTAAGGAATGTGTGCAATTTTGGGAGTTGACAAAACAACTAAGTTGTTCGGACTGTTACGACATAGTTTATAGATGGCCCCATCCCGAAGTAAACGATATGTCTTTCAGCTTGAGTTTAATAATTTGTGAGATTATCAAACCGCATGTTGGCTACTTTTCGCATTTAAAGGAACTCCTCGTCGAGGATTCAAAAAATTGGAGATCATAACCCAAATAGGTTCTTTATAGAAATTTAAAACTGCCATGATGTCGACAGATATTCCCAGCCAGCATAGTTACATAATCTTCATTCATTGATGCGGACAAATGTGTACAAATTGGATGGGATGATGTTCGACACATTTCAGGATCATATACTCTCAAACGTCGCATTTGACCCCAGCTGTACGGCGGCAGTCAAACATATTTTTCTGGTTTGTTGTTTTAAGCACAACCAAGGAAAACATGCAAACAAAAAATTCACACATGTAGTTAGTCAACCATTAATATATCCATTGCAGTTTCCATTGAATTTTTAGCGTTGATTAGACAAGCCAATAAAAGTTGAATCTCATAAATTAATAAACAGTCATAATTGAGATCTCGCCAATTGTTTACTAAAACCGAACGTCCATTTTCATGGTGACAAATGTACGCAAGTATGAAGGAGAATTTGATGCAAGCAAATGTAGCCAGTTAAAATATTGGAGTATAGACGACAGAGACTTCCAGCAGGTTTGGCATTTTGTTTTGTGAAAGTTCTTGTTGAAACCTGTTTTGTCTTGGACATGGTCCTAATGTAAACCTGGTAATCATGTTGGTGGTAAGCTCAGTTTGCGAACGGAGGGTATGGAGCATCAAATATTTCGTGCAACAGATACCAATTTAATTGGCGTTGATTATGTGCACAGGTCTTCATCCGGCATATTCACAACGATCCTAATGGCTCCCAGGACTCCCTATCGCAATTGATCAATCCTGAGATCACAAAACTGAGAACAGCTTGTCTGGGATATCCATAAACTCTCTCATCATCTGCTCAGCCCAGCCACGACAACTCATTTCCCGGATTCGGAGTAGATTCGGATTATACGTGACTATATAATTATAATCATACCGTGGGTAAAAATGTCATAAATTTTTTTGTTTTACATTTCCAATTTACCACTAAACATTCTCACAGATACAGCAAACTGACAGGAAGGCCTCAGTAATGAGGTTACCTATTGAGAACTAACAATGTGCTCTGGAACGGAATGCAAAATCCTGCAATGATTTCGTCGTGCCCTTCAATAACCCCTGCTGGTATGCATCATATAAGATTCACACTTTCTGCAGAAGGTATTTTAATTTTTACACATCTAAAATAATGTATAATCTCATATTGTTTAAACTAGGACTCATTCGTCACTGGATTTGCCGTCTCCCTGTCCCGAGTGAAATTGGTGTTGACATGTAAGGAATGAATCTTGTAACTGTTTTTTACTAATCGTACTATATGTCTGGCAATTAATTATTTTGTTATTTTTTCAGGTTTTGTCCTTGCTTGTCCCGGGTTTGTCAAATTTGGCTGTTCATTTTATGAACAAAGTACACTGGAAATCTATAATATTTGAAATTGTGTTTAAATAGTTATGTATTACTTACTGCTTGTAATAGTTATAATTTGATGTATAGTTCAGTTGTAACTGTGAGATGCTAAAGTACGCATGCATTACATTAAGTTATAGCATGTATATTATATTATTATTAGGTAGACGGAACCATTTTCCTTGACGAAATGCGAAATTATGTACACAATAATTTTTTAGCACAACGACTTCAATTTATGTTCTAATTGAGTGATACCGGATTCATAATCAACCATTCTTTTGTCTAATTTTTTAAGGCACTGCTAAGTATCGAATTTTGTTGAATCATTGGTGCCTGTGCTGCCAATAGCTATTTAATGGCGTTAGTTTTATTAACAGTAAGCTACATTTTGCTAAATGGTCGCGTAATTCTATTTATTGACACAGCTAAATTGTGTAAATATTAAGTAAATTAAGCAATTATATGTGTAAATGATGATTGGTAATCGGGGCTTCCAATCTGAAGCAAACATGAAAGCGGATATGGTGTCCTATTTATTTTAGGCATAATTAATTGCTAACTGGTCGCATTAAATCGGTAATGAGTTTTGTTAAACGTCGCATATGTACGTTATTAATACTGATGTGCTCTGTAATGGATATTACCCATATCCAGCGTTGTTATTATAAAATATAGCCGGTTGGGATAAATTGTTTTTTATGTCATGCCATCCTAGTTTTGTTTAATTTCGGTGAATCAGTCAACAGACGTTAATTGAAAATAGTTACATGATCAGGACCAATGTGTAAAAAATTATCTTCGATATACTTGGGAATCTAAGATATGAGATCGTCATCGTCATGAGATCCTTGAGACTAAAAATTGTTGACGAAAATTCGAAATGCGTCTTGAAATTTAGTCGGTTTTTGCAGCTTTTGATTAACCTGGACGATATTGTTAATATTTAGATATCTTCAATTTGTCGATACTTATAACTCCATAATTGATTTAACCATTAAGTAACCGGGCCATTGATTTGTGAGAAAATAGAGAGAAAATAGCAAGTCATTTGTGAAGATACATTTTGTGCGAAATTTTGAAAATTGGGAGTGGTACTTATATATTTGTATTTTAATTAATTTACTACTGTGTAGTATTGATTGAGTTCTACGTTTTTGAATTAATTGCCGGTCATTGTTCAAATTCGTGTGAATTTATAATTACTTGATGTGTTGCAATTGTAATCGAAAACTTCTTTCACGAACATTGTGGAGTCATAATATAAACACAGCAGAAACGGTAGTTACACAGAATTATATGAAATAATGAAAGTCCACTCTGATATTATTTGTTTTGTAAAGTATGTTCAAGAAAGTACGGGAATGACCTATCACTAATAAAAACTGGACAGGTGAGAAGATGCCGCGGGTATATGATAAATGCATTTATGCTAATTACGTCTCTTTGTACAAATTGACAATTTCAAGAATAAGCAAGTAGGTAATTATGCTTCAGGATTCTGCATGTAGTAATTTTTATAATAAATTTTTCCTGCATTGGCATTTCAAAGAAATAGTGCATTCTTGTAAGTAATGGATTTGCTGGAATCATTTTGCTCTCTTTTTTACGATGACTGTCGCCCATCAAATATCAGTGACATCGCACCTCCATGCGAAATATAGTATCAATGTTGTATAGAATATACCATTACGATGTGTAGCGCATATTTTCAATTTTACTGAATGAGAAAATATCTTTAATACAAAAAGCGACTATGAAAACAAATTTGAGTATATTTTAATGTGCATTTGTTTGTGTTTGGCAAAATGTTAACTTCTAACTGTATATTCCACAAGCCATGTATTTACCGAAAGTTTTAAGATCATATGTATCTTGGACACATTTTTGACCTCACTCGAAATGAATATTTGCAAGGTATGCATTTGGTCTTAAAAACGGGCTCACAACAATTTAACATGGATTGTGTATGTACTTATTCTTCCCCCATCCCCAAATATGTACAATAAAAGGAGCATATTTTCCGAATAAAAATATTGATATAGATTTTCAAAATATTCATCACCTCACCTGTGATAATTTAACGACATTCCGTGTCAAAGTGGCTACATTTGCATACCTATTAATTTTAGGGAAGCAAGCTACGCAACGCAGTGCGAAATATAATGCCAGGTTTGTCATAACAACGCCTACTGACATGCCTCGTATGTGTCATCATATTTAACAAATGAAGTTAAATTAATAAGATATATAACAGGAATTACATAAACAATTAGCAACAAATCAACAAGAACAAGCTGATGTGTACTGCCAAAAGCGTGGCAGCAATGCATTAATGAAGCCATGCGTCAACAACTCGTATGCTTGAGCTTCTGGATGAGCAGTTGTGTACACCATGTGTTGAAGTGTGCACCGGTGTGATATATACATTTTAATTTTCGTGTACTATAATTTATAGGTTTCTCTTCGGTTCGGAAATTACATTTAGACGCTTGTCAATGTACTCGCGTTGTCGAATGCTGGTTTGCCATGCATTTACTATGCGAAGCTAAACGGATGATGGGGATAATGTACTCGTCAAATGGACTACGCTTGCGAGATAAGATGCCACACTGTTATTATGTACGTAACACAAATAAATTAACTCACAACACTGAATTACATTCGAATCAACGCTACAGCTAGCCAACGTTACAATGTTGAAGGTTAGCCATGTCCACAAAATACCGTAGGAACATGCTCAATTACCAAGTAATTTCGTGGTAACATGTTATGCATAGGCGCTGAGCACTGAAACTTTCAGGATGGGAACGCTAACCAAAAGCTTATATACGTGAACATGTTGCTTGCTTCAAATCACAGTTCCAAAAACGAGATGCTCTCTCCGTCGTTTATATGAAATCTACACCATACACCGCATCCGCCGTTCCAAATAATATATGTGTGCTGAATATTAAGGCTGCTGAATTACATGTCATATTGCGATGTAGATACTAAGCTGTAAATATAAACTGTGTTGAGCCATATATTGGCGTACCTAATTACAGAACTTAATGTATGTTACGCAGTGAATTACGTTCAGTTGGGCTGTCGATACCTACTTGCGTCATGCATCATAACATACATCACAAACAAAATTGAAATTCTCTTGCTCGTTCTGTGTGAAAAACCAAGTATATAAATATATTACACAATTATAAGGCGAAATTTGATGAGGGCCGAATTTGTCATAAAATCGCATTTTATTTCGGCGTTCGTACTAGGAAAATCTTACAAAATGCCCCTGCAGGAATTATTTAAAAAGTTTGAGCTCCCATTGGAAAGGTCCCATTAGCTTCCGCGCGAGTCCGAAATTGTGGCAAAAATCCGGGAAGGATTAGTAAATAGTATGCGCGCAATGTTTTCTTTTTTCAGAAAAATTAAGGGGTGTGACTCATAATCACTATTTATTTTTAAATGTTCAACAGACAGAGGTCGGTGGTAGTTACAATGATTGACTATTTGTGCATAAAATAATCGACTTATCGCTTCTCATTCGGGAAACCACAAAGTATGTAGCACATGCGAAGTTAATAAGAATGGTTATTGTCCGACCTGCACATATGTGTCATATCATTAAGCCCAAGGTACATATTTTGAGATCACGCCGATTTCAATTATTGAACTGAAAACCCGCAATAATATTAGCACCGCAAATATCCAACCTGTGAAGTGCCGACATAATGTGGTCATGCGTACGTGGTTTCCATTTTAGTTTAATAAGAAACGGCGGTCCCACTTATCATATTAATTTTGAATCAATTATTCCTGGGTTACGAATGCTTGCAAAGTTCAGATGATTACAGTTCAATTCATGAAACCAAGTTGCATATTATTCCTTGTGTACATAGCCAAAAAGCCAAACCCGACTTTTTAGGGCACTATGGTGAATAATTTTGCACAAGGCACATCTACTTTCCATAGCATGTTGCTTATATCCCCTCTTACTGTAGCAATATTATTAATGATGTACATTATGGTATACATTGCAATGTGTCTTCATTTCGGAAAAAAACAAGTAAGGAGGTATTGCATGCAGATTTGTAAACTGAATTGCTCGCTTTCATCTCTCATTGATATTTGATGTGCATATAAGCTTACATGCACATACACAATAAGTATTAGCGTACCCGCTGGGGGTGTTTTCGGGTCGCCATTTTTGCTGCACGCTCAGTTGACTGAGCCTGCTCTTACAAGTTATATGAGATATAAAAAAGCTTATGAAATTATATTTTTAAATTTTGAAGTCCAACTGATCAATTTCAAAATACAGCTACTGGTCATTTAAAAACCCAGTGCATTTACCAGTGATCTCCAGTTTCCCATATTTAGAGCTCAAAAAAGTTTATTCAGCTTCGTCAGAAATGTTTTTGAACAGTTACTCAGACGTAAAAAATAGTTATCTTCATGGAGGTGTTAAAACAGAAGGATTAAAACATCCAGTAGAGTCGATCGTCTTCTCGACCAAAGTTATTATTTAACTAACTGGCCTGAAGTGAGAAAAAAAATGTATCCGATTTATTTTAAACTGTATTTATCGTAAAAGCACAAAGTGGAAACAGAAGATTGATTTTATATCACTTGTTTGCGGCCAGGAAGTGAGGCTACTTCAGTACCCACAACTCGTGCCAAAGTACGGAGAATCCTCCGTTTCCTGTGCTTAATGGATACTTGAAACGGTAAGAATATTTCATAAAGATTATTTTATATTCGGAATTCATAGTGCATTCACTTTTATCGTTATTCCATACACTTGCAAGTTATGTACGTGTTGGTTAGCAGTAGGAAGGTGATTTGTGCTTAATGACATCTAAAATTATTCTACCGGTGGTCAGGTAGGCAAATAAAATACATAAACTTTTTTAAGAATGTGCACTTTTCCAGAAACACTCTCAAACGAGTTAGATATTTACGTATTTTCTTTCAGAAAGCTAGGATTCAGGGAATGTACGCTACAGTAGCTTTTTGGCAATAATATTGGCTACAGTTAACATGCAGGTAAATACTCAAGTCGCGAATGATTTGTGTGTCGGTCAGTCCAGTTATCAATTTGTTTGGAAATTGTGCAACACCTTGTATTGGGCGTTAGTTTTACATTTAATGCGTGTGTACATTTGTCTTCTGCACAAATAATTGAAACTGTATTATTTGAAATGACACGCATGAAAAGGGTGTACATTTAGATTTTGTGACATTCGTCCACCACCTCCAATTTTGCAACGCTGTGACCTTGGGTCCATTAACATCTTGTTGCTCTGTTCATCGTCATCATCTCAACGCAGGAAATTAGGTTCATTTCCAAGCTAACCCGTCCATGGTATATTACATATTGTGGGGAGGGAGCATACTATTTAATATAATCGGTCACATTTATGCTGCCTTATTCCTTGCTTGTATTCATATTTACTTTGTATTACATTTAAATCGTGCATCATTATTTAAGTTGACTGTTTTGAGGGGCAACAACTGGCATCTTCAGAAATTGGCGGATGCCGAGAGCGAACTATATATTTAGTAGTAACTACACAATTAACTATCTTCCGGAAGTAAAATGACGTAAAAATGCTGCTCATATATTCGTAATATGCATGACTGACTTGTTGAGGTGAAATGCGTCTCAAACAGTGTAGGCTGTGCACATTTGCTTTTAAATGCAATACATAAGTTTACACAATTTATGGTTAAATGCATTCATAATAAGAAACAACCTGGATGCTTGAGGCTGTAAAATAAAAGTAGAGTACACTATAGAGTGTGCATAGGAATTTGATGACGTTCACAAAGTGGAAAGCTAGTCTGAGTTTAGCTACCATCGTGAGCAGTCGCACTTGTTGAGCAGTTCTCGCTAGCCACATCCAACACTGCATAAGCGTAAAGGAGATACAAATACCGTGCAAACCACGCCATCACAAGCTCTGTGAAGCATAGATATTACTCGCTAAGCAATAACTATTAATTACTCAAAATAACTCCAAAAAAAACTGAAGCAGAAAGCTATCGTGCTCCTGTGCAAATTGTGTTGTGACAATAAAAATCTGTTTTAAAAAACGCCTGTTAAAAGCACTGCATCTAATTGTGCCGTAAAAACAGCAAAAGCTGTAACTATTTCGTGAACAATACAGAAAGCAGAAAAAATCCATAATGTCAATTGCACAAGCAAACAAGCGCAGCCGCAGTGAGTCTGGTGACTCGTTGTCTGATGAGTTGAGAGAACTGATCGTAAAAGTGTTATCAGAGCAAGTGGGTGCGGTGATCTCTGCAGAGTTGGAAAAGTGGAAATCAGAAATTATTGAAACTCAAAAAATTGAAAACAACATAGCGACAAAGAAGCTCAATTCAATTGATCGTAAACTCAGAGCAAAAAATCTCGTAATCAAAGGGTTAAAACCCAAAGACCAGGAAAATCGAGGCGACCTAGAGAAAGCTGTCGAATCAATCTTCAGCAAAATTGGGCATAAAAAAGCCGAGATTGACGTTGTCTACCGATTTGGAAAAAAAGATGCACCAGTCCGACCAATAATGGTCAAAATGACACGAGAGAGGGATGTGGAAGCCATCCTGAGAGACAAGAAGAAGCTTGGGAAGGAGAGGATTTACATACAGAGGGACATGACGGATCATGAAATACACGTTGAAAAGCAGCTACTCAAAACCTTCTCGGATTCGAAGAAAAAGGACAAGGACATCACCAAATCCATCAGGGGAAATGTACTCACAATTTGGAAGGAGAACCGGAAACTGTGGACCTACCGATACGACGAGAAAAGTGACACTGTCTTATCAGCATGAAGAGGCGGCCCCATGGAATCCGGCAACGTTGTAAGAAATAGCGATACTAACAATACTAACAAAACTAGCAATAGTATATTCTTTTGGAATATCGAGGGGATAAGTAAGATTTATAACCTAGATAATAAAGATTTAGAGGTAGTAATTAAGCATGATATTATAATACTGTACGAAACTTGGGCACAACAGGAATTCGAGCCGATGGGAATATTCAGTGAGTACTTGGCATTTCAGTGTAAAGCAACAAAAACAGCAGAGAGAGGTAGAGCAAGCGGAGGAATCGTCATATTGATTAAAAATAAGTTTGAAGACATTTTGCTAAAATTTAATGATGATAATCATGTCATTGTTAAGCTGATAGAAAGAGGGCAATCCAAAATCATAGTAGGTAGTTATATTCCACCAGGAACAGAGCATGACGAAAAACTAGAAAAAATGGAAGATTTGTTTGAATCAATAATAGAGAACGAGCAAGATATCTTATGGATGGGAGATTTTAATGCTAGAACAGGAGGAATGGGTGAGCTGCCTGAAACATATAGCGATTTTGACATTGAAAGAGAAAGAAACTCTTCTGACAGCATCACTTCAAGGAGGGGTAGGCGTTTTGTTGATATAATGGATTCCTTTAACATGACTATTCTTAATGGTAGAGTGAATGGGGATAAGCATGGCAATTTCACATATTATTCTGCCACAGGATGCAGCGTAATAGATCTTGCTTTGTGCAGCGAAAACATCCTGCCGCATGTTCAGAAACTCTGTGTTCTAGGCATCGCTGATTCGTCGCATTTTCCATGCTCATTAACACTAGGCAATATCAGTAACGACGTAGAGCAAATACCACAAGAGAAACTTGTGTGGAACAAGGAACTAGAACTACAATATAAAAATGAAATGAATAGAATTATTTCAAGGGAAAGACCAGAGGATATTGAGCATTTTAATGACGCAGTCATAAAAGCGTGCAAAACATTAAACATGATTAGATGTAGACCAAACATCCCGTTGGCTTATAAGCCATGGTACGACAAGGAATGCCGTGATAGCAAGAAGGCATTGAATAGACTCATAAGAACAACAAGGAAACGATTATGGTGTGACAGGGAAAGACAGAAGCTTTTGCAAGCAAAACAAGCACATTATGAATTAAAAGAAACGAAGAAGCAAAAGTATTACGAGTCATTGAGAATTCGAATAAATTTGGCTAAAATGCCAAACTTATTTTGGGAGGCAGTTAAGCAGTTCAGACCACGCGCATTTCAACACAATCCCATTGATGCAGCCGCTTGGATGCAATTCTATAGTGACTTGTTGCCTCAACGAGCTCCCATTTACACAACGTTTTATGACGCTGCACCTGAAAACTTGACGGAGGAATTTCATGTAGATGAGCTAATGAAAGTTCTGGGGAAACTTAGCAATAATAAGGCGCCTGGTCGAGACAAGATAACAAATGAGTTTTATAAAAACTTACCTACGTCCGCAATAAAAAATCTTCGAGATATTTTCAACAAAATACTGGAATGCGAGCAAATACCGGAGACATGGTTCCAAAGTGAAACAGTAATGCTGTTCAAAAAAGGGGATAGAGAGATTGCAAAAAACTATAGGCCGATAGCACTTCTACAAGCAACACTCAAAATATTTACTAGTCTCCTAGCGGAGAGATTAAACGAATGGGCAAATGATAACGCTATCCTTCCAGAGGCGCAAGGCGGTTTTAGGGCAACCAGAGGTTGTGCTGAACAAATATTTGTATTGAACACAATAATTCAAAGCCGCCTCAGACGGAAAGGAGGAAAATTGTTTGTGCTGTTTGTAGATTTCGAACGAGCATTTCCAAGTATAAATCATGCAAAATTATGGCATAAATTATATGATGTAGGGCTACCGGGAAAAATTATCAGAATATTGAGGAATTTATATAATGACTCATACACACAAGTCCGTCTCAAAGAAGGTCACACCGATAAAATATATATGACAGAAGGACTTGCACAAGGAGACAGCTTATCGCCGAGTCTATTCAGTCTATATATAGCAGATATAGAAAAGTATCTTGCCAAAACTGGCATGGGAGTAGAATTGATGAACACTAAATTCAACATCCTACTTTTTGCTGACGACACGGCAGTTTTAGCGGGCGACAAGAATGCATTACAGAAGAAAATTGACATTCTAGACAACTATTTTGCCCAACTAGACCTTAAAGTTAATTTGTCAAAAACCAAAGTTGTAGTCTTCAGGAAAGGGGGGAGATTGGAAAAAGGCTTACATTTCACATATCGAGGAAAACCAATTGAAATTGTCAATCAGTATGTATATTTGGGCGTCCCATTCTCATCATCAGGCTTATTCTCAGTAGCAGCGCAACACTTCAGAAAAAAAGGAATTTCCGCTATTACGGCTGCATGGAATGTAATCAGTAAAGGAAAAATGACGTCATGGGAAGCACAAATGCAGCTCTTTACCTCCGTCGTACAAGCAGTAGGCATGCATTGCGCTCATATTTGGGGTTTCTCATATATGAAAGACCTGTATATGTTACAGGCAAGATTTATTAAGAAAACGCTTAGATTAAACAGAAGCACACCAAATTACATTTTAGCTTTAGAAACAGGGATAACATCCATGGATGTCTACGTGATGAGGCAAGCTATTAACTTTTGCAGGAAAATGATGACTACTGACACTGATCGGTATGTGAGGATTTGTTTTGACTACCAGACACAATTTAGCAAGTCTAGACATTCCATAAACGATAAAAGATATAATTGGGGTCTTCAAGTGCGAGAGCAGCTGAAAGCAATAGATTATGAGTCAGTATGGGATGAACAAGACCTTGTTGCACTTGACCAGCACAGTCAGCTCATACTAGATAAAATTGCAGTAAAATGTAGGCATGCTTGGATAAGCAGAGTCCAAAAATCAAAAACAAATTCTTTTTATGCCACTAATATCCCAGAAAATGGTATTCCACTTTATCTACAGAAAGCACAGAATCGCACATTCATGAGATTGCTTGCTCAAGCAAGACTAAACAATGGGTATTTCAGTTTTGAAATGAATACAATCATGCTCGACATTAATGAAAAGTGTACTTTTTGCAACTCAGGCAAGAATGAAACACTATTCCATTTCATTTGGGAATGCGCTCTATACGACACACCAAGGAAAGAATTTTTGAGTAAATATTATGACCAAAATCATAATGAGGAAGACTTCCGTGAATGCTTTAATCACTCTGACAATGATCAGTGCGATCATTTTGCGAAGTATATATTAGCTAGCTTGAGAATGAGAACCTTCATTCTCAAACAGGCTGACATGGCCGACTTGTAAATGTTATAAGATATAACATCACAATCCACTCTCTGAATATTTCCAATCATTTCATATCAAATCTTTTC
Organism: Sinella curviseta; assembly: GCA_004115045.4. Taxonomy (NCBI): domain Eukaryota; kingdom Metazoa; phylum Arthropoda; class Collembola; order Entomobryomorpha; family Entomobryidae; genus Sinella; species Sinella curviseta. The sequence goes on along the minus strand of CM023200.3, from coordinate 2,815,200 downwards.
ATTGTAAAATTATAATTCAATTTGTAAAGAAGATAATTCTTATCTAAAAATCGATTCCACGATTGCCCATTTTTCACAAGCACTTACCATCTAGTTATTTTACTACTGTTTGAAATATAGTATTATCACAGTAATTTTATATTCATATTACCTACCAAAGAAACGAAATAATGGTCTCTATAGTGCCAAAGAAAGGTAACCATCACAATTTATTGTTAATTGCTAGTTAAGTATATGATAAGTGATAAGGAATAAGTTCAACTGATAGATATTAGGCGTTCGGTGATAAAAGTAACATTGATTTATGATAGCCTTCTTCCGACTCATTGTCCTTCTGGCAATCCAGCACCAAATTGCATCAGCAGCGCCATTGGCAGGAGCACTAGTTGCAAAGGGGCTCATTCATGGATTTGGAGGTTTAGCTGACTTTGTACACAACGTAAGGAGCAACTATGGCAACGAAGGTGACTTTGCAACCAAGAATGGCTTCGATTACTCCCATGTTTACAATGGGCTCCTCCAATATCAAGTTCTCAACACGTACACCAATAAACACAACTCGGAAATCCTGGACTCAATCCGTAATGAGCAGAAACGCAATGTGGATACCATGTTATGGGGAGGAGTGTTTTTACTGTGTGAAGTGACAGCAATTATTACTGTGCTCTTTCTTAGACTTAAGAAATGAATTGTAATCAAATCAAATCATATGCGTAATTTAAAGTTTAAATGTAGTGACCCAATAACCATGTAGAATAAGGAATAGGTTATAGAGTTTACGAAATTAGGTTAAGATGTTTACTTAGTAAGATAAATTAAAATTTGATTTAACAGATTAACTCAGACTCAACCAATTATCCATGAACATTTAATTAAAATGTATGTAAATTTATTTTGCAAATAGGGTTTCATGGGGCAACCCACAGGAAACCAATATTAAATAAATACAATACAATACAATACAAAGTGGAAAGCTATATTGCAAATATTGCACGACTGCTGCATAGGTAACCATACACTTGTGTTTTATATCCTGGCGATATGTAGCATTGCTTATCAAGCTTCATATTGTATGTCATTAGTTATCATTAGTGCGCTGTCTCAGTCGCCGGGATGTTGTACTCGTCAAACGCTAGCGTACATTGAAACACACCGAAGTAGAGTATCATATTGGTCTTTAGCATCACGACAACCTTGCATCAGTGTGCTCTAAGCATTGATATCAAATGTACACACACAAATCTGAGGCAAACGTGGGGACATACATACATGCCGTTTACGCTCATTCTGGTGGCAGCAAAAACGACTCACATTATCACCAATACAACAAAATGTATGCCTCTTATTTTTCGTTATCCATATATTAGGAACGGCCCCATATACTCCTCTTTCAACAAAACCAGGTTTGAGCAGAACAATTTGCAAAGGTTGCATTTGTACATACATATATAAATGCAGCGTTTGGAGAATACAGTGGAGTACATGCTTGCCTTTCACATCAGCCTTACAAATATCGATATGCTATGCTAGAGTACATGTCAAAGCAAACTCCGAGTAGTAATGTTTCCAAACAGGACTAGCAATAGATTTTATATAATTGTATAGAGTTTATTTTGAAGAAAAAATAAAATTCACGGATTATTACATTTATCTAATAAAGTTGTCTTTTTGGTTTTATATTTCAGATCACACTGATGATTTTTCCATCAGCATATACCAAAATTAATTTTTACAATCCTGAGGGATGCTATGAACGCAATAATATATTTTGGCCGACTGAAAAATGTAGGTACGCGATAGGAGGCATTTGAATAATATTCCACTACATAGCTGAAATGACACGGTTTGCTAATTGTTTATTTTTGTTTTTATTATTTATTTTTCGTTCCTGAAATCCAGATGGACATTCCATTCATATACCGTTACGCTCAGATGACGTTCCATTCAGATGGTCGCTCAATACAGATTGCCGATAATTCAGATGAAACATGAAGATGTCGGATGCTCGAAGTTTACTACATACCGCTGACGTGACCTTCTAAAAATGGAGGACCTTTGCACTTAATGACACTGGACCGGGTGGGATCCATGGAATGCTATGCAACAGCATTGGTACAAATAGAAAACAATCAGTATATATTAGTAGTTTTTTAAATTCAAGCTAGCTATTGATTGGAATTAATCAGAGTATAAAAATTAGCATGCTTTCCTGGCATAAAACTCCTGGCATGCATACGTCTCAAATTGTACAATGTTCCAGATGCGATGCATTCTTATGTAGTATGTTCATATTCTCGTCTCCATATAGCGTTAGTGTAGACTAGCTTGATGCATTCATATCATCTCTAGCTGGTAGCTTTATCGCTACTCTCTGCTTTAGTAGAGGGTTAACATGATTAGAGCCAACGCTAAATGAGACGCTGTTGCGTTCAAGTCATTAACTAGTAGCAGGCTGTGAGAATCAATTTCAAATGTAGACCATTCACGCTGTTGTGAATGCGCAGATACAATGTTGTTGCCAGATGTATTTTTTCAACATAGAAGATCACTTGCTGGTATTCTGTTGGATCTGGAAGTTATGGTAAGCGTAGCGTGATTGCTCACATAATGTGTAATTCATTCTAATGTCTGTACAACCAAAGATAACGTGTCAACCCAAATATGTGGTAATGCATTTTTTGAGCTCATAACTTTCAGAGGTGGGCAGCGGCCATGTATGTTAATATTTTTATGGAATATGGTCGGAAAATCGTACTAACAATTCTGGTAGTATATTCTGCAGCAAGGTGCAAGGTTATTGGTTTTATCTGCATGATGAGTAGTGGTAGGATAGTAGTGGTAGTAATGAAAACTTTGCGGATGATAATAGCAGGCTTGCCCAATAAAAATGTAATTTGATGCAACTTGTAACAGCCACACATTTCCTAAATCAACATGACTTTGTTGAAGCATTTCCGTTATTTATATAGTCACTTAACAATTAAACTGCATATACACATACGTGGTGCTATTTATTGCAACATATTGAGCAAGATTTAGGTATGCGTAGATCAGCCGTGTACTCACAAAATAGAAAAATAAATAGAGAGCACAATATTTTTGTAAATGTTAGCTGCACCGTATGTTGACACGAATCAGAAGTAAATAGTATTGATGTTGCATCCATCTACTTGCCAATGTAATTCATACGCATGTAAGTTGAATTTGATGCTCAACGAAGCGCAACATAAAAAGTTAGCTGTTTGTGCCCAGATGTATCATCAGGCCCGTAGCGGAGAGTTGGACGGCCCGGTGCGACAGAATTTAAGTAAGTCCGCGCTAGGGTGTAAAGTTTGTTATCAAGAACACACTTAAACCACGAATAACAACATTTCATATTTAGGTTGACGTTTTTGTTTTCGATTTGACTGTGGAGTCACACCGATTTTCAGAGACAATTTCTTACTCTGTGAATATGCGGACATTGTTTTTAATCCCTGAGGACATTTTATCACTTTCTATAATTCATAGTGTAGTTACGTAACAGTTAATATACGGACGTACGCAAATTCAATAGTAACAGTTTGACTTGGCTTCTTACATATTTTACTCAGATACTTCGTACAGCCAAGGGCACATTATAATGACATGGTATTCCATTTTTGGTTTACTGTTCAAGCTTTCAGAACTGAACCTATACATGTCAGATAACAATGTTGCCGAACGTTGGCGGAAATATCAAAATTATTCTCATTGATTTCTCTTAACGAATATCCGTTGAGTATTTACTCTTTGCAATTTGTAATAGGATATGTTTATTTAGCTTTAGTAGTCACGATGCACCACTTAGTAACAATATTAAAAATTGCATAATTTTCTACAAAATTCCGAAAATCTGACTTAGTTCATATTACACTCAAATGTCAATGAATGCTAGAAATTGGTTTAAGAATTAAATACTGTCAAAAGAATTGGGGAACCGCATTAAATAATAATTTATATGTCCCCGCTGAGAACACACATACACAATTTTCATCTTTCACGATAATTGCTGAACACGGGTATATCGTACTTGCCTTCTGTGGCTACACCAATGGATCCACTACATTTTCCCGTCATTACAACCCTAGTTGAATATTACATATAATAGTACAAATGCTGCCAATATATTTGATGAAGCTGATTTTGGATAGACACAGGAAGCAATGCAATCGGAAATCAAACGCATGATCAAAAGGCTTCGAATAATGTTAACAGTTTACACAATGACAAACTTTACAAACATGCATTATTTATAAGTACACAGCGATTATACCATTTGATAACTTTGAGTAAATAGTCACCAACCGCCAAATGTTTAAACAAATATATTAATGAAGTACTTGGAAACCTTTGCAAACTCAGATACTCTTGAATATTTATAGCCGCAGCTTGATCGTCTGAGCTCAATTGACTCACAAACTGAAATTAAATTCAGAAATTGTGCAAACTTAATTATTTAATTTAACCTTTAACCTTTTAATTTATTTGAATATTTTCTAGAACTTATATAGTACAGAAAGAACGCTGCTAATAAATCGAAATGGCATTTAGGGTAAACGTAACGCCGATAAAAATTAAATGTTATCACAAAATAAATTCCCATTACAAAAAATGTAACTCATTACAGTTTCTTAAAGTTAAATGTAGTGCAATGTATTTTGTCGCTTGATAATAAATATTACAAAATCTTGAAAACACCTCACAAAATCATCTCAACTGTTGCGCCAAAGCGTATTTGCCACTAAATCACCCTTGGTGCACCAATTGCATCACCTCGCATGCTTTATAGTCGCTTAAGATATATTGCCACTCCTATAAATTTCCTATCAAATTATATTGTCTCAAATTTTATTGTGTCTCAAATTATATTGCCTCCAAAATTATATTGTCCCAAATTATATCGCCTCACAAATTATATTGCCTCACAAATTATATTGCCTCACAAATTATATTGCCTCACAAATTATATTGCCTTTCAAATTATACTGCCTCTCAAATTATATTGTGTTTAAAGTTATATAGCCTTTCAATATATATTGCCTCTCAAATTATATTGTGTTTAAAATTATATAGCCTTTCAATATATATTGCCTATCAAATTATATTGTGTTTAAAATTATATAGCCTTTCAATATATATTGCCTCTCAAATTATATATGTCTCAAATTATACTGCCTCTCAAATTATATTGTGTTTAAAATTATATAGCCTCTCAATAGATATTGATTCTCAAATTATATTGTGTCTCAAATTATATGTGTTTCAAATTATATTGCTTCTAAAGTTATACTGCCTCTCAGATTATATTGTGTTTAAAATTATATAGCCTCTCAATATATATTGCTTCTCAAATTTTATATGTCTCAAATTATGTGTCCCAAATTATATTGCTTCTCAAATTATATTGTGTCTCAAATTATATGTGTTTCAAATTATATTGCTTCTAAAATTTTGTGTGTCTCAAATTACATTATTTCTCAAATTATACTGCCTCTCAGATTATATTGTGTTTAAAATTATATAGCCTCTCAATATATATTGCTTCTCAAATTTTATATGTCTCAAATTATGTGTCCCAAATTATATTATTATATTTAAAATTATATAGCATCTCAATATATATTGCTTCTAAAATTTTGTGTGTCTCAAATTACATTATTTCTCAAATTATACTGCCTCTCAAATTATATTGGGTTTAAAATTCAATAGACTCTCAATATATATTGCTTTCAAATTATATTGTGTCTCAAATTATATGTATCTCAAATTATACAGGCTCTCAAATTATATTGTGTTTAAAATTATATAGCTTCTCAATATACGTTGCTTCTCAAATTTTATGTGTCTCAGATTATGTGTCCCAAATTATATTGCTTCTCAAATTATATTGTGTTTAAAATTATATAGCCTCTCAATAGATATTGCTTCTCAAATTATATTGCGTCTTAAATTATATGTGTTTCAAATTATATTGCTTCTCAAATTTTATGTGTCTTAAATTATATGTCTCAAATTATATTGCTTTTCAAATAATACTGCTTCTCAAATTATATTGTGTCTCATATTATGTGTCTCAAATTTTATGTGTCTTAAATTATATTGCTTCTCAAATTATATTGCTTCTCAATATATATTGCCTCTCAAATTATATTGTGCCTCAAATTATGTGTCTCAAATTTTATGTCTCAAATTATATGTGTCTCAAATTATATTGTGTTTAAAATTATATAGCCTCTCAATATATATTGCTTCTCAAATTATATTGCTTCTCAAATTATACTGCTTCTCAAATTATACTGCTTCTCAAATTATATTGTGTCTCATATTATGTGTCTCAAATTTTATGTGTCTTAAATTATATTGCTTCTCAAATAATATTGCTTCTCAATATATATTGCCTCTCAAATTATATTGTGTCTCAAATTATGTGTCTCAAATTGTATGTCTCAAATTATATGTGTCTCAAATTATATTGCTTCTCAAATTATATTGTGTTTAAAATTATATAGCCTCTCAATATATATTGCTTCTCAAATTATATTGCTTCTCAAATTTTATGTGTCTCAAATTTTATGTGTGTCAAATTTTATGTGTCTCAAATTATATTGCTTCTCAAATAATATGTGTCTCAAATTATATGTATCTCAAATTATATTGCTTCTCAAATTATATGTGTCTCAAATTGTATGTCTCAAATTATATGTGTCTCAAATTATATTGCTTCTCAAATTATATTGTGTTTAAAATTATATAGCCTCTCAATATATATTGCTTCTCAATATATATTGCTTCTCAATATATATTGCTTCTCAAATTATATTGTGTCTCAAATTATGTGTCTCAAATTTTATGTCTCAAATTATATGTGTCTCAAATAATATGTGTCTCAAATTATATGTATCTCAAATTATGTGTCTCAAATAATATGTGTCTCAAATAATATGTGTCTCAAATAATATGTGTCTCAAATTATATGTGTCTCAAATTAAGTGTCTCAAATTAAATGTGTATCAAATCATAAGTGTCTCAAATTATATTGCCTTTCAAATTATATTGGCTTTCAGATTATATTGCCTTTCAAATTAAATTGCCTTTCAAATTATATTACCTTTTAAATTATATTACGTCTCAAATTATATTGCCTTTCAAGTTATATTGTCACGGATTATATTGCCTCTCAAATTATATTGCCTTTCAAATTATATTGCCAATCAAATTATATTGCCTATCAAATTATATTGCCTCTCAATATATATTGCCTCTCAATATATATTGCTCTCAATATATATTGCATCTCAATATATATTGCCTCTCAATATATATTGCCAGTCAAATTATGTTGCCTCTCAAATTATATTTCTTCTCAAATTAAATCTACCAAATACCTTATCTTTCGTAACCTTAAATCTTTAGGGTTTAAATGATTTCACCACATAGACATTTCTTACAGAACTGCCCGAGGTGAATATCGCAAATTCATTTGATAAACATGGGTTTATACTAAATCGAGTACGGTGATCAGGATTCGGTTGTTCGTTTTTTGTAAAAGCCAAATTTTAATTTTATATTTGGCTATTTAAATAGACGTATTTTCAAAACTTAGCGAACGTTTGTTGTAAAGCACTGATTTATACCTAGTTAATGGTGCATAATTGGAATTTGAGGTCACACTTAGATCATCTTTAATATATTCGCCGCGACACGAGGATTGTTAGCTTAATATAGATTGCATACAAAAATGACAGTTTAAAAATGTACAGGTTGAATTTAGTATTTACACATATCATTTTACCCGTGTT